>CM042199.1:4137838-4147846 GCA_023539305.1 Ilex asprella
GGTATATATATATTTTTTAAAGTATTTATGATAAATAATTTTTAAAAATACTTTTAAACAATCATTTCAAATACACCTTTAAGTATCTATTTTTCTTATTGAATATAGGGGGTTAATATTAACTGTTAGACTATCATTAAAATAAAATTTAAAGTAATTTCCACCGCGAATTACAGAAGTCGTTTTATTTCTCTTTTGAGATTTGAATTGTATTGTACTTTATTATATAAATTAAGACTTTTAAATTAAGAATTTGTGGTGTTGTAGAATTGGGGGAGTAACACGGGTCATGTCATATTTGATTTTGTAATTTGCTTCTGTTTATAAATCAGTTATATACAAATTGAATTATTTTTTATATGAATCCATTAAGACATAATGCAAATCCCCACGATGTAGCACGATTGTTAAGAATATCTAATTGTTAGTTTAGACATAGGATATGAGGTGATTCATTGACACCTCCATCGACAAGGTTGGGTCATATACTATTTCCTAATCATAAATGAAAAATTCACTTGGAGGTTACTCTCTAATTAACCAGGCAGGTAGCAGGGGCCATCAAAGTTACCCATTTACCCCTTATTAAGAGATCCATTTTATGTGCCGCTAAGAAGGGATATATATATGTATGTGAGTTGGTACCATTTTGGGAAACTTAGTGGTAGAATATGTCCATTGTACAACCTCCCATTCTTATCACATTTTATTTTTGTTATTATTATCGGTATATCTGCTAGATGAAAATTTTGAACCGATAACTTTCACCCTCTTAAAATAAGATTAACCATCTCGAATAGATATGAAATTTTGTTTTGATCACATAAACGTGGCAAACTCCTAGTGGATGCCCTTATCTAGTAAGCAATCCGGATTTGATTTTATTCAAAAATTAAAACTATGGAATTCTTAATAAAAAATAAAAAAAAATAAGGGTAAATTATAATTTATACCCTCAAAGTTTACACTAAATTTTTATTTGGCCCTTTAACTGTCAATTACAACAATCAAGTCCTTAAATTTCACAACTAGTTTCCATTAACTCTATATGTTAAAATTCATCAGTAATTACAATGAAAAAGCATTACGTGTCTCAATCACATATATAATTTTGACCAAATTAACATAAATTTGAGTTAATACATCCAATTGAACTAGTCCAATCTATATCAAATAAGCCAACACTACAATTTCAATGCATAAACTCTAACTTTACAGCCAACTTACTGAAAATTAATCTGATAATTGAATTACATTATGCTCCTGCGACTCTTTTCCTCCAAAATTACAGACGAATTTAAATTGAATGACTTAATTGAAATAGAACTGAAAGTATAAGGACTTGATCATTTTACTTGATAGGGTAGGGACCTAATTTACCCTAAAAATAAAGATAAACTTCAGTTGCTCATGGTGTTGGTGTAATTTACCCATTTTGCCCATGCCAATCCAACCTTGGATAAATCCAAATACACCAAATATTTGCCAGTAGGTCCGCTGCAATCAATTGTCCATCCCTCCACGCGCAAAACATTGAATAAAACCTCCTACTCCCTCTCGGTCAGGTCAAATGGTCAATTGGGTGACAGAAATAGTAAAAACGCCCATTCGCTGCCATACCCTTTTCAGCGCTTAGACCGCCACGTCATTGACCAATGACTTATCTCCACGTCACCTCCCAAATGAACCGCCTATATCTCTTCACCCTTTCCAAATCAACGGCCACGATTCCTTGTTCTAGACTCTTCTAAATCGAGAGAGAGAGAGAAAGGATAACTAGGGTTTGCGAGAGAGAGTCATTTGATCTAACCAGGGTTAGTAATTCTATAGAGAGAGAGAGAGAAACAGAGAGACAGAGAAAGAGAGAGCTGTTATAGGAACTTTCGGAGAAGAGGGAGAGGGGCACTGAACAAGAAAGAGCGAAGAGGAGGGTTTTGGTGGCTTGGTCGAGAGGACTTAGGGCACACTTCAATCGAATCCTCGCGGTTGGAACTTCTTCTGATTCGGACCCTTGGAGATTTGAATCTTCGGACGTTGTTCATCAACGGTTTGGATTCTTGGGTATTGCGGCGTGAGAGAGGGAGAGGATTGCTCAGATCTGGCCGTCTGGTGAGTTGATTTTTTTGATTTTTGTTGGATCTATCAATGTGTTGTCATGTAATTAGGATCTCTCAATGCTGCTTTTCTGCTGTTGAGGTGGTGTTGAGATCGATTCGATTGGATTTTTCGGAGTTGCATCTGTTACTAAGGAAAATTTGTCTGATTTAGAATTCTTTCTGTTTCTTAACAATAACACATTTCCACATATTGGATTTTTCAGCCTTTTTGTTGTGTCTAGTTTTGAGTGTTCAATGCTTGTAGGTCAGGAAATTTTAGTACTATTCTTTAGTGGGGGTTGGTATCTAGTTAGAGTCCGAGGTATCTAAATTTTAGAGATTGACAGTGATTATGGACATGCTAATTTCTTGCCTAACAAATGCAGAATGTCATTTTTGTCACTATGTTTATGTTCTAATTCTTTGATTTACGCTTAATTTTGGTTGCCTAAAAACTGTATGAGAAGTTTCAGTGTTAGTCTTAAATTGGATGAACCGATAAACCTACTATTTATATTGTCCAAAGAATAGCGACTTCATTCATATATACGTCATGCCTTAGAATCTTTCAGTATCGATCTTGTACTGGACGATCATCTTGATTAAGAGCTCAGATTGAGTTTCCCGTGATTAATACTCCGTATAGTGTTTGTACTGTACAAATCTTGGTTCGAATCATCGTATTCGTTTGTCATTTTTTGTGATTCAATCTTATTTTTTTGACAGAGCTTTGTCTGCTTGTTTGTCCGCCCAATCAGATGGCTTTTTCAATGTAGTAACAAAGCCACCTCCCTTTTTCTGTTCCTGTTATTGTGCCGTGATATCTTCAGAGAGGTTTGGATTCTACTTCATTGACTAATAATCGTTTGCGAGCTGTTCCTGTATTTCACCCAATTGCAATCGGCTTCTGAGTTTGGCGTCCATTTGAGAGTGAGAAGCTCTCTTTTGCCGCCATCTCTGTTGCCGGTTGTGAACACCATCATCGTTCTTTCTCTTCCTTTCATGTCTCCTAACTTGGATAGCCCTGTTCAGACCCAGATGGCTGTGGCAGTCTTTAAGAGCCCACTGGGCACGGAGTATCATGGAAACAATAGGATGGAAGGGAAACCTGCAGGGAGGAGACGTGTTTTTGTACAAACTGAAACCGGTTGCGTATTGGGGATGGAGTTAGATCGGAGTGACAATGCACATACCGTGAAGAAGCGGTTGCAGCTTGCCCTCAATGTTCCTACTGAGGAGAGCTCATTGACGTTTGGTGATATGGAGTTAAAGAACGACCTTAGTGCTGTGCGAAAGGATTACCCTCTTCTTCTAACACGGAATGTATTGCATAGAAGTTCATCAACTCCTTGCCTTTCGCCTACTGGAAGGGATATGCAACAGAGAGATCAGAGTGGTCCGATTGAGATCTTGGGGCACTCACCTCGCTTTGCCAGTACAAAACTACTTGTCAAGGAAATTGTCAAGGCGATGAAGATTGGGATTGATCCAATCCCTGTTCATAGTGGCCTTGGAGGTGCATACTACTTCAGAAACAGCAGAGGTGAGAGTGTTGCCATTGTGAAGCCAACGGATGAAGAACCATTTGCACCAAACAATCCGAAAGGCTTTGTGGGTAAAGCTCTGGGGCAACCAGGCTTGAAACGTTCAGTGCGGGTTGGGGAAACAGGGTTCAGAGAAGTTGCTGCTTATCTTCTGGACTATGATCACTTTGCTAGTGTACCTCCCACTGCACTGGTGAAGATCACTCATTCAATCTTCAATGTCAATGATGGGGTAAATGGAAACAGGCCTCAAAACAAGAAGCTTGTCAGCAAGCTTGCCTCTTTTCAACAGTTCATCCCACATGATTTTGATGCCAGTGACCATGGGACCTCAAGCTTCCCTGTTGCTGCTGTACATCGAATTGGGATTTTAGACATTAGGATTTTCAACACAGATAGGCATGCGGGAAACCTTTTGGTGAGGAAGCTTGATGGTGTTGGGAGGTTTGGTCTAGTGGAACTCACGCCTATTGATCACGGTCTCTGCTTGCCAGAAAGTTTGGAGGATCCATACTTCGAGTGGATCCACTGGCCACAAGCTTCAATACCGTTTTCTGAGGATGAGCTTGAGTACATAGAGAATCTTGATCCTAAAAGGGATTGTGAGATGCTCCGAACTGAGCTCCCCATGATTCGAGAGGCTTGCCTCCGAGTCTTGGTTCTCTGCACAGTTTTCCTCAAGGGAGCTGCTGCTTCTGGTCTGTGTCTTTCTGAGATTGGTGAGATGATGAGCAGGGAGTTTCGTGGTGGTGAGGAGGAACCTAGCGAGCTCGAAGTTATATGTATGGAGGCAAGGATGCTGATAGCTGAGAGGGAGGTATCATCCACGGAGGCTGAAGAAGAAGATGAGGAGTTTCTATTTGATATAGACTGTGAAGAAGCCGGATTTGACTTCGCCTGGAAGATGGAATCAGAGGGCTACATGACTGGGATGCCATTCCATTTTGGATTCGGAGGTGGTAATGTCCGTTGTCCATTTTCAAGAATAGAGGAAAGCATAGAGGAGGAGAGTGATGACGAAGAAGATGAAAAGAAATTTGTAGGCCTTCCATCCGCGGGAAAGATCTCAACTATTTCTAAGCTATCAATGTCCCTCAAGAATATAAGTTTTGGTGAGAAGAACCAAAAATACCAGAAATTAGCAGGAGCAAAACCAGAAAATGGCTATCTGGCTAGTTCATCATCTGGCCATAGGAGTGCAAATGAGCAGCTTCCTGCGAGCGTGAGCTTTGTGAAGCTAGCAGACATGAGCGAGGAGGAATGGACACTTTTTTTAGAGAGGGTCCAAGAGCTGCTGTACCCAGCATTTGCCAGGCGGAAGTCCATGACACTTGGTCAGAAGCAGAGACAGAGGCTTGGGACCTCGTGTCAGTTTTGAGAGGGGTATGACTACATGTTCCTGTAGAAGCATGACTAGAGACAAATATGGGCTTGTGGGAGTGAACAACTCTTAGGGTAGGCTTGGTTTATGGATACTCTCCCGGAAGTAGTTGTAGTAAGGAGCTGACGTAGGAGGAAGTGCTGTAAATATCCACCGAGGCAGCCCAGTGGAAGGGCCGAGTACATTCGGTTGTTTTTTTTTTTTTTCTCTTTTTCCTCTCACTGTGGACGTGTTTGATAAATAATTTGTTGAATGAAATTGAAAAAAATGTCATGTAAATAATGAACTCTGTTTCTTGGACTTGCTTGCAATCATTCGTTGTTTTTCTTTTAGCTCAAGATGTGAAGTTGTGAAATTGATGGAGAGGTAGATATGGAAGGGCGTGATGGTTATAGCTGCATATGTGTTTTCAGTGTAAAGTGATGTTGTAACACGATTTGTGCAGCCACGCTGAAAGTGGATTACAGCCGGTCAGAAAATGTATTGACAATGGGATGATGTGTGGTGATTTGGATCTGTAATATAAGTAGGTGGCAGAAAATGATTTTAATTGTATGATTTTTGGTGCATAGCTACTAGCAACTACCTCGGAGGAAATAGAATGGTCAATAAAATAAGAATGTCTGCTGAAAGAGGAGGTTCTGCTTTATATTTCCAGTTCCATGTTTGAGTGTTGTTTATCTTGTGGCAAACAGAAAGTGAGTTTGTAAGAAGTCTTCCTGTTGCCGATAACTGATCAGGAGAAAAGGATCAAACATTCATTGTGACATAGACATCACGGGTTCATGTGATACAAACAATCTCTTCTGTATATAGAGGTGAGAATATTTTCTCAACCATCACAATGATGAGAAATTCGTGCTATTGGTTATGCATATGCTCATGAAGTGCCTAGTAAGAGATTGGACGGAGAGAAATAATGTTGAGTTGTTAAAAAGTTGACTTGTCGTTTTGAAGTGATATTTGAGAACTTAAACTCGCCCTTTAGCTAATTTCAAAGACAGAATTATACGTGAAAATCAAAGTTGTCCTAGAAGAAGATAAGCATGTATGATTGTTGAAGGTCTTCTATCGGTTGTCACTTTCAGGCAAACAAGGTCTCTCCATATATGCCATCGGAGACACTAAAAGAAAACCCAAGATAATTAGTAGTTTGGATGGCAATGAACCTGGCAGCCAAATCTGATTGGCTTTGTTTTGTTTTTGTATTGCAACTTGCTCTTAGTGGGGCTCATCTTGGAGTTCTTTTTATAGTTCCCAATTCAAGTTATGATCAAAGACAGACAAAAGTGGGTCAGAGAGCAGTCTAGTTCTCTTTATATAAAGGTTGTGTTTGAAACTGACTTAAAATTTAAGTCTTTTTGGGTTTTAAATGAAAAGAAATATGGTATGTTTGGACTCTGGTTTATTGGGTGATTTTTACATTAGCATTTTCAATAAAAATAATTTTTATCACCACCAAAGAAAAGTTTAAAAAAAAAAGAGACCAATCCAAGAGCTTTCAAGGAAAAAGTTTGGCTTTTTTTGGAACCACTCTTAATTGTTCCAAGACTTTTTTTTAATTTTTATTTTTCTATTTCATTTTTTAAATCTCTATTTCGCACCCAAAAAGTGAACTCTAAACAGACCTAAAAATTACAAAATCTTCAGGAACACCAATACTCTTTCAAAATTTATTGTCAACCAATTAAAAAATAGAATTTTATTTCGCAAAGCGATTAAAAAAAACCATTTTCCACCAAACAAAAACGAAATTATTAAACCAGTACCTACTTTATTGAGTCATTTAGCAAACGACAGATCCAATTTGGCGTACTATTAAGTTTGGCATGTGATTCCTTCTTTAAACCTCGTAATACTCGAACCTCATATCGGCAATTGCTGTACATTTTGTCCACCATTTGATTTAGTCTCTGAAAAAAACCCCAATTATTATCCACACTTGCGTTAGTGTTCTCAATAATGCAAGTGTGACAAGTCTAGTCTTAAACCCGAATAATTCAAATATCTATCCAACTACTAAATATTTTGGTTGGTCTGGATTAGATCGGATAAATCCGGCCCAATTGCACCAGGACAGTAGTACGAGTGAACTGTTTTACAAAAAGCCCAAGATCAGGCCCATATCTAAGCCCAGGGTGAGGACTAGAGCTTGATTGTGGGCCTGATCGAACTGTTACAGGAAACTACAACGTTCATTGGATCTTTTTTCTCTCTCCCTCTCTCAGAAACTAAGGTTCTTAGTCGAACGAGCCCAAATCGAGTTTGAGCCGAGTTTAAAAAGTTTATTTTTTAATTGAGCTTAAAAAATTATTCGAGTTCGGCTCGTTTAAGAAACGACTCGAGCCTGAACGAACTAAAAACAAGTCAAGTCCGAATATTTGCACATAAACGAACTGAGCATATCGAGTTTAAACCGAACTTGTAGGACTTGTTTCCTGAATGAACATAAAAACTTGTTCAAGTTCGAGCTTATTTAGAAAGTGAACAGAGCCTGAACAAGTCAAATCCGAACCGAACTCAAGTCAAACTCAAGTAACTTAGTTTGATTAACAGTCCTACCTAAAACCCTAAACCTCTCACCTCTCTCTCCCCCCTCCAAAATTGGCAGGACACCAACGTCCCATACATGGGGATTCAAATTATGGATCAAAGATTCGACCTTTTAGGCCCAAAGCAAAGTACATTAAGAATTATTTACAACATATTGGAATAATATTTCATTGATATGTAATACCGAGAGACTCATACACCAGAATTATTTTTATAAGACTTATTACATAGATAAGTAACCATCTATTGTCGATATGATCATCCACCTTTTGTCACCTGAAGTTGGGCTAAATCTCTGACAACCACATCCATATCCCTTGACGAACTCCCACCAACCTTAACTGCTTCCAATACCTTGTCTCTCAGCTCCTTTGCTCTCACCTTTTCACTCGAGTTTCCACCCATTGACTTAGCAATTCTCCGAGCCAACTCATCTGAGTCAGGCACTGCAAATTCACCCTCACACATCAGGACAGCAGCCCCCATGTACTCCACCAGAAGCTTAGCATTCATAAATTGGTCAGCCTCCATGGGCCAGGCCAGTATCATCACCCCACCCACTAATGCCTCCAACACCGAGTTCCACCCACAATGACTCAGAAACCCACCTACGGCTCGGTGACTCAGTATCGAAACCTGCGGAGCCCACCCTTTTATCACTATACCCCTCCCAGTAACCCGCTCCTCAAACCCGTCTGGGATACACCCATACCCGTCTGTCTCTTGTTGGGCCGTTATGTTCTTGGCCACCCAAGCGAACCGGACTCCGCTCTGTTCAAGTCCATAAGCCAAGGCCTCCATTTGTTCCCTCTTGAGGAACCTCTGGCTCCCAAAGCACACATATAAAACTGACCCATCAGGGCATCCATCAAGCCACTCCATTACACCACCATGATCCGAAATTGGGTCGTCCCGAACCGAAGAATCAGCCACCAAACTAACTGGCCCGATCCGGTAAACACGCTCATGACCCATTTTCTTCCTCAAGTACGCCATATACTCACCTTCCAATCCATCAAAGGTATTAAAAACAGACCCCCAACTCGAGAAATTTGCAATCATGCCATCCTTAACAAATTCCCATTCAGGATCCGATTCCCTATAGCGCCGGACTATGGAAGGCAGATGCTCTTCAATAAAACTCGGCGATCGAGGTAAATCAGAAAATTCTACCAGCCTCAGAGAACGAAGAGTCTTTATATTGAAAACACAATGGATCAAAACAGAGGTAAAAAAGAGTCCAACACCGTAAAAAGCAATCCTGGGAATTTCAATTTCGTGGGCCAGATTATGGGTCCACCCAAGGAAGAAATCAGAGATCAGAGCAACGGGGGGTGTAGGGTGAGACTTAAACCACTGGATTATTGGGTCACGAAGCTTACTCAGTGCATTGATGATGAAGACATTTCCGAAATTGCCCATGTCCTTGACGTTTTCCACACCATCAGGGATTAAAGGGTGGTGTGGGAAGGGAAAGACGAGGGTTTGGATTGATGGGTGGGTGGAGATAAGTGGGTTCAGGATTGGGAGGTTCTTGGGTGTGACCAAGATGGTTATGGTTAGGCCATGGAGGACCAGTTGGTGGGTTAGGTCAAGAATTGGTAGCATGTGACCTTGGGCTGGGTAGGGGAAGACCAAGACATGAGCACCTTTGCCTGCAGAGATGGACATGGCTTCTGAAGAGAGAGAGAGAGAGAGATGAGGAGTAGTTGGTCACTTGGTTGTACCAAGTTTTATTGATCCCAAAAGTGGAAGAGACGGTGGAAAAAAGAGGGCAAAGACTTGTAAAGTGAATTGGCTGGTAGGGGAAAGACTTGATAAGTAGTGAGTGGACGGTGTCCATTCAGGGGGCGTAACTAATGGCATCTTCAATCCAATAAAATAGTAATTTAAAATATATTTAAATATTATATTTTTTACTTTAATTATTCATTTTTTAAAATTCATTCCAACCACGCTCTCTATTTTATCTAACTATTACACTCAATTTTCACTAACTTTCAATAATTTAAAAAAAGTAAAACATATATATAGAGAGATAGAAAGAAAAAAAGATAGAGAGAGAATGTAGAGAGCTCAAATGACTCACCACATGTAGTGAGCCATTTGGGTTAACTAGGAAATAGAGAGTGGGTTTGAGAGATTTTTTTGTGTTTGACTAGCTAAAGTAACTGATGATGCTTTTTCACCGCATATGAACAGGGGGTATAAACTGTGATGACCGAGGTGGATCTAAGCTAAATTACTCTCGTGATTTGCAATTGAATATTCAGGGGAGTCTAGGGGAATGTAAACAGTAAGAAATATAGTGGTTCACTGGCTGTGGAGCTCTGCTAGTCCACTCTTCAATGGAGGCTCTTGCTCCTTTTTCTTTATTGATCACTTGAGTGCTTATTCAATACAATATGAAAAAAATTAGGGCTTTGTCATGGCT
>CM042199.1:4147946-4167338 GCA_023539305.1 Ilex asprella
AAAAATATATTTTTACCTATTATTATTATTATTATATTTATTTAAGTTAATTTTTAATTTGTAAAAAAAGTATGAGAATGGATTCAATTAAGTGAAAATAGAATCTTAACATTAAATTTTTTATTCAAAGTTTATGTGGGTCAATACGAATACAAATACGAACACAACATGAAAATAAACAGATCAACTTGACACGACACAATTCGTTAAATAAGTTCAATTATGTTTGACTAATGTTCGACACGAATCCGTCATAATTCGACACGAACCTGACACGACACGACACGATCCTGACACGACACGATTCGATCGTCACTCTAAATCTTAGCAAGCACAAAAAAAAGTTAATAATTTTTATTTTTTATCTATCCTACCAAATATAAAAGAAGGAAAGTCTATTATTCCTATTATTATTTCTTGAATGATAAAAAATATATTCCTTTTACTTTTCATCATTCCTACCAAACAGAACATAAATGGAGTGGTGGGTCATTATAATCTTAATTCAAATAGGATTAAACCTCTCTAGCAGGCCAGTCGAGTTGTGCTAGGAATTATAAAGTCTGTATTCTAGGCAGCCAGTGAATTCGACACGAAACTAGTACAAAGTTAGTGGGTTTAAACGGGTTCAGGTGAAGAATTATTAACCTTAGCTACATCATTCACTATAATATTGATGGTAGGCTCACATGAATATAAGTTATATAACGGAATCCATTTAAAAAAAATTGTAACTGTTTAAAATTTTTAAAGGAAAAGTATATGTAGATCACATCTTGGCTGAGGAAAAAAGTATTATTGATAATTGAACCGAGTTACCCGGGTTCAATTCGAATAGGCTTCGATTGACGAGTCAAGCTATAACAATTTTTTAGTCTCGTTCAGAAAACGAGACTCTACTTGAGCTCTCAAAATTTGGCTCGTTTATATGTAAAATAATCAAGTGACTCGGACTCAGCTCGAGTTCGACTCATTTCAGGCTCGGCTCATTTTCTAAATAAGTTAAGTTAGAATATTTTTTTAGGCTCGCTCAAAAAACGAGCCTATAAGAATAGATTCAAGCTCGGTTCGTTTATATGTAAAATAGTTGAGTTATTCTGGTTTGGTTCAAGTTTGACTCATTTTAAACTCGATTCATTTTCTAAACGAATAGAACTTGAACATTTTTTTATGCTTGATTGAAAAAATAAGTTCCGATCAAACTTGTCAAAGTCGACTTAGAAATGTACTTGGACAGAAGAGTGGGTGAAGTGAAGCAAGTATTTTAATTCTTACTGTTTTCATAAAAATCCAAAGAAGAATAAAATAAAAAAAAAAACAATAAGAGAGGCATATCAACAATCCTATCCGAAAAGGCCTCTTAATTGCCGGCAGTTAATTTGCTTCCTTATACTGTGCTTAAGAAACAAATTGTGACCATCTTATTCAAAACAACATAAAATATATAAACCCGCAAGGGTAGTCTAGTGATGTGTTGTTCAACTTGGGCTAAACCCTAAATTGATTTACGGGCGCCATAACTGAATTTAACTGATATTTATGATTGTCAGATGATTGCAGTTATTCAAGCTTCACTCTATACAAGAGTGTGCCCAATATGACTTTCTCATTGCAGACTTTCTCTTGTTATAAAGGAAAAGAAAACAAGAGAAAATATTCAGTCCATTCTATTGCATAAAAAGCAGTATGATGAAAATAGCTAATTTTTCTAGGTCTTATATTTAAGAAACCTAAGGAGAAAACAAACCACAAGTCTTGTTCAATTATTTTTGGGTGGGTGGTATCTTGGTTCATTGTAATCAGCAGTACTGAAAGGAACAAAACCAGCCACACCCATCTCTTTAGAAAGGAGACTTCTGTGACTTTGCTGACCTTCAACATCCAAAGACAAATACCCTCCAGCACCAAGTGTTGCACTTGAAATTTTTGCAGTACCTCCAGTTGCACCATTTCGTTTCACCTTGTCTAGCCTCTTGACATCTCCCAACGCCATTTTTCGTCCTCTCAACCGGGTTTCTCTACCAGTGGTGGCAGCAAGAATATCATCTAGAAGTGCCTGTAAACAAGGCCAACAATTGTATGGCCTACCCATGAACATATTGAACATAGATCAATATGAGAGAGGATGTCTCTCTTAGATCAAGAATAGTATACATACACTATTCCTGATCTGAGAGAAATGTGCACGACATATAGTATACCGTGCACATTTCTCTTATAAGGACATTCTTACTATAGCATTGAGTTGGGTAATGAACTTTATCGTATATATTTGTTTTTTCCATCAAAATGTGGGAGGCAGAGCCTTTAAAACATAGGGGGGTGTGGGAGCATAATAAAACTTTTCTCTTCAAAAAAAAAAAAGGAGTTGAAGTACTATTTCATGTGATATTTCCAATATACACTAACTTCAAATTTGGGTGAAGTTTAAAAAAATTAAGTTAAATTCACTTGAAGGGTTAACATTATGAACTGAAAGGTTTCCCACCAGGGCCACCACAATTTAAACCACCATATTATGTGTTTTCAAGAAGATTTTCCCAAAAAGGATATTAGATGAATATAGGGTAGAGGTAGTATGCATTATATATCACGTATGACTGATATATAATTTTACCTGATCTCCTCTTGATATAGCATTGCATCCTCCGGCTGCAGCATTTCCACCTACATTTTTTTCGGCAAAAGGACAAAATAGAATAAAATCACGGATGGAATGGAACAAGGTGAAAAAAAAAAGTGTTTTGTTTGGGGGGAGGCGGGGGTAGAAGTAACCTCCCATTGTTAGTACTTGAGTGGAATATACATTGAAAATGTCAGAATATACCTTGGTACAGTGCAGTGTAGAGCTTTCCAGTAATCAGAAATAAGAGAAGTAATAAGCTTGTTAACCTTGTAGGCTTCACCATTATCATACCTTTTCTTGGGTATGTCTGTTGTTCAAAGGCAACAACATCCAAAGAGAAGACTAACACCATATACAGTGTGGATTTTATAGAGAGAGAGAGCAAGTCAAAGATCTGGTCCAAGATTTAACATCTATAGAGACCTAAGTCACAGCTGGGGACTAGTGTCCCAATATTTGCCTTCAATTTCACGTTTCGAAAATGGAGAATCGGGTCAAAAAATAAAATAAATGTAAAAAATATAAGAATTAGAATATCTTAAAGGTTAATTTTATAAGTTCTTGAAAACCAAATTAATTTTTCGTATTGTTTTACAGCAATAACTATCATTTTTTTTTAACTATAGGATGTCAAGGTTTTCACCGACTACTCATCAAACTCAACGATTAACCACCATAATTTAAACTAAGTTAGAATATGTAGGAAAGAGACAAGGGTGGCAAGCGATTGTCAATTTCATTACCTTGATTGTTATATGAACATTCGAGTCAGCCCCATGTGTCAAGTCAGCTTACCAATACAATGATCTCGAGGATTTACAAGCCAGAGAATTTGAAGACCCAGAATCCAAAGAGCCAGTAGGGGTCCACAATTAATTAATTGTCATTACTCTCAAAGCTTTACATGCATTTGCATGTGTTAGTGTGTGTGAGAGAGAGAGAAAGAACAATTTTATAAGATTGATCCGAAGAGTAATGTGAATTTACAGGAATTAAGTGGCGGGTTGAAGATGCTAGGGGAATGGAGAAGTTTACAATGGCGTGGAAAGGAAGATATGGGTGTCTCGCGCTTGTCTGCCGCCATGCATTCAACGAGAAAAATTGCTTTGGTTCTGTGTGTCTTTTTTATGGGGATGGAATTCAGTTCCCGTATATCAACATGAATTTTGAGCACTTCTAGTGCATTATACACACATCCACACGACAGAAAGAGAGAGAGATGCATCAGAACTTGTTTTGTCCGTGTGCAATTTTATGACGTGTTATACAATAAAAGTTCAAAACTCACTCTTTCAACTCAAAATAGAGAGAGATGCATTAATTATCCGCGGGCAGTTTTATGCCGTGTTATACAATAAAAGTTCAAAATTCACATTTTTGGCTCAAAATAGAGAGAGGGAGGGGGAGCTACCCCAACCCAAGTGATGTGAGCTTCTGAAGAATTACTCTCACGGCGTTAGCTGCTAGCCTACCACAGTCCCAAGCCCTCAGCCAACCGGACCAAGATGCATTGGGGACTGCATGGCCTTAAATAGCATCTACACAGCGAGGGTCAATGACTTTGATATTAATTATGTCTCAAATCCACATTGTACAATATTTTTTTCTTTTAAACTAGACTCTCCCGGCTTTAAAATGTATTATACAATGAAAATTCAAATGTCACATTTATGCACATCCACTTCACCAATCAATATGGGATTAAGTCATCATTGCGTTATGTGGCTGTAAGCTAAGCTTCACACGGCCTGAGGAAGCCAAAAGACCCTCTCCTCTCACTGTCGAAGACTCTGCAACACATTGGAGAACTTTTAGATCCCGCTCTAAAACGTCCATTCTCCTAGAGTTCCGAAGTGATCCTTACTCTCACTGCATCCTTCTTAAGCCGAAAGAAAGCCATGTATGGATGGCCTCATGTTGCTCACTTGGCTCATATCTGTACTCCTTTTTGGTCCCACTTCAACATAACTTGCCTCCAAGACTAGGCCGACCTGTCCTTTACTTTGGGCTAGAACTGCAGGCCCAGGCTCTATCTCCTGCGAAGACCAGGACCAGTTATTGTGTGTGTGTGGGGGGGGGGGGGGGGTTTAATGGCCTCCCCTGGTCACAAATACTAAGTTTTACAGCACAACATTTCATCTTCATCTTACATGATACAAACTCAATTTGGGAAGGACGTTTGGAGTTTTTCAAAACCATCTTGTTGTTTTTCTCTCCATTTATTTTCAATTGATTATGCTCTTATTCTGTCTTTAAATGCTCATCCTCAATTCAATCTTTCTTTATATCCCATCACATATTATTCCATCTTAGCATTTTCATTTCTGCTACAGTCATCTTATTCCGACCGACAGTTGAAACGAAAAAGGAAATTCGAATTGTTAGAGAATGTCATTGAAACCACCAAATTATATACAACTCCAGGGGACAATAGTGTGTAAACAAAAGAAAAGCTTCACTGATGGACATTGTAAAAGCTCAGGATAACAAAGGTAACTATGAAATGCAAAAGAGGAATGTAATAAGTAAAGTAAACATACTTATCAGTGTTTGCTTTTTTCTCTCATTATGTCTAGTGATGGGATGTAGCCTCGGACCAGCCTCGGTAAATGATCAATACCGCTCTCACAGAATAGCATAATTTCGGTTACAAAAAAAAAAAAAAGCACATCCTCTATATGAAAACTCGAAAAGCAAGGAAAATTACCTAGCAACGCAGTCTACTAAACGAAAATTGCATCAGACCTATGGCTTGCTTTGATCTCGAACACAAATCATGCCTCACTCTGTGTTTGTGCGCGCGCGTCTATGTTCGTACAGTATCATGGGATTAGCTGGAAGAAATTCATAAGAAAAGTCACAGAAACTAAGTCAAAACATATAGGTAATAATGTGTGATAATATTGCTCCCTTACTTTACCAAGCCAACCACACACTTTCATCATTCCTCCACTTTCAGTGTGGGGTGGGGGGAGGGGGAATCATTTTGGAATTGCATGCCATTACATTTTTTTACTGGCAGTATCAGATTCAAATCTCTTTCAATATAATTTTTTTTTAATTGGCTTGGTACCTACACACATAAGTTAAAATTCAGATTTTATACGATCAGTGAACTTGAATTCAAGGCGTGAGAATTTACGTCTCGTCTTATTCTCAAGTTTGATCAAGGTTCTGTTCCATCTTTCTTCCTATTTTTCACAAATTTCCAAATCTCCCTCTCCCCCTCACTCTCTCTCTCACCGGATATTGTTCCTAAGGAGTTCATAGTCTCTTCTCAGCCTCCTAACCATTTTTTGAGTTTTTACATGGTAATCTGTGAAGATCTTTTCTGCAGGTCATGACCATAAAATAAGAAAATTCTAAGCCTGCGTAAATGGGTGGTGCAACGTCTTCAATAGCAGCCAAACTTGCATTCTTCCCACCGGAGCCATCATATAAAGTAGAAGTGGATGAACAGACTGGAAAATGTAGACTTACTGGCGTTCCCCAGAGTGAGAAGGGGGAAGTGTCAATGTTACACACGAAGAGAGGCCACATAATATTTGCAGTGTACTTGAAACACACTTCTGCTTCATTGACAGTGCTCTACTCCCATGGCAATGCTGCTGATATGGGCCAGATGTTCAAGTTCTTGACTGAACTCAGTGATCAACTTGGTGTCAATGTCATGGGGTCAGTCCTTATTCTCAAAACACAAACATGTTTGTGTGTGTGTGTGCTTTGACAGCAATTGAGCTTTTGGGTAAAAGATTTTTTTGAGCCTAAGAGTGGTTAAGATGATCAATTTGATCTCATGTTATTCACAGGTATGATTATGCTGGATATGGACGGTCTACTGGAGAGGTATGCCATTAATCCCACACTTTTTACAAGCTAGAGGACTGGTGAATCATTATGTTTTAGGCCAAAAGGAACAAACACAATCCAAAATTTATGTTTTTGGCCTTGTATCTATTGTCTAAATATTTGTTCATTTCTTTAACATATGATATATCAATTTTTTGTGTTGTTTTAAGCGGTTTTTGAAAGAATTTCTTCTTCGTACAGAAGAAGATAATGCAAACATTTACTCGAAATCTCACTAATTCAATTCCATCGGGAAGAGCACCTTTTCTCAAGAATTAGATCTTTTGTTTTCTTTTTTATGTACTACTCGTAATTGATTAAATTGAAAGCTACTGATTTGTTGCACATTTCTACCTCTTTAGCCAAGTGAGCAGAACACATATGCCGACATAGAGGCTGCATACACATGCCTGAAAGAGAAATATGAAGTCAAGGAGGAAGATCTTATATTGTATGGGCAGTCAATTGGGAGTGGACCAACTCTGGAGTTGGCTATGCAATTGCCTCACGTGAGAGCTGTGATTCTTCAGAGTGCAATTCTCTCTGGCCTTCGAGTCATGTACAGTATGAAGCGAACACTTTGGCTAGACATTTACAAGGTTTGGCAGTGGCAAAACTTAGTTGTCTCAATTTTTATAATGTTGTTCCTCCTTAATAATGAATGAGCTCGTGTTTCTTCTGCAGAACATCGATAAAATTCCATTTATCGCCTGTCCAGTTCTTATAATTCATGTGAGTTGCACAACTTTGGAATTTCTGAGCCAGTTTAGTTGGTAATATGGCATATCAATACAGTATAATTGATCAGGGTAGCAGTCTGCTTGACTTCTCACAATTCCAATCTCTTAAGTGGATGGTATTTAAATTGAAAAAAAAAACAGTCCATTGCACAATACTGCCATCACAACGGAATCTAGAGCAGATCAGATGTATGCAGTTTTATTTTGCCTGTGGAGATTTCTCAGCGTTCAGAACCAAGGCACCTGTGTCAAACAAAGTTTTTATCATTTCGTTGCAACTATTTTGATGGAATTTTGTTAAGTATGCAACAAATGGTAAGTTGTTGGACATAAAATCTGGAAAATGAATTGAAATACAATTTGGTGAATACGAAACATTTTGTAAGATATTCATACCTATCATGACTGATACTCTGCACCCTCTTTCTCCATACACAGTAAGCATTGTTGCCTAGGTACCAAAAATATCATATATTTTGTTTCTTAACTCTTTCAGATTTGTGGACTAATCCATGTGAGATCTTGTTAACACTATCCCATTGGACACATTGGGGGTGGTTGCAGGGTACAGAAGATGAAGTTGTGGATATATCCCATGGGAAGCGGCTCTGGGAGCTATGTAAGGAGAAGTATGAACCTCTGTGGCTTAATGGAGGAAATCATTGTGACTTACAAATCTTCCCAGAATTCTTTAGGCATCTCAAGAAATTCATATCAGCTGTTGCAAAATTGCCGCGTCTTCAAATTACTGACTTAGAACAAACTCTAAATCAAACAAAAAATCCTCCAGACATTGCAGGGCAAATTGAGAAGTCCAGACCAGGTATTCACCAGAGGGAGAAGGCTAGGGCTAGCACCGGACAGAGAGAGAAGTCTAGGCCAAGCATGGATAACAGAGAGCAACCAAGAAACAGTGCTGACAAGAGGGAAAAATCAAGAAAGAGCATGGAGTATTATTGGAAAGCAAGGAATAGCAATGATCAGCCAGACCGAGGGAGGAACAGCTTTGATCGGTTAGATAAACTGTTTCTTTTTCTTTCACTCTTTCTGATTAAACCTCTCCTTGGCTTTAGTTGATACTGTGAATATAAATCTGAGTTCTGACTAAGGTATTGACTGATGGCAGTTTAGGAGACATGGTGAGATCAGTAGCATTGTGCAATGTTGATTGTTTGAAGCAGACAGTTTCAGAGGACACTCATGACAGATAAAAACAATGGTCAGAGTCCAATCGTGCTGCAGTTTGGTTTTCCTTTTCTTTGGTTGATTTCAAATTTTCCTGACAAATTTCTTGCCTTTTCAACCCCCCCCCCCGGTTCAAAAAAAAAACCTGTACATTCACATATGTGATCTACCCAAAAATTATAACCATATGGAAGGTTGCAAATGCATCTGTTGTAATTGCAGAAATGATTTTTTTTTTCTTTTCTGTAACTATTAATTGTCCTAGCCACGCTCCCTTTTGACTCATGACTGAAACGTGAATCTCAAATGCACGCCAATTATAGAATTGATTTTGTGCTCACTCTGTCATGCTATGTTCAAGGGTGTTTACTCTTTTCCAATCCTACTTATATCTTTCGTAGTGCAACTCGATGACAGCTGTCACAGTTAAGATTTTTGTTGAAAGTTTATGTTGCCTGAGAGGTTGATTAGGATTACTAGAGCAAAAATAATGGAACAGTATTGCAACCACACTAGTTAAAGGCTATTTGTTGTGGCACATAAGTTCATGGAAGATCAGTCCCTTTAAATGGAAAAAAGAAGCTAGTAAAATGGAAATGAGCTCATGTCATTCAATGGGGGCTGGCATTTGTGATTTTGATTTCTAAGAGTGACAATATATACGTATATATTGAATTATTTATGCAGCCCTGACTGATTGAAGCTCTTATGCCTTAATCATTGTCCAGAAAGAATGACAGATCTGGGGTGGAAGCGAGGATCGTCCCTAGTGTTAGAAAATCTCTCTTATTACAATCCTATCAACTATGAATACTCTAAAACTTCATAGCATGGCGCTCTAGACTTGTTCACAAATTTAAAAGCCACCCCACCCCCAAAAACTAAATTCCAAGCTCCATTCATGTTCATAAATATGGATCTAATGCAGATTAGTGCCAAACTATAGCTTTTTTGAATGGACATTGATCCAGCACTAATCTATTTCTACACAAAATCAAGTGCTATCTTGTCCCATGATCCAAATAAACATCATTATGATCAAAGGAAACCAGTTATGAATGAAGGGACTCTTTTAGCAAGGAGGGTTTTTATAACACTTGTATGTATGATCAGGTATTCTTTACTGTGTTTCTGTGTGAGAGAGAGAGAAAGGGAGATCAAACATATTTGAGGACATTAAATATGCGAGGTTCACTTGTTATTTTCTCTTTTGGGGATATTTTGTTTTTAAAACATCATAGTAATGGAGATTCCACAGTAGTGCCATGAAAGGAAATAAATTGGAGGGTAGATTTCTCAAGCCCACGGCCAGATGATTATCGTCATTATTAGTTTCATAATCATTATGATTTTCACTCGTAATGAATATTAATATTATCATCTTCACCACGATTGTGATCATTATAAAAAGGCTTTTTCCATGGTTGGTCTGCCTCATAAGAGCAAATTGGGTAGAAATCTAACCGTTTTTAGTTGCTTTGAGACTGAATCTTTCATTCGCGCTCTAGATATTTTCAAAGTACTATACCATTGCGACAAAAAAATGGCCTTTATCATCATGATTATCATCATTGCCGTCATGATCATACTCACACAAATTTTCTTGAGCACGGATACAGGTAGTGTTGATCCATCCTCTTCCTTTGGTTATGACATTTTTGAAGATATGGGTTTAGACAAGTTCAAAGGGAAATACTATGACAAAAAGGATGGAGACTCTTGAAGGAATTATGGAAAGCAACCATTTACTGTCCAATTGCAACAAGAAGGACTATCATTCAACCCAATTCCATATGCTGATTGCAATTCCCTTTCTACTTGTCTTTGCACAAGTTTGATATACATAAAACAATGTAAATAGAGAAACTTCCTCACATTTACTATGAGGTTAAATCAATCCATTCAATTATCAAATATACAAAAATATTAAAGATATATGCAATTAATTACACATTTTTTAACAAATTGATCTTATGAAATAGTTGATGGATTGTCCCATAATTATTAGATGTTTTAGGACTCATTTTATTTGTTGGCGGTACGAATAACTTTTAAATAAAAAAATAATGTGGCAAAATAGATTTTCTATGAACCTCAAAGACAGAAAATATTCATTGATTATGAAGCACAATATGACAATGTGTGTGTTCCATAAGTCAATATTATGATAATTTCTCATTAGATATAAGCATCACATAACAATGTGGCATGTTGCCATATAACACACAAAATATTTTCTCCAAGTTTGTTCACTATTTGCCAAAAAAAATATATTATTTATCTATTGAGCTAGTATTTCAATTTATGAGTTATTTAAGAAGAGTTAAAACACAATTATTCAAATATTATATGTTAAATGATTAACATATATAGAGTAACTAGTTATTTTTTGTACTTGAAAATATAGAGTAATTAAAAAAATGGTTAATGATAAGCATATTTTTATTCACACCAAATATCAAATTATAAAGATAGAATTGGAAGAAAAGAATTTAAGTACCGATTATATAGTGGGGGGCGAGCGACGGTAATAGTGATGGAAGAATGTGATGGATGACAATGACTGGTTATGATGGTAGCAGCCTCAACCTTGAGTGACAATGGTAATGGTGGAACAATGACAATGGTAATAAAGTGGCGGCAATGGTAATGGGCATGGTGGTGGTAGGGCGGGGCAGTGGTGACAATGGTGGTGTGATGGCGGCGACAATAGTGGTGGTTAGAGCAGTGGTGGTGGTGGTTGATCGATTTCAAACACTACTTTTTTATTAAAAAAATATTTATGACAAATTATAAATTTTAGAAGTATTTTTAAAAAGTTAACAAAAACACACCCTTATGAGCATTTTTTCCTATTAAATTTGGGGTATTAATATTAGTCGTTAGATTAATTTTAAAGTAAAATCTAAAAAAATCTAAACTGTGAAAAGTAAAAATTATTTTGTTTATTTTTAAGATTTGAATTATATTGTATTTTATTATATATATATTTTTTTTATCAAAGAAAGGGGAAAGAGATACCAATAAGTAGTAATCCTGAATGTGACCATAAGAGTTCCCTCGTTATGCAATGTTCGATTTGAGTTAGAAAAGTAATTTATCACCATAACACCACCCTAACTAAACAGCAAGCCACACATTATTTCCATTATTTCCCGTGAATTGAATTTTACTTGTAACCACTTGACAGTTAGGGATGCTTTTAAAAAATTGTCCCCGACTATAAACCGGTAGGACTCACCACTAGAAAATGAGATTGGGTGGTATTGTTTAAGAAAAGTTAAAACACAATTATTTTGGAGATTATTTGCCACATTTTTCAGATGATTAACACATAGAAAATTAAAAAATATCAGGATATTGCTGTTACTGAAATGGCAGCATCTACACCTTACAATCCTACCTCCATAAACTTCCAAACAAAACCCCTACTCAATCAACTTTGTAGTTCAATTTCTAGAACCATCCCACCCTTCTCCTTAAACCCCTTCTGTCAAGGGTTTTCACACCCTTTCATCTTCGCCTCCCACCTACCAGAAAAAGCACAAACACCATATCTATACACACACACATAAAGCATTATTATCAAAACCCCCTTTTTGGGTCTCTCTATCTGTAGTCTATTTAATGGCGCCTGTGTTGAGTAGAAGTTTGACTTCTGCTTCTGTAGCTTCGCTGCCATTTTCGCCGTCGTTTTCAGCGAAGAATAGTAATACCCAGAAGGTGTTGAGTTTGAGAAGTGTTTTTTTGCCTAGAAATGGACTGAGAAATAGCTTTTCTAGACCTGGATTGAAGTGGAAGCTGGAAAAGAGAGAGAGCAGATTGGTGGTTCGGTGCGAGGCTGTTGTTGCTGAGAAAGAAGCCCCTGAGGAGGCTGGTGAAACGCATGAGTACCAAGCTGAGGTGGGTTGGTTGTATATTTTGTGAATTTCGGGGTTTTGGGTCGGAAAGATTTTTGTGTTAAGTCTGTTTGGCTGCTGGGAAAAGGTGGTTGAAACGAAAGAAAATGGAAGTCCGATTTTGGGTTATTACGTTTGGAGCCTGAGAAAATGAAAAACCCTAATTTGGCTGTGGTGTTGCAATTTTTTGCTTACCCGAAGTTTTTTCGTCATTGTAGTTGAGGACAGCAGTTGTATTCTTTGCAATTGTTAAGTGATGGACAAATAATTTATTTTTACTAAGAACATGCTAAAAATGTGTACGTGAGTGTTTGTAAAATGTATTTGTCAGAGTTTATGGTTATAGGTTTCAATCGAACATTTGAATGGTTTAGTTGGTTGGCTTATTGTTAGCTTGTGGAGTTAAGGAGTTTGTATGTTTTGTTCGAAAATAAGTAGTTATTGCTTAACTAGTGTTTATAGATTTCTTATGGGTTTTGAAAGTTGAAAACTTTGGTGAATTGCAGGTCAGTCGCTTATTGGATTTGATTGTTCACAGTCTCTACAGTCACAAGGAAGTTTTTCTTCGAGAGCTTGTGAGGTGAGTATGAAGAAGATATATATATGGGAATGCCTGTCAAAGTTCCTTATGTTTTGTTTCTGATTAAGAAGTTATTATTATGCTTTCCTCCAGTAATGCAAGTGATGCTCTTGATAAGCTGAGATTTTTAAGTGTGACCGAACCTTCTTTACTTGGAGATGCGGGTGAGCTGGAGATTCGCATCAAACCTGATCCAGACAATGGGACCATCACTATAACGTATGATGTTCTAATTATCTGCTGCAAGATTCCCTTGTCAAATGTGCGTAGTTATCTGAAACACCTTTTCCCTTTTTGCAGGGATACTGGTATCGGGATGACCAAAGAGGAGCTTATAGATTGTCTTGGAACTATTGCTCAGAGTGGTACTTCAAAATTCTTGAAGGCTCTTAAGGTCCATATTCCTTATTACTTCTCTTCTACAACATAGTAGAGATTTATTGCCTACCTTGGTTAGATTTTTTAGTTCATTTGAAATCAACAATTAGATCATCTGGTATGCACAGGACAACAAGGATCTTGGAGCAGACAATGGCTTGATAGGTCAATTTGGTGTTGGTTTCTATTCTGCATTTCTGGTTGCAGAAAAGGTGTGTTTGCAGCATTCTTGTGTAATTATGGTTTTTTAACATGACTTTTGGTTTTTGTCATGAGCTGCTGGCTAACTGGGGTTGGACTTATATCTTCTGTGATCAGGTGGTAGTGTCCACGAAGAGTCCAAGGTCAGATAAGCAATATGTTTGGGAATCAGTAGCTGACAGTAGTTCTTATGTGATTAGGGAAGAGACAGATCCTGAAAAGCTCCTGCGACGTGGAACACAAATTACACTCTATTTGAGGGTATTCTCGTGCTTTCTCTGTTGGCATTTCAATGTTGTTATGTAATATGCAAAAAAAAAAAAAAAGTCAGTGGTATCTCTAGACGTTAATATGGTGGTTGGAAAGGTGATGCATCATCAGTATCATAATGTTTGATGTGTGTGCATGTGTTACGTGCACAAATTTAGGTGATTTGTAAAACAAAGAAAAAATAGAATTGGAGAAGAAAACCTGCTTCGAGGGGGTGAAAACCTCCGGTGGTTTAATTTGAGAAGAACCGGATCTCCTAAACTTTCACAAGAAAGTTCAATATAATATTCAACATATCTTTTTCATTGATTGGAAGACCTTTAAATATAAAATAATAAAAACTATTTTAATAACTAACCTAATCCACTATCTTAGTAACCACTTAGGAAACTCTCCACAAATTACTCTATCACTAAATTACTAAAATAATTTCTTAATATAATTACTTCTAATATTACATAAAAACATATTAAAAATGTGTATATAACATTCCATTCCTCTTCAAATTAAAATTTGTCCTTAAAGTTTGATTCATCATGTGCAAAAGGAGGCGACCAACCCACTTCCTTGTCGTCTTAACAATCTGTGTAATATTCGACTCCGTAGAGTTTAGCAAGACCAACGACAATGAATAATATAGTTGAATGTGTATAGTCAGCTTGAAGATGTGCTTTAATCACATCCTCGTGTCTAATAACAAATAGCCCCACTGGTTGTTTTCTATGCACCTTCATGCATTTGGACAAATAATCTTGCTCGAAATGCCCGATAGTCTCTACTCGAGTCCATCGGCTTCAACACGGTAAGATTTCCATAAAAATCTTTCAATTGGGTTGGACCAACTTGTATATGCAACACTTCTTTAAACAAATTCCATACAATCATTGAGTTTCATGAGTGGTTGACACTCTAAATGCACGCCCCCCTTTAGACCACAAACATTTACTAGAGTTATATAGACAATGGCTGTTTGTTTTAGTGCAAAGAATTGTTCGGTTTGGGAAACCACAATTGCATCCTCTTCCTTGCTGTCGCATTGCAAAATATTCAGCCTTGTTTTTTTGGGGGTTATCAAGCTTGTTAATTCGCCCGGAATAAAATGAAATTGACCATTATTCCTGCTTCCTCCATTGTGTTAGATAGAGCCTTTGTCTTGCTCATGACAGTGACCTCGGTTGGCCATCAATTGATCAAAGCGATAGTTTATGGCAAGATATAACACTTGCATCTCCTTCATTATCCTTTCTTGCCCCTTAATGAGCGAACTTTCGCTTCAAGTCTGCTAAACTCGGTCTTCCATACCTGACTCTGATACCAATTGTTATGTACACACTAAGAGGAACTTAGAAAATAAACAAAAAATAGAATCGGGGGAGAAAACCCAATTTGAGGGGGGCGAAAGCCTCAGATGTTTCAATTTCTGAAGAGCCGAATCTCCAAAACTTCCACAAGAAAGTTCAATGCAATATTTAACACATCTTTTTCATTGATAGGAAGACCTTTAAATATAAGATAATAAAAACTACCCTAATAACTAACTTAACCCATGACTCCACTATATTGGTAACCACTTAGAAAACTACCCACAAATAACTCTTATCACTAACCCCCTTACTAAATTTCATATTAATTACTTATAATATTACATAAAAATATATTAAAAATGTGTACTTAATAACATGATAGGGAATAATTAATGAATATTGCATCTAATTACTACGAAGGATCATTGGAATCCCTCTCATTTGTTGGGTCGTATCAGGATGTTGAAATAGGTATATCGTTTTTGTTTTATTTTTTGATACCGACTTGTGTGGTAACAAATAAAGGGATTTTGTGATACTGTTTTACAGCTGTATTCTTCTTAGCACCAAATGCAATATAATATGCTGTCTTTCTTGCAGTCGGATGACAAGTATGAATTCTCAGAGCCAGCCAGGATTCAGAATTTGGTGAAAAATTACTCACAGTTTGTTTCCTTTCCCATTTACACGTGGCAAGAAAAATCAAGGACCGTTGAGGTGAGATTCTTCGTCTAACACAGGAGATAATTGTTTCTATCTGGCATAGTGATGGTGGGAATCGCATATTACAAAGCTGAATTATTGAGGATAGACTTTTTTTTTTTAAATTTCTCTGGCTTGTATTGGTTAAACTTTATTCATAATGGTTGGTCTTGATCCTCTAATACTAAGAGTTTTTCTAGGGTGACGATATAATCTCACTTTCTTCTATGACTGTTATTTTTGGACCATGTCCTCTTAGTTTACCATTGTTAACTGTTGTTTCATGGGGTTAAAACTTTTGGCAGGTTGAAGAGGAGGAAGAACCCAAAGAGGGAGAAGAAAAACCAGAGGTAAAACTAAGGTCTAATCTGATATTTGTTCTCTCTCTTAGAATGGCATTCAATTTGATATTTGGCTTTGTTCTTAGGGAGAGATAAAAAAGACAAAGAAAACCAAAACTGAGAAATATTGGGACTGGGAATTAGCCAACGAAACAAAACCTATATGGGTGAGTTCAAGCTATATCCATCTTAGATAGTCATGGTATATGGTCCTGAGTTTTATTCTCAAGGACTTGTGCTAGGCTTGTTACTTGTCTAACTTACATTTCTTTGTTGGTCGTTTGTGTTTCAAATTGTAGATGCGGAATCCAAAAGAAATTGAAAAAGATCAGTACCATGAATTTTACAAGAAGACTTTCAATGAATTTTTGGATCCAGTTTCATACATCCACTTCACCACAGAGGTACTTCACGTTTTTTGTGATGGGCCACCATTACATGCTGCTGCAGTTAGTCATTTTAATTTTGGATTTACAATTTTTGCAGGGTGAGGTGGAGTTTAGAAGTGTTTTGTACATTCCTGGAATGGCACCTCTAAACAATGAAGATGTTGTAAATCCCAAGACAAAAAATATACGACTATATGTGAAGCGTGTATTTATTTCAGATGATTTTGATGGTGAACTGGTAAGTGTTACCATAGTACATTGGCTGCCATGAAAATTGTGCTGTTTGGTACACATAATAGCCGGGATAGAAATGTTGTTTTCTAAGTAATTTACTTATACTAGTTTTTTTGTTTCATTTCAGGACAAGTTCTTTTCTTTCTGTGAGTTGGTTCTTGTTCATATACGGTTCACCTTTGTTGTCATATGCATGTTGTTGGAGTTGTAGAATAAAGCCCCCAATATCATCCCACATCCTTGACTTTCTGTTGCATTCAGGATTTTGAAAACATTGTTTGTTGTATTGCATAAACACATTTAAACAAATGTGTCTCTCTCTTTCTCTTTACAGGTTAAATTTTCGTCGCAAAAACTGAACCCAATACATTTTTGAATCCCCTTGTTATTGAACCAATTGCTGTTTGAACCCCTTACTCTGCCTGGATTGACCTATTTTTTTTTCTTGATAAATTGGTGGAAGGGTCATCACCATTGTGATTTTTATAGGTAAACCTCCCATTTATATGTAAAATGAGAGCTCTTTATAACATTCAGCTATTGTCGTTTTCAAATTGAACCACTATTCTGGCATTAATTACAAAAGTTTGTTGAAATCAAGGGTGAAACCAAGTTTCAACAAAGAAGTCATATTATTGGTTCCTTTGTATTTATGACCTGCCAAATCAGGTAACAGGAGTGGCGTGGTGGTTTTGAAATGAATCTCCTGCGTTGATGATAGGAGAGAATTAATGACATGCAGTCCACAGCCTCTGAAGGATTATTTTAAAACTAGGTTTTTAGTAGATTTATGGTTTAATCTTTGACTGTCTGAATGTATTTACGTACACATCCTATATTCAAAAGAGATAAGTGTATAGCTAGATGCACAAGTGAATTCTTATAAACAAACATGAAGTAATGTCCCTTTTAAAATGGCCCATTCTGTAAAACAGCAATTGGGATTGGCGAACATGCATTGCATGATAAAGTTTTCCTCAGGTACATGTTATGATTAGTTTGATGGATTGCAGTTTCCAAGATACTTGAGCTTTGTGAAGGGCGTGGTGGATTCAAATGACCTTCCCCTCAATGTTTCACGGGAGATTCTCCAGGAAAGCCGCATTGTAAGGGATAACTTCTGTTTATATATACATAAACAGAAGTACAAAATAATGTTTTGTTTGATTCTATTTGCTGTTGAGAATTTTTTACTGCCTGCCATGAAGGTTTTTTAATCACCATCTTCACTTGGTTTTGTTTTCTCAATCCAGGTGAGAATAATGAGAAAGAGACTTGTGAGGAAAACATTTGACATGATTCAAGAGCTCTCTGAAAGTGAGAATAAAGAGGTAAGTTTTTAGTTAAAAATTTGTTTTATTTGACATTTTACCTTAGAAATCACTTTTGAACTGGTAAATCAATTATGTTATCTTAGGATTACAAAAAATTCTGGGAGAACTTTGGCAAGTTTGTAAAGTTGGGATGCATTGAAGATTCTGGAAATCACAAGCGGATCACGCCACTATTGCGATTTTTCTCTTCCAAAAGCGAGGAGGAGTTGATAAGCTTAGATGAGTATGTGGAAAATATGGGTGAGAACCAGAAGGCCATCTATTATTTGGCATCAGACAGCTTGAAAAGCGTCAAGTCTGCTCCTTTCTTGGAGAAGTTGATCCAAAAGGATATTGAGGTATGTTCATTTAAAGTCTAGTGATATGCAATTTAAGCTTTTTTGATGGGAGAATGTGAGGCATTTAGGCCCTAAGTGCTTTGGATACATCATGAAAAAGTATTAAGCAACAAAAATTATGTATATATTCTATTGGACAGTTTTAACTGCCTTCTGTGTGGAATTGTTTAACATATACTTTACTGAAGTTGGTGATGATAGCAGTCAAACTCCTTAAATGTTCTCTCTTCCTTTTGAATTTTTTAGGAGGGGAGTTGCTTTGACCAAAAAAAAAAAGAGGGGAGTTGCATCTCATTGAACATGTTTTTTTTCCTTTTTTAATTTTTTTATTGACGCTATCACCTTCTATAGGTGCACCCATTCATTCTTGATTGCTGATATGCAGGTACTGTACCTAATTGAGCCAATTGATGAAGTTGCAATTCAGAATCTGCAGACATATAAAGAAAAGAAATTTGTTGACATTAGCAAGGAAGATTTGGAGCTTGGTTAGTGATAAATCATGCTGTGTGACTGCATATGCCAGTGGTTTGAGTAGTGATTTGTGTAGTTTCCCCTGATTTGATGTGCTCTGCATGCTCCTTTTCTCACGACGTAGGCTGTTCTCACAGGTGATGAGGATGAGGTCAAGGAAAGGGAAACAAAGCAAGAGTACATTCTTCTATGTGACTGGATAAAGCAACAACTTGGTGATAAAGTGGCAAAAGTTCAAGTCTCGAATCGTCTAAGCTCATCCCCCTGTGTGCTTGTTTCTGGAAAGTTTGGGTGGTCTGCTAATATGGAAAGGTTTGTTTTCAAAAGCAGATTATCAATGCAGATGCTTGCAGTTGATCTCACTCTCTAATTTACGAAGTGATTTTTGTTAAAATCTCTCAGATTGATGAGAGCACAGACCCTAGGAGACACTTCAAGCTTGGAGTTCATGAGGGGGAGGAGAATATTGGAGATTAATCCTGATCACCCAATCGTCAAAGACCTCAATGTAAGACGAATCTAATCACTGCTCGTAGCTATGCTAAAAC
>CM042199.1:4183352-4202615 GCA_023539305.1 Ilex asprella
GGGCAATGTCCCTAAGGCAATCTTTTTTAAATCATGTGTGGTAAAGGATATTTTTGTAATTGTATTGCATTTATTTATAGCGCTAACATTGTATGATAATTGTGTGGTCGCTTCCTCTATAGTCTTTATACTCTTGCTCGTTTCATTGTAGATTTGGTGCAACTCCACATTTTGCATCGATGGATGATAAAGTTGATGTGGATAAGAGCTTCAACTTTTTAATTGGAATGCATGCTAGCTGTTAGGAAATATAGAAGATGTTGGGCTTAACACCCTACTTGTTTCATGATCTATGGGTCTACTAAAGTTACACACATTGATCAATTAGTCAAAATTTTAATCGGATACAAAATTACTGATACCTAATCTAGTGGTATGTTTATGAAGATTCTATTTATTGTTGTTGGATTCTTATTCAAGAATCAAGATCACTGTTGTTTCTTTTTGAGTGTATGTAGAATGGACGACCGCCTATAGGCGGTAGGGTAGGGTGGGTGGTACTGCTCAGATTGCGGCCAATCTTCCTATGCTTGGCCCTAAGCATTTGTTATATAATACTAGAGCTACAACAAAATATGAAAAAATTATAAAACTACCCTTTACAAGCGTGGAGAATACCCGTAACAATAATAATTTTGGATGATAGAGAAGTTCTGATTAAGGGTAGAATGAGTAAGAAAATTTCAAGACACTTGAATAGGGTGCCCAATTTCACCAATGATTTTACCATGTAAAATCTCTCATAAATCTACCAAACTCTTGTTGTAAACATTAATATCATGATAGTTCACACCACACACCAAGGATTTGACCCCGTAACATCTATCATTATCTACCAACCTCAAGTTGTGCATATAAATATCATATAGTGCAAATATACCACTATATCCTATGCTTTCAAATGCAATATTTTTTCCTCAGACGGCACCTAAGTGACAAATGTGAAAGCCCTTATAAGTTATAACCGGCCAACCAGCCATTTGTCAAAGCAAATCTTTATATATTTTGTTGTCAATGTGCAAGGGTTCCACGATTTGATTCTTAATTGCCGGTCATGGATGAGGTTGATGACCATTTTCATAGTCATTATAGATGAAGATTGCCTCTTTTGCACCTTTGGGGTGTTAATTGTGTCGTGTGACTTGCGTGTCATGTATTTTTATGTTGTATTTGTGTCAAAATTCATAGAAAAAAATAATTTATTCAATGTATTCTGAGTATCAAACATTAGTGTGAACTATTTATTATGCGTATTTAATAATCGTATCGTGTCGGATTCGTGTCAATAGGTCAAGGTCGACACCCCGTTGAACACCCTTCTTAGGTGTCTTTTGTATATTTTGTGAAGCCTTTGGCTATGTATATTCTGCATAGTGATCAATACAACTTTTACTAACCCAGAAAAAAATGGTATAAACGAAGATCATATAACCAAAAGTTCCAAAGCTTTTGAAGACTGTAACACCTTTATAACTATTCCCACAACATGTTAACAAATCTATGGATGTCACAAATTTTGACCACGTTTGCAAGTTTCATCGATCTATATGCAAGTAATAGTTGGGTGTGTCCTTTTCGGGTTCGTGTGCGTGTTGGGTTCAACTGCAATTGACTATGTCGAAAATGCAATCTTAATAATATCATACATCACAAATAAATCAACACTAACACTAACAGGGACAGAAATTATTGGTATATCTCTTTTTGTTTCAATAACGTTAACAAACTAAGATAAATAACTACCTCTATGTGTGTATTTATTCAGATTTCTCAACAACATTTTTCATTAAAGAGGCATAGTATTAGAGGTTCGGATAAATATAAGACTAGATGTGTGTTCGGGGACAAGTTCTAACCATGAATTAATAACATTAGTGGTGGCATATCCTCCGCTAAAACCTCATCTAATCAAACACACCTGTAGTTTTTATCTTTGGGTCTCCAAATATACCAATTGTTGATAATCTAGTGAGCAGTTTTAACTTTATATCTGACCTTTCTATATCAAAATCTGCCGTTTCCATCGCCACTTTGTGAAAAGCATTTTTATTTGTTTTTCCTTTGTTCTGGGCATCTCTTGACGGCCATCAATCTGATTGTTTGTAGCTCGTGTTTTAGCATCCTACAAACCTCACCAATTATTTTCTTCAAGACTGCCTAAATCAACACAAGGCTGCAACTTTGTTCGGTTGTGACTACTAACCAACTTGATAAATTTTGAACTTATCTCATAAACAGTCGAAGCACATAAACTAAATCATTCTAAATATCATGAGAAATAAAAATTGTTATCTATTTGTTTTAGGGATGTCAAATGAGTAGTGTTGTGTCATTTTCAAATCGGGTCATGTCATATAGAAGTCGTGTCATTTTGGATTTGTACAATTTTTGTGTAATCCGTGAACCAAAAAACACAAGACTAACATACTCAACCCAATCAACCATGAATAGGCCCATATCTACTTGCTCTATAGCCCAACACAAGCAAATCAAAACCATTTCTTCAAATATCAAGAAGAAAAAAAGAAAATTTTGTATTGTGTTATTAATCATATTAATTGGTCGTAACTCTTATCATTATCGGGCTCATGTTTGTTGACGTCATGTCTAAAATTGACACTCCTAAACTTTCTTCTCCCTTGGAACTAAGTAGATATATATAATTGACATTCTATAAGCCAACTCAACTTAATTCAATTCAACCTTTATCCCAACTATTTGAGGTCGGTCATATGTTCACAACTCACAACAGAAATGACAAAATGAAGTGTTACAAAATATGTGGTATAAGATAGTCACATAGGAAGTGGGAGGTTTTAATTGGTCTTTGTTCCAGAAAAGCACTGGATTGGTTTGTTATGAAGATTAAAAAAAAACATGTTCTTTAAATTCTTTAGAGGGCTGAACCAAATTGGTACGCCTTTGACAGTGTCAAACTCATATAATATCCAAGCTTCAATAGGTTAATGCAGGTGGAGGTCCCCTTTATATTCAGGGATGATCAGGCTTATTTCGACAAGCTTGTATTATAGCAAGGACTCATTTCAGCTGTTCTCTGTTTCCAGAGAGGATGGGTTCTTTCTCAATGGAGGAATTTGTAGGGAACGGATCTCTGAAGAAAATTCTTCCAAAGCTGTTAGAGGAAGGCTGGGATGATGTACCATCCTTGAAGATTATGAGTTCAGAGGATACGGATGCGATAAACATGACTCAACAACAAAAGGTTGGCTTACCATCGGAATCAGATTATAATGTTATTCAAGAATGTTATCTGACTATCATCCTGAAGTTCTTTTGTTTAGCTTAATCGATGTTTGAATTTCTAATGATCATCTCCCTGATGAAAACATTTTCAAGAATATTTTCTCTAAAGAAAAAATTAAATAGTGATCAAAGTTTAATTAATTTTATTGGGTTCCTTAACAGTCGTATCATAAGCTAAATTTCTCTCTATATTTTCTCCTCATGTTTTCAGTGTAAAAATCAAGGCCTACCTTGATGGTTCTCTGCTACTTATCAAAAAATTATGTGCATCATTACTAAGCATGATCTCTAAATGTTTTTCTTTGTTTAACTCAAGGATGCGCTAGAAATCAGGACATACCTGCATGATCGTGCTCTGATGCAATATGGGGACAAGCTAGAAGCCTCGGGAAAATGTCTTCCAGATCTTATTAACTTAAGCATGTCAGATCTTTCTTCTCAGTTTGGTATGAAAAGAGGCCATATCGCTCGTTTCGTTGACAGAACCAGTGCATGTGTATCAGATCCTCTGCCGCCATCATACACTCTCCAAGCAAGGAAACCAAGCAAGATACCTTCAAGAAACAATAGTATCTACAAGGGTGAATCTGTGACAGTCAACTCCAGGAAAATGCAGAGTATGAGGAGATCCCTTGGAAGAAGCAGTGCAGCTTTTGATGTATCCCATGAACAATCCATGGCTACTTTCAAGATCAAAGATGGACATGTCTTTAAGGGGATTGTGGCTGCGATGCCTGCTGAGCCGAGAGCATGTGGTTGCATACAGCCTCCCCCTATAGTTGAGGATGTTGCTCCATATCCCACTATTGAGAATATCTCGATTCAAAAACTTACTCCTGAATATAAGATTGGAATGGAGTGTCTGGTGAAAACAAAGGCACCTCCCATGAAGGCTTCAGAATTATGGCGAGATAAACCAGCTGTGCTCCTCTGCATACGCCGCCCTGGGTAATTTTTTCAGTGCACTCTGCATTTACAAAGACTTCTTTTGTAAAATAGATTATGTAAGAATATGGTAAAAATTGCAAATGCTAGAAGCCCTCGTGGATTGACGTGCTCAGGATAGTATATTAGGTGCATTGCAAATACATTGCCAAAACCCGTGGCACATCATTAAGAATATTTTATAAGAAGTATCTGGTAATTAGGAGTGAGAAGTATATGAAACAAGTTCATCATTCTAGTTGATCCAATCACAAAACAAGCCAATGCGAGAGAACATGATGATAAAAAAAATGTTTCACCCATCAATTGTTTTTGGGGAAAAATGTGTATCTTGTAAGATATATATAACATCCAATGCTGTTGTACAAGTTTTTTTTCTTGACTAGAAGTGAACTCTGTATTAATACCTGTGTCCTTTGTACCTACATCGGAGAACAGATGCATCATGTGCAGAGCTGAAGCCCACAAAATCTATGCCCAGAAACCCATATTTGATGCACTTGGAGTTCAACTATTTACAGTTCTTCACGAGCACATTGATACAGAGGTACCCCGTCCCAAAATTCTTCAATTTGCTCTTCAATTGAGCCCTACATTCCCCAATTTGCTCTTCAATTGAGTGATATTTTCTTTAACGATTCAAGGTAAAAGATTTCTGGCCCCGATATTGGGGTGGCATTGTAATCCTTGATCCTGGAATGGAATTTTTCAAAGCTCTGGGTGGAGGGAAGCTGCTCAAGGACAAGTTCATATCTGGATTTTTGTTCAATCCTCGAGCTATTGCAAATTACAAACGTGCAAAAGCTACTGGAGCAGAGCAAAACTTCAAGGGAGAAGGTGAAATAAAAGGTGGTCTCTTTATAATTGGCAGAGGGAGGAGTGGAATAGCATGCCAGTTTATAGAAAGGAATTTTGGAGATTGGGCGCCTCTCGCTGAAGTCATTGAGATCTGTTCTCGGCTGCAGGTTGTTCTTGTAGATTTCTCTAATCCTGTCATCAGCTTCTGTCCAGTGAAATATTTATTTTAATTTACATTTTTTTCTCATTTTTTGTGCAGAACCAGCAACAAAATCTGGAGTCCATCAGATCATCACAAGAATATGAATAAATTGGGTTTTTATTTCTTGTAACTCCAGCATATCCAGAGTACCGATTGTATAATTCTTTTCTCGCGTTGAAATGGATATTTATTTGTCCCTTGTATCAGTTCAGACAGTCAAAAATATCTGGTTTTCCTTTATTTTTGATGTAGCTATTGAATATATAGAATAATTACAAATTTGTGGAGGGAACATAGAATCCAACATTTTAAAATTGACACATGTGCATTGAAAGTTTAAAACTGTAAATTTTGCTGATTTAACCTTCATTCGACGAAAAAAGAATAATTGTACAATGTGTTTTTGTTAGACCAAACAAGGCAACCCTTCAGATGTACATAATCTTCTGTTTTCTTTCAACTAAAATTCCATCTACCCGAAAGGGCCAAAAACTAATTCAGGCAATCAGCTCCTCCACATGCTGTGCCTTGATCTGTAAAATTTTGCCTGCTATGCAATGGAAAATGTCAGATCTTCTGTTGATGTGTCAAAGCTGGAAGAGATTATAACTGTTTACCTTGTCATACAGGAGTTGACCAAAGTCTGATCAGTTTGGTTCTTGGCAGTTCAGAGAAGTGTCTACACATAGTTCTATCTTCAATATCTCTCGTGTATAGCAAATATCTGTCCAATAAGTCCTTAAGCTTGTCAATCCATAAACAGTCCTCAATCAATCTCCACTTTCTGTCTTCAGTCTACTGTCCATCCAGTCCTTATTCTCCTTCCTTTCATAAAACACCTTTGGGCTGAGTTTTCTCGACCAACTGTATTACTTTCTTGAAGAAAGGCAAAAAGTATTATTTGTGAACGCAGTTATAAGTCAAGTCATTTGTACCAGAAGAATGTGGCAAGGATCCTACAGACTGATGTGAGGTATGCAAAGAGTGATGTCCAAAGTTTTAAGCAGTGGCATCCAAGCCGTGAACAGACCTGACGCTCACCTCCCCCCAAGGGCTCGGACCTTGGTAAGGAGGCAGTCAAGCTAGCCCAGACACTGCCTTTCAATCCCTCTCTCATAAACAATATTACTCTTACTCTATGGGTTCTTTATTCTGGTTGAGGTAACCAAGTTACTATACCAGCATAGAAAGCGGTATCAAAGCAAGATAGAACATGTCTAGAGGCAGTTTTCTTTTGGATATAAGTTCTATAAGATTTTCTTGAGATCAAAACCAGTTTTGAGATTCAACCTAATAACAGTATTAATCTCAAGTGTTGTGACCAATTTCTTCAACTGTAAGAGTTTGGATCTACTTCCAAATGCACGTTATTCTGGCTTTCAGCCACTAACCTGATGCATTTGATAGTATCATGGTGCTATTATAAAACTTCACACACTAACTGTACTCATCACCAGAAATCTCCACATGAACATGTTCCCTCTTTGAACAAATGGAACCGGACAGCATCTCTTACAAGGATCTCTCTCTCTGTAATCTTCGATATGAATTTAGTTGCATTGTGACAATCCACACAAACCCTAAGGTTTTTGACCACTCGTATGGGCAGACCAGAAGGAACAAAAATCAAACCAAAGGCAATAGCAAGCTTCTCACTGTGATGATTGAGCATCTTTATTTTCTCTGACTCCTCAATGTCATGCAGAACAGAACTCATGTCAGGAACGTATCCTTCCTCTATCATTTTAAAGTTCAATATCTCCAGCTCAGCATATATCTGGTCGGAATACGGACTTGATTTGTCATCAGCTGAGAAAATGTGAACTTTATTCTTAAATTTAATCCAACTATATCCCGGCTCCTTTCTTACACCCTTATCTCTCATTCCTCTCCTTAATTGAGCCACCTTATCCCATTTCCCTTTAGCAGCATACATGCTTGAGAGCAAGATGTAGCTTGCAGGGTTTTGGGGCTCCAGTTCCAGCAAAGACTCTGCTGCCCATTGCCCAATTTCCATGTTACTGTGATTTCTACAAGAGCTAAGCAATGTCGCCCAGCCAATTGCATCAGGACGGCAAGGCATTTTATGTATGAAATTTTTTGCTTCCTCAAGCTGCCCAGCTCGACTGAATAGATCAATCATACAAGTATAGTGATCCAGAAGTGGCATGATTCCATGTTCCTCTACCATCGATTCAAAATATTTACGCCCTTTCTCTACTAGTCCTGCCCTACTGCAAGCTGATATAACACCAATGAAAGTAACTCCATCAGGTTGCAGACCATGGGCCAACATTTTCTCAAATAAATCAATTGTTTCCTTCGCTTTTCCAAACTGGGCATAGCCTGAAACCAATGCAGTCCATGAGACTTCATCCCTAATATTCATCTCATTGAACAATTGATGAGACTCTTCTATGCTTCCACATTTAGCATACAATGTTACAAGTGCATTAGAAACTGTGATAAAAGAAATCAAGCCTGAAACTAATGCAAGACCATGAAATTGTGCACCCTCCTCAAGGCTTGCCAGATTTGCACACGAGCTAATTACACTTCCAAGTGTAAAATCATCTGGGTCAATACCCTTCCTCTGCATCTTGGAAAAGATCCAAACAGCATCTTCACTGTATCCATTCTGACCATAGCCCACCACCATTGCGGTCCAAGATACAATATTTTTCTGAGTCATTCTCTCAAAAACCGATTCGGCATACTTAATGCTTCTGCACTTGGAATACATATCAACGAGGGCACTACCTACGAAAACATTATCCATATGGTCTGTCCTAATTACATAAGCATGAATCTGCTTGCCATCCCTCAATGCCACAAGACCACCACAGGCAGTCAAGACGCTTCCGAAAGTAAACTGATCAATAGCCATGTCCTCCGACCTCATTTTACGAAACAAATCCACTGCACCTCTCTCCAAACCATTTTGCGTAAGTCCTGTAATCATAGTGGTCCATGAAATCGAATCCTTATCAGGCATACAATGAAATAAATCCTCCGATTCCGCTATCATCCCACAACGCAAAAGACCCATAATCATCGTATTATACGTGACCACATTCCTCTCCGCTAAACCCTCAAAAACCCGCTTTGCCTCATAAATTAGACCTGCTTTCGAGTACATATCCACCAAAGGACTACCCACAAAAACATATGACTCAAACCCAAATTTCACTATCTGCCCATGAATTTGCGAACCCAACTCAATACAACCCTGATCTGAAGACAATATAAGCATTGTCGAAAACGTAATTCTATTCAAGTTCATAGACCCATCTTTCAACATCAAGTTATACGCCTCCAACGCTTTATAAAATGACCCGTGAGACACATACCCTGAAATAACAGAATTCCAAGAGACCCCATCTCGTCTTGGTATCCGACTAAAGAGTTCATGCATTTTCGAGAGCTGCCCTGATTTGGAGTAAGCGGAGAGAATGATGTTCCATGAGAACTGATTTGGTTGACGAATTTGATCGAACACATTGCGTGCATAGCTTAAGTTGCTTAGTTTACTGTACGCGTTGATAAGGTTGTTCAATAGGAACGTCTCTGGGTTTGGTATGGTTTTGATAATTAGGCAATGAAGCTTTTTGGCTTGGATTTGGTTTTGGGTTTCACAACAGAGTTTGAGTAACGAGCAGTAGAAGTTGGAGGCGCAAGACATAATGTCAAAGGGTTACATGGCGGTAAGAGTTGTAATTTATGCAAGAACTTTGGAGTTCAGTTTTTACAATGAGTCTAAAATATGTGTAATTAAGTTCTTTCTACCCAAAAAATATTTGGACTCTTGTATTGAGACATAAGTTTAGGACATAATGCATTGTGACTAATGAAGTGATAGGAAATACATTTAATGATTAGACCCATTGTAGTATTAAATGCATTCAACTATCACTCTATTGATCAAAATGTATTATATCATCAGATTATGTCCTAATAGCATTGCTCTTTCTAATTATTATTTATTTTGGGTGGGGAAGGAAGGAAAGTTTCGCTAGAAACGATGAATATCTCTTTACTTTAGTATGGTCTAGTTTTTCCAATGCCTCTTTCCTTTATGCCAATGTATGCTATTAGGAGAGTAAACAAGATTAAAAAAAAATTATCGACCGAGTTTGAACCTACTTGTGAGTTTAGGGTTACAAGTTCTAGGAATCAAATATGGAGAAATGAACTTTCTGTAGTTTTGGTGCTGATTTGCATGCCTATTTAGTTTATTTGCACAAGCATGAGTTGTTCGATGTGTCTGCGCCATGGCAGTTGTGGAGAATTTTCAAGAAGTTATTGTTGAATTTGACTGTAAGGTGTTGATTGAAGCTATCCAACGAGGCTCGACTTCTTTGATACAAGAGATTGAGCCTTTTCAAAGGAATATTTGGTTTTATGCTAGTAAAACTCCTTCGATCAAATTTTTATTTGTGAGCCGACAAACTAATCAATTAGCTCACCTAACTACAACTCAGGCTAGAAAGCTCAACTTGTCTCCAGAATGAGTGGTTAATCCTCCATAACAGTTAATAAGATTTGTACAAAAGAAAGTAGGAGAGGGTATTGATTGATATTTTGTTTTGTTTTTTGGCTGCTTCTTGTTGTCTTTGTGTTGTTTGTTGTATTTTTGTTCCTTGACAGACCAAAAAAAAATAGTTTTGGTGCAATTGTACTTGGATAACTATCATCTCATTTTTCCTTCCATCTCATTAAACATATTGAAATTGCTTGGATAAATAGCCAACAAAGATTAATGAAAGAGAGTCTAAACTCAATCCAATTTCATCAATCCTTTTTTTTTTGTCATTTCTGTTGTTAAGGTGGAGAACTAAATTAAAAATTCTCTTTCTTTATCATCAATAGAAAGAAAGATTTGTGAATGATGATCGTTTCTATGTGTGCATAAAGATTATTCCTTTTACGACTCAAATTTACTCACCATAGGAAATGATCCACTTAATAGAATGATGAAATTATTATCTTGAAGCTTTGAGTATGCCAATAATCTTTGGCACTCAAATTCCCCACCAACTTTAAGATTGAGATCCATATCTGATCTCTCATTGCTGATTCTCTTATCTGTACAACTGCCATATACCCTTCGGACTTTCCCAACCAGAGATCCTGATTCATGTTCAACATATCCACAACAAGGATTTTATAATGAGCAGGGCTGCAAATAATAATAATAATCACCACTTTAAGTTTACTAGACTATTCACCATGATCTGTAATGTCACTTGTGCTGCTGGTGACTTGTTCTAAACTTGGCCATGGTGGACTCTAGTGGTCCTAGAGGAGAAAACCTTTTCATTCATTATATGCAATATATATAGTGTAATATGCACCTCTTTCACTGCTGGAAAATGTCAACATGTTTGATACAGAGGTGCATTCATGCATGATACATAACATTTTAGTAACTAATAACAACCTGAAATTAATAAAGAAAAAACATTTCATCAGCTTTGACTCTCCAGAATGCTTTTATAGCCGACTAACCGAATAAACCATAACTAATACTCAAAGAATGTATTGAATAAAAAGGAATAAAGTTCAATTCTCATTGATCAACATAATGCATACAACTGCCGGTCTTCCCCCTTTGAGTGGAGAGCACCACCATGGTTTCAACTGTTATCTTCGCACAAATCCCACTCCACTTCAGATTCTCTTACATTTTCTTTGAGGCTTACCTCCTATAATCCACAAATCCTCTAATTTCTGGCTGAATATTATATAATTTTATACAAAAGGAGCAAGCCACAAAATCATAAACATGAAACACCTTCATGGTTTGGCCATGCAACAAGTGACCCCTCAAGCTTCAAAACTAAACTGGTTAAGTGCCAAACAGCATACATACTTTAAGGAAGAATGTGGTGGCAGCACAATCTAGCAGCCACAACAAATGGACAATTGTTTCCCTGAAGACAGTGGTGCAACAATATAGGAGCAACTTGGCATTAGCAAAAACTAAGACAACTATCAGTGTTCAGCTTTCATCTGATCTTGTGGCAGAGACACTGAAAATGCAGAAGAGTTCTGTGGTTAGACTTAACTTTGGCTGTTTCAGAAGTTCACGTAGGAAAACTCACAATACCTCTTATATCTTGGCCGTTGAGCAGAGCACTGGTAGCACCGGAGTTGAAACCCATATGGACAATATTGTGGAGCTCATCCTCCCACACATTAGGTACCTAAAGATAGATACATTAAAACGAATCACGTAATGCAAATTGAAGTGACTCATGCAGGCAGATTAGAAAGTTCATTTGTCATTTAACAAAAAAACAATATTTTGCCTGACCCATAAACTCCCCAGTCCCACAACATAGATAGATACAAATTAATGCAGAGTGAACACAGATGATCTAACTTATTGGCCATCAAGTCTAGGTTTAACTATTGTCAGGCCACTAAATTAGTTCAAGAGGAAAAAGATTCAAGTAAGGGTCAGCATACAACGGTAGACAAGGAACAGCAAAAGTGAAGTCTAACAATGACTAGAAACAAAGAAGCAAGGGCTGAAGGAAATAAAATTCTGATGCAAACTTACATGAGAAGTAGACTCCTTATACTCTCCACTCATGGCTGTCACATGGGAATTAATGGTTCTGCGAAGAGCATCTGAAGAGTTTCCCACCCCAGGAAGAGCTGTGTGGATCACTCCAGGGTGAGATGAATGTAACAAACTATAAGGCATAGTCATATCAGGTGGAAAACCCAGTGATGAAGGACCAGCACGTGACTGAAGGACCTGTGATAAAGTTGAACCAATACTGGAGGGTCAAAAAGGACAAAACTATACACATGCATCAAAACGGATATTTACATGTGGTGTTCATGTTTGTACATGTTCTCTTACATCTTTTGTGAGGAGCCCTTCAATGTTAAAATCCAGCCGTGGATTAACTGCTGCAAGCTTCATTGACAGAAACTGAGGAAAAGAGGATCAGTACACAGTAATCATCAACTCCTAAAAAATATACGCATTTAGAAAAACATAGCTACAAGATATTGGAAGCGGATTTTATATACAACGTGCAGCAGTTCAAGTAGCCCAACCAAAGCGTTTCACAAAGTAAACAATGTTAAATCACTCAGAGACACGAAAGGGAAACAAAACCACACAAAATATTAAGAACGACAAGGGTGAAGAAAGTAAGAATAGAAAAGAAAATAGATTACCACTAGCATACCTCAACTTGCCGTTGTAGAGATTGCACATAGTTAATGATCTCATCCAGCATAACTGCCTTGCCAGTGACCTGCAAACATTATTCAATTATCAGTAAATGCACTACAAGAACGCTCTTGTTCTTAATTTAAGATAATTTCACTCCATAATTCATTGATTCCAAAAAACCCACCTTGCTGCAACCAGGTACAAGGTCCTGAAGAAACTTCATTCTTTCACTGATCTTTTCCCTTCTCACCTATTAGTAAAATCAATTAACTTCAACCCAAAAGCTAATAAGGTAAGATGTGTTGGTGCAACTTAAATCTTCCATAAAAAGGCCTTACTCTTTCTGCAAGACTGTGGCTGTTTGTTGCCTGGCCCCTTCGTGCTCTAACATGTATGTATTCATCCTTTGGTGAATCTGAAGCTTCAATCCCCTGTTTTCCTTGTTTTCCACCGGGCCTATTGGAAGCCGAAACCAGATTTTGATTTCCCTGCTGTTGAATTTTAGCATTATCCCTTGGAACTTCTGCTGGCTGTTGTGTGGCTCCCTTGAGTTGATCGATCTCATTATCCTGCCACAAAAGAAGAATGATAATCAACAAGGAAAAATTAGAGGAATCAAAGCAATTCCTAACAATAGCAAACAAAATTCCACCTGACCACTTCTTTTCCTTTTCTTTGACCCAAGTCTCTTGGCGGAAGGTTCCCCACCTCTACCTTCAAGCATTGATTGCTCCTCTTGACCACCACCACTAAATTCCGCTTCATCAGACTCATTACCTGACACAGCACTACATCGTTTTGCTTCATCATGAGGCCCCATAGAGCTTTCAGTTTTTCTCTCATTCTTAAGTGGGCTTCCTTCAATAGCACCATGCTCAACATCTTTAGGATTTTCAGTCATGTTAATCTCAGTTTTCTGATACTGCTCGCCAGATACTGTTTTAGATCCCTCTCCTGAAAAAACCCCGTGTGGTCCTTGCATTGAAGCCATACTCCTAGAATAAGGACTCATAGATTCCGGAATGCTAAAAGGGTTCATCATATCACCAAAGTTCCCAGCACTGAAACATGAGAACCTAGCCGCTCTTTCAATGAACCCCGAATCTGCTGGGAATTGAGATAAGCTCTGAGGAAGCATCCCAGAAGCAGTTGGCAAAAACATACCTCCTTTTAACATTGCATTTGGAGGAGTCCAACCAATACCAAGTGTTCTCTCAGCACCAGTTCTTATAGGGCCCAGACCAGTTGTTCTAATTCCCAACATGTTTGAAGTGCTAGGACCATGTTGAACATTAATTTCACAGAAACCTAGGTTTTGTGAATGGGTGGTATGGTCCCAATTGGCAGGGCAAAATGAGTCCACCATGGAGGCAGAGGAACAAGAAGAAGATTCCAATAAATCTCCTTTAGAAGCTGCCATGGGATTGCCAGTGGAAATCGAACCCATCGACGAATTTGCGAGATTGGCACTAATAAATTGCCAGTCTGAAGACATATTAGGTGAATGGAAGTTTAGAGGATCCTCATTCCCTTTTTCTGCTCCAAGATTATCCTTCCCAGCCATATCCATTATCTTTGACAACAGTAACAAAAGTAGCCAGAACCAGATATCTCTCCCTCACAGTTGTCTCTGACCAATCAGTTAATAACCCAATATATTGAAACCAAAGAATTAACCATCATAAAAAGCCCTAATCCCTCAATAGCAAGATCAAAGACCCAAAAGGAGAAAGTGCAATAAATTCTTAGAAACCTATTAACTCATCCTAAAGCAATAACTGCATAAACAACTTTCAACCAAACCCCCTAAAAAACTGAAACTCACCAAAAATGAAAAAGAAAAGGAAAAAAACTGCAGAGGTGTCCAATTTCAGGAGCTAATGCACTAAAAAACAAGGACTACCATTTAGAAGTCAAGCTAACAGCTGAAGACACAACTTATAGAGAATTGAAACAAAACCAAGCACCAATATTATGTACCAAAAGGCCAAACAAGTATAACCACCACTATTCTCAAAGCTATCACTGAATTTGTGACAGTCCTCCCAAATTAAACTATAGAAGTCCCCAATGACAAGGAAAACACAAGCCCAGTTCAATAAAGATCTCAAAAAGTATTCAGAAGCAGTTAATTAAGCAGAAGCATTGATATCAGTATCATTAATGTTCATTCAAACTGTGCAGCGAAAACCCTAGACAGAGTAACAGAACCCCCAGCTCTGAAACAGAGAAAGACCCAACTAAAAGTGGGAAGAGGAAGATACCCATATCAGACTCTGTACTACTTTTAGTACTCTGTAGTCTGTACTGTACACCATGTTGAAGCTTTTTCACTGAGGGCAAAAGTTTCCTTGAATTTTGGTGGCTAATGGTTCTGTTCAAAGTTCAAACCCTCTCTGTGATTCAGCTCAGCCAAACGGATATGTACTGTCGCTCGTTAATGGTCCAAGGAAAAACCCAACAAGTAAAAGATACAAGCTTTTGAACAACAGCTAGAGAGAGAAAAAGAAAACTAGTGGCTTTAGAGAGAGAAATAGGAAATGGGCATTTCTTTGAAAGGGCATGAAAAAGAAAGCTTAATTGCAAAGCTCCTTCATTTATACCCACGCCTGCATCAAAAAGAGGGCTCTTGATGATTAACCACCGCCACTGCTACTGTAAAAATAAAATAAAATTGTTTTCCACACACAAATACACACAGACATGTGCCTTTGTTTTTTTTTTTTTTTTTTAATTTATGTTTACAGGCTACCCAAGCTTTCTCTATCATATAGATAATTTATGCAAATAAAAAAATATATATATAGATAATTTATGCCTTAAATATATATTTACTGTTTCATACTTTTACTTTTACTTTTGTTGGGTACCTTAAATTAATCTCAATTTAATCATAAATAATAAAAGATTGAGGTAGCAACTGACATTGCCAACTCTTATTAAATATTATTTTTATTTTGTTTAGTACATTGTCCTTTATTACATCTTGAGAAGAGAGCTCATAATCTTTATATTAAGGTGATTTGTTTGGTCAAGAGCTCTACTTTTGAGCTCACTTTAATAAGTTTCAATTACCATTTTTTCCCCTCTGCTATTCTCATAAGAGTTAAAAGGAAAAACAAATAAAGTTCAAATGGTGATACTCAGGGTTGAGATGGGGTAAATAAAGAAATGGAAAGTTTCTTTCTTTAGAATTTATTAGCAAGTTTATATTAACTTAATCTAATTTCATATTTTTGCATTAAAATATGTAAATTGTTAAATTTTCTTTTACCGTCTCTTTTCTTTTGAGTTTTATGTCGTGAATATCTCTTGAATTTGCAAGTATAATAGTTTGCTTGGGTTAAATCAAATATCAATTTAATGATCACCGAGTAAGTTTATCTGGGTTACAAGTGGTACAAATACGTTTTCTTTTTTCTTCTTGTCAGTATAATTTACAAAAAAAAAGAAAAGAAAAGAAAGATAGATGAAAAACCCTCTCTCTCTCTATGCAAACTGAGAATTGAAATAACTTTGATCACATTCTCACTCTCCCCTCTTCTCCTCCTCCTCCTCCTCCATTTCAATTGAAAGTACATTCAATGAGATTAGGTAAGTATTTCAGCAACTCACTAGCCACTTGATATAGAGGCAGCATATCTGAAATTTTGATTACACAGCCCTACTGGCTGGCAAGTTAGATAGTATTTTTTTAAGAATGTTCCAGATTTTAAAACTTTTTTGATTCTTGAAGAGTCAAACTGGCAGATACTTTCCATTACAACGTTGATTATGATGAGTGTAAAATCTCCAAGAAAAATTAATCTGATCTAGTGGTTAGGAGGATCCTCACTGATAGTCACATTTTCAAAGTTTGACCCTACATTTTTGAACTGTTGCTCATGGCCTCATGCATACAAGCTTTACTTAGAGGTCATCCATGAATAAACAAAGAAGCCAAAGTAGAATATAATCTTGTAATTTTAAGTGGGTAATTTAAGTTGTAACATAAACGAACTATAAATTCAGACGTCTTGAGTTGAATATTAACAACTTCTTAGAGTTAGGCTATGAGGGATTTATCTCTCATGAATATTCTAATCTCGACGTAGATGATCTATTTTTGGCCAAACCGAAGGATATTAGTCGAGTTACACATAACTGTGAAGTTATTAATAATTATGTACTATCTTGTGCTGTAGATGGACTGTCCATTTCTCCATTTCTCTTATGCCATTATTAGTTGGCCTGGGGACTTACAATCACAAAGATCTAAGCTTTAGAATAATGGTATCTCTTTCTTTCTTTGCTTTGTGTATCCTAAAATACTCTATGCTTAAGCCTAAGATTAATTATATTAGTCATGCCAGAGGTAAAAATGATTTGTATTGATTAGGTTGGTTTTACAAGGTTCTTGAAAAAACAAAAAAATATTCCTGAAAAATAGTACGACTCTATTTTCTTTAAAGTAATACATGGCAGTTCGGGTTGAAAAAGTAATTTTACTAATTACAGAGTATAACTTAAGTACTATTTATTTTTCTAAACTTGATAATAGATGTTTATATGATGATGTATCACCCAATATCATTACTATATCTATGTGTGTATATGTAGAAGAAACAACTTCCAGAGAATAGTCCAAAAGAAAAGACAATAAAAAAAAAACCTACCATCTATAATAAAGAAAAAAGGATTAGATTCCTTAGGGCCCTTTTCTCCCCAATAGAATATGTGGAACCCAAGAACATCTCAAATGGGGTATTGACAGGTGTCATGGTGTGCACTTTTATGGGAGGCCAGCTGATTGGTGTGGCACAGTGTTAACATTTTACAAATAACAATGCTAATGAGACTTAATTTACTGACATATTTTGTTGATTTAATTCATTATAATATTTGGATTAATTATGCGGTCTATCAAATATTAAAATTTAGAGTTGATCCAATGATTTCAATGAAACCAAATTATTATGTCAATTTTTTAAGTCCTAATAACATTGGTCATTTACAAATGAGAATTTTGAATTAATAATATGAGAGTGAGGGTTGGTTCATGGTTGGCATAGGCTCTTCTTTTGGGAAAGCTAAAACTAAGCAAACCCATATCCCACCAAAGAGTTTGAGGATTCGAGATCTCTCAACAAGAGCTTTAGAATTCTTTAAGCTGAATCAAAGACAGTACCATTGATGATTACTCTGTGTGTGTAAGTGTGTGTGTGTGTGTGAGAGAGAGAGAGAGCTATGGAAATGTTAAAGTGGGTCTTGGCCTTGAGCTTTAATCAATTAAAGGATGCACGTTTGAAGCTTTGAATTATGTCAATCTATCACTGTACTTTGCAAATGTTTTGAAAGATGTGCATACTTTACAATATGAATCTTTTGAAGTATTTAATGGATGTGAATGTAGTGTTATTAAGCCAATGTACTTCTAAGGTCAAACCGACTATTGAAGCATTAAAGATAACCACATCTATTTGGCCGATAAAAATTGAATCTCGAGTGAGGGATGAAAGTGTTTATCTATCTAATTAATGTATCGCGGGTTTAAATGTTTATTTGCTCAAACAATATATATTTTTTTTAATAAAAATAAGTGCAACACGAGGACTTTCCAAGGGGTCACCCTATTTGTTCAAACAATACGTCGTGTTTGATTTAAGAAATTGACAACTCAAAAAACAATAAACATAAAATCATTTATTCCTTATTTCTCTTAAATTTCACTAATGGTTGATGTCTTATAAACTAAATATGACATTTTTCTACATATATTTTATCTTTCCCCCAAATTCATGGAGTAACATACACATTTACGTGTTTTTTTTGTTCCGTGATAAAAAAGAGATTAAAATCCTAATACCCATTCCATATTAGGCTCCATATTACAACTAACCTCAACTCATCTCGATTTAATGATAAGTCATCAACTCATTGGTTGATTTGGTGTGTTGTCCTTTAAAATAAATGTACACATCAGGCATTGAGTAATAACTACAGATGCAAAAATCTTGAATGGTGGAGGGGAGGAATGTCAGTGTTGTGTACAAAGGACATGATACTCTCCTATTGTTTTTATGAATTCCATGCAAACATTATGGCACAACATGATGAAGATGTAGTTAAATGATTGATTCCAAACTTTCTTTGCTCCTTTTTGGTTCACTTTTGGCCAACCCTAATTTCATAAAGTCCTACTCATTGAAAAATGCTTCTTGAATGTGGGGTGTCTGCGAGCCTCCTTCTCAATTTTTTCACAAACGAAAAATCATCCTAATCACGTGTTTTTTAGATTCATGGTTATAATGTAAAATTTCAAATATATGTAATCACTTGCAAATCAAATCCACTCATTAAAAACTTGAGTTTTATGTGCCCAATATGCCTCGATCAAAATATATGATTGTTTATGTATCAATCTTTTTCGATTACAGAACTAATTTGCAAAACTTTGCTATCTAATTTTACACTCACATTTGATGTGTAAAGGCAAGTTTTTGGGACCCAGGTCACCCAACAGTCGGTGGATTGTGATAGACAATGCCTGCAGTTAAGCTCTGGTCCCTGCAGGGGTACAAGTACTTCACTAGTGCAAAAGAATTAAAAGAAGATACATATAGGATACAGCTAAGAGGACTTCAATCAATCATTCAACATGAAGTGGTTGGCAAATCACCTTATATGGTGGGGACTTTGTCACATCCCCCCCACTTATCTCTCCAGTACCATCTATTTGCTTCGTCTCTGCTCAGATGACCATGCAATAATGCAACTAAGAACATACGTACTAACCCTTCTACCTATGGATTATCTGATTCCGGAGACTAAGCCCCCTCCCCCCCCCCCCCAAACACCCACTCACACACACACACACATA
>CM042199.1:4203470-4241542 GCA_023539305.1 Ilex asprella
ATATTTATGATAAGAAACCTTTTGAAAATAAGGACATATTGGTTCCACTATTACAAAGTAAACGTGTACATACGATTTTCTTACAGTTTAAGTTGTTTAGATTATTTAACAGCTCCACAACTTAGCACAACAGCTCCATTCGGATTAAAACTAATGACGATTCAAAAATAAATAATATCTGATAGTTCAAGTTTCCTATCTGATTGTTGAAAAATATGTGGACCTTGTGGGCATTATTGAGACTAAATTTAGAGGTGTGAATAGAGACATTGTTAAAAGGAATGTTTTTAGGCACTGGGGAGTCTGTTGATAATTTTCAGAGTCACTTTTTGGGGAGAATTTTGGTGGGATGGAATCCCAATACCCTAGCGGTAAACAAGCTCTCTGAAACTAAACAAGTGATACACTATAATGTTTTGAACATGTTGAGATTTACACGTGTTTTAAATCCACAGACAAACACACACAGTCGAAGAACAAATCAAGAATATAAAACAATAAGAAACAAGAAAGAACAAGACACAAAGATTTTTACGTGGTTCGACAATTTGCCTATATCCACGAAGTTGCAAGGATTTCACTATTCCGAGGGAGAATTACAAGAGCGGCTATACAATCCACTCACAAACCCTAATCACCAAAACAACGATTTTTATATGTCTTGCGCACCGGGCCACAAAACAGGCCCAAAAAAAATTTCGGGTCAAGCCTTCGCTCCATGGACTAAGCCTCAGAAAATTTTTCATTGAAAACCGTGCAACATTATTCCAGGTCGGGTCACCATCTGAATCAACACAAAATCCCAACAGAACATTCATAGTAGGACCAAATTTTTTGCATCTTTTGTGTATAGGGCAAATGAGGATTATGAAAGGAGGAGTTTACGGAGGAACTTAGTATCACAGTCTGCCACGTTTAGCTTACTCCCCTGGATTCTCTTGGGTGATTTCAATGTCATTAGAAACACCCAAGAGAGCTAGGGTGGCTATAATAGATGGTCTCAAGCTATGGAGGATTTTGAAGATTGTATACAAAGGGCTCAACTAGTGGAATTAAGGTACTCTGGTATATTTTTTACATGGAGGAACAAAAAAGAAGGAGAAGTCTGCATTGCCAGAAAACTCGACAGAGTCTTTGTAAATGAAAAATGGACCCAACAATTTGGGCACTCGGGGGTTGAATTTCTACCATCAGGCATATCAGACCATAGCCTGTGTTAATCAAGATGGGAGAAACTAATAGGAGAAGAAAGTTTCCTTTTAAGTTCTTCAACTACCTGACTGATAGAGAAGACTTCTTATCAACTGCTGCAGTTGTTTGAAATGAAGATATTCAGGGGTCCTTTCAATTTAAAGTGTCCTGCAAGCTAAAGAAACTCAAACCCATACTGAAGGTTAAGAGTAAGGAGTTGGGGGGTGTGTCTATGAAGGTGAAAGAAAAGAGGATTGCCCTTGAGAACTGCCAAAGAAGGCTTGACACCAATCCATCTAATTCGGCACTAAGGGTTGTGGAGAAACAACTATTAGCAAAATACTCAATAGCTGCCAGAAATGAAGAAGTTTTTTTCAAACAAAAATCAAGGGTTTTGTGGCTCAAGGAAGAAGTTCAAAACACTACCTTCTTTTTTAAAACTATGACAAGTAGAAGGAACAGGAAGAAAATCATTAATCTTAAGGGAGATAATGGAATGGACATTGAAGGAGATGTTGCTATTAAGGAGGAAGCTACAAGGTTCTTTATTCAGCTTCTGGGAGGTAATGTGGATACTTCTAAGTCCGACACTAGAAGAAACTTGTTGGAGTCCCTTCCTATGGTTAGGATTAATGACCAAGAAGCTGTTCAGATGGTGAGTCAGGTTATAAATGAAGAGATTAAAGAAGTGTTTTTCTCGTTTGATGATATGAAAGCTTCAGGTCCTAATAGTTTCAATTCATATTTTTACAAGAAAGCTTGGCCTGTGGTGGGAAGGGAGGTGACTGCTGCTGTTAAGGAGTTCTTTTGGAACGACAGCATTCTCAGAGAGATGAATGTCATTATCATTGCTTTTGTCCCAAAAAATCAAAACCCCTCAGATATGGGTGACTTCAGACCAATCTCATGTTGTAATGTCTTGTACAAAGTCATTTCGAAGATACTTGCAAATATAATCAAATGTGTGCTCCCTGGAATTATTGGACCAAATCAGGCAACTCTCATTCCCAGGAGGAAGATCAGTGATAATATCCTCCTTACTCAGGAGCTACTTAGAGATTATCACAAGCAAAGGGGGTCACCAAGATGTGCCATCAAAGTTGATATTATGAAGACATATGATACCATTAATTGGAGATTCTTATTGGATGTATTAGAGATATTTGGTATACCTTATCAGATGAGGAAGTGGATCCAAACTTGCATAACTACTCTTAGATGTTGGAAACTGGTGTTCTAGATTAGTAAAATCACCTATTGATATTTCTGATATTATGTAACTTAAAGTAAAATAAAATAATAACAGTGATATGCAAAACAGATATACAAACTGTTTTTTAACGAAAGAGTTACACAGTTTATGGCAGCAGCAGCAAAGAGTTACAATAAAGAGATACAGCCACTGAAAGAATAACAATGATAGACTTTCACGAAAGAGTTACAGCATACAGTTACACATAAGTTATACTGTCTAAATAAATAAGCACTGACCCGATTGCAGACCAGAAACTGTGATTGAACTTCAATTAGATCAAGGCTAGTGTTTGACACTATGTCCTTAAAACAGATTTCGCCCCCACACTTGATGCTTATGGAATCACGAGCGTCTGCCTCCTAGGATACAATGATCTTTACACTGATAGAAGTAGCACTCCAATCTCCCCGTCCAGCGAACCAATATGTGTTGTGTACTCTCTAAATGTTGACTGACTTAATGTCGAAATGTAGACTGCAATGTATCCTTAATGTCGAAAAAATGTTGAGACTCGATTATGAATGTCTGGGTATTTATTTAAAGACCTTAATGACTTTTCGGACAGTCACCATAAAAAAACACAACCCAGAAATACTAAGGACACAACCTTTAACAGTCAGTAGACACCTTTGAATTAACTGTTCAATTATGAACAGACACAATATTTCGGTTTGGAAGGAAGCAAAAATCATTTAATTAATTCATTTATTTAAATGAATTTTCTCCAAAAAGATAGAGCGAGCCCGGCCCGGTCGTGGCGAGGCGGGCGGCGCGCGCGCGTGTGGTCAAACCAACGGCATATAAGTGCTCGTTCCGCTCACAAAACTGTGGTACCCCTTGGGGCCCAACCCATTGAGCAAACTTGGACTATATATGCCCATGTTGAGCTTCTTTCTTAACCAATGTGGGATTGGTGTCACATCCCACATTGCACTTTCTTTATTTTCACCTTTTCAAGAGGGTCATTTTAGAGCCTATTTTCTCATTCATTTCTTACTCGATTTGAACAAGTGAATATACTACATTGTACTTCTCACGGAATAGAATATGAACCCACGAAAATTTATTCAAAATAATAATTGGGTCCTACTTTAATTTTGGCTCAAAGTCGACCAAAAAACTGTTTTGGTCCAACACTAGATTCTCCATCAACATAAATGGAGAACTTGCAGAGTTTTTTCCTAGCTCCAGAGGCCTTCGACAAGGAGATCCACTCTCTCCTTACGTATTTGCGATGGCTATGAAAATTCTTAATGTTATCACCTGCAAAATGATCTCTTTTAACCCTTCCTTCAAGTATCATTACATGTGCAAGAGAAACTAAAGCTAACTTGTTTAACTTTTGCAGATGACCTGTTCTTGTTCAGCTATGGAGATTTGAATTCCGTGAGCTATCTAAAGGATGCAATATTAAAATTCCAAGAAGTTTCTGGTTTGAAAGCAAACTCAGCAAAAGGTAATGTTTTCTTAGCAGCTGTCCCTGAGGAAATTCGAAGTAAAATCATTATGATGTTTGAATTTTTAGAAGGCAACTTTCCAATCAAGTATATGTGGTTGCCATTGGTGACAACTACACTCAAAGCCCTTCATTGTACGCCATTGATTGAGAAGATTGAGTCAAGGGTTAGAAGTTGGACAAACAAGTTTCTATCTTTTGCTGGTAGACTACAACTGATTAAGTCAATTCTTAACAACACCCAATTTTTTTGGCTTCCAATTTATACCTCCCCCAAGCAAGTGGTTGACAAAAATGAGAAAATCATGATAGCTTGCCTTTGGAATGGATCAGAACAAAGGGCCTCAGGAGCTAAAGTTGCTTGGGAAGATGTTTCCAAGCCAAAAGATGAAGGTGGTCTGGGTATAAGAAAAATAAGAGACTGTAATAATGTTTACATGTTGAAATTCATATGGTTGTTGTTCACTAACAAAGAAGGTTTGTGGGTCAAGTGGATTCACTCTTATTATCTCAAAGGCAAAAGTCTTTGGGAGGTCCACAGTGGTTCTCATGGAACTAGCTGAATTTGTTGAAGCTAAGAACAATTTGTAGAATCCAAATTCTTCACAGTATTGGTGATGGACAAAACACTAGCCTCTGGCACGATAACTGGCATCCTCGGGGTTCCCTTTTTGTTGGAATGGAGTAGTAATATTATTCAGGATTCAGATCTTCAAGGGATGCAAAGGTCAGCAGCATTGTAAGGAATAATCTATGGCATTGGCCTCACACAGGAACTGTTGAGCTTCGAGAAATTGAACAAACCATGGCCACTTACCAACCATGTCAACAAAGATGGGATGTTATTAAATGGGTTCTTGCCCCAAATGAAACTTTCTCCTCAATCTCTGTCTGGGATCAAGTGAGAGTCCATTCCCCTAAAGTGCCTTGGGTTCATTTGGTGTGGTATAGCCATGATATTCCTAGGATGAGCTTTATTCTTTGGCTAGCCATTAGAACAAGGCTTTGCACAAAGGATAGAACTCAAGTTTATACCAACAATATGGGGATGGAATGTGTTTTATGTAGACAAGCTGATGAGACTCATTCTCATTTATTTTTTGAATGTCATTGCTCAAGTAGCATATGGAGAAATCTGCTTCAGCTCACGAGTGAGCAGGGGCTACTTAACTCTTGGCAACATCTGGTAAGTCATGTGATCCATGGTGAGTGTGTTGAGCAGACTTTGTTTGGCAGTGAATGTGTATTATATATGGAGGGAACAAAATAACAGAATCCATCAAAACCAAGTGAGAGACTACAAATCTTTGTTAAACCTCATTGTGCAGACAGTTAGAGACAGAATGTCTTCAGCCAAGTTCAATAACTCTCAGTTGAACATGCGGTTATTTCATGTATGGCAGTTACCTAGTTCTTGCATAAGGGTCTAAGTTATCTGATGTTCCATTTGATTCTTTCATCACCCACGTGGAGGATGCAAAGCTGCACCTCTCCTCTGTTTTTATGGGATGAGGTTTGGGGGGAAGCCTTTGTTGGTTGTGTTGTCCTATCATCCTCAGTTCGGTATGCTTTTCTGGCCTGCTAGCTCATTGACGTTGTTTGCTGGGTTGAGCTGGGCTGGTTTTCTTTGTTTTGTGATGGCTGTCATGGTTGCTGGCTTGCTATGATGTGTTGTGTTGTTGCTGATTTTGCTATTGCAAATGGTTTGCTGGTGCTGATTTCATTGGTGCATATGGCTTGCTGGTGCTGATTTTATTGAGCTGGTTTGCTTTGTTTTGTGCTGGCTTCATGGTTGTTGGCTTGCTATGGTGTGCTGTGTTGATGCTGATTTGCTACAACATATGGCTTGCTTGGGCTACTATCTTGCATATCAGTGGAGGTAAGGGGCGGAATATCAGGCTTGCTATGGTGTGTTGGATGTATTGGTTTCATGCTCTGTTTTTGTACCGTTGTACTCTTGTCAACAATTCTGTGGGAGAAACTCTTACTCAGGGCGTCTCTTACAGAATTGTTTTTCAAGCCTTGATTTTTTGGGTTTTTTTATGTTTGTCTTTGAGTCCTTCATTGCACAATTTGTGGGTGATTATCCATTGTATATCTTTTTTATTTTAATACAATTTACCTTTCGAAAAAAAAAGTTTCCTACCAAATGCAAAGCAGTGGACTCATTCGTTTCTCCGCGTCCTGAACCAACCTGCACCGGCCATTGTTATTTACTAAGTCTATTGACGATAACAACATGACAACGATCCTTCTAGAAGAATGACGCTTCGTGCAATATGGTCGGGAAAGAGACAACCTATTGGCTAACAAGGGGTGAAGATAGCTCACAAAAATTCATAATCACCTAGTCAATGTAATTTATAACCACCTCCATCATAATAAATAAACCTCATTTTATCTAGTTTATAATTTTTTTATTAGATGATTACACCACATCCCCGAATATCCCAACAAATTAGGGTACCACCTTATAATTGCTTGAGTGCTACTCTATTAGATAATATAAATAGGCAAACCTTTGCCCAGTAACAAAGAAGATGAACACTTGCATAGAAAAAGTTGTAATTGTCTCCTTTTTCCATTAAGCAAATACAAGACTCTCGAAATAAGAGACTCTATTAGAGTGAATTAAACAAAATTTTCAATTAATGAGCCACTTAACTTGGCATGCTAAATAGTTCCTACAATTAATTTACTTGTCGGCATTCTACATTCTAGATAGCCTACAAATTCATATCATCGGAGTGCTTTTCAGCCTCCCCTCTCTCATACTCCCAAATTTTCTACACCATCAAATTAAATTCCTGTAAAATTGCATTAAATAATCAACAAACAATTTTAAGGGATTTAAATCCAATTATATTCCAACCTAAGTATTGTCCGAATTTAAATCGTATTAGAAAAACAACAATAATCATTCTCGATTGAAAAATTAGAAGACCCAACCTCAACGATGCTAACCACTCATTCTTGGGAACTGAAGGGTATATAACATGAATAGGTATATAAATCTTATCATAAACAAATATTTATTAAACCAAAAAATCAAAGAAAAATACTGAGAAGTTGGAAAGAATTGACACAACAAAACTAGAAAGAGTAAATATTGGCTGTAATGGTAACACCGCGTTATCATTGATACGTGGTGTCACCATCCAACAATAAATTTGCACATAGAAAAGGTGAACCCCACTTGAGTGAGATTCACCAACTTATTTGTTAAACTTTTTATTAGATAGTGACACCACGTGATAACGATGACATTGTGTCACCGTTACACCTAATATTTACTCCACAAAGAAGGATGTATAAATAAATTTATATATTTTTAAAGGATTGACACTTTGATCTCTTAATTAATAGAATACTAGGGGTAATTCGTGTCTAAAGACACAATGTAATGTGAATACTTTGAGAGGGATATTGGTAATCGTTCGATAATTCTACTTGAAATTGTTAAATGGGTTTATTGAAGTTTGTTTGTTTTATATTATAGATTGAAAAAATTAAAGTTAGTCAAATATACTAACTCCTGACCAAACAAAGAAGAACATCTTCTCGTGCTGAACATGGAAACAGAAAATAAACTTTTGATAACTGAAAGAAACTTATAGAAATATTATTGATTTGATGGTATGGTATTGAATAACAAATTTTGGTACAAATGAATAGCAACATACAAATGAATATACATGTATTCTTTACAGATTTATAAATTTAGATGTATAAAATCGTTATTATAAAATAACATTCAAATATTCTTTAATATTATTTTTTTTATTAAAAGAAGTTATTTCAAGAAAGCATTATCAAATGATACATAAGGTACTGTATAACAATACTTTTAAATTTAATTTTTGATTTTTTTAATTTTTTGCTATTTTTTGTCCGGATTTGCTCTCTTCTTTTAAGCTTAATAGGTGTATACAATTGCACATAAATTTCATCAAAAATTTAATAGGTTGTTTGTGTATAGACTATTTAAACACGAATTGAATATTTTTTAGAGATTAAATTTACAAAATTAATATAATAAAGATGAACCGATAAAACTCGCATAATTCAAGAACCAAAAATAGTAATAAACCTTCTAAATGTCTTTCAAAGGAATACCCACGACTCCAATTTATACGAGCGCAGCTCTTCTCCTCTACAACAGACGGGTTGTTCCTGACGCTATGTAAGAGCTGTACCCCATTTATCAGCAACAACCCTATCTATATAGGTTTCCCCATGACATGATATGATCTAAAAGTTGAAAATATATAGAGATTAGAGCATAAAAAAGGAAGGGAATTACAGTTACTTCTCTTCAGCTTCACCCTCCTGTCCCGTTGTTCAGTGACCAACCCCAGCTTATCCATTAATCATTGCACAGTGAGCAACCGTGGTTGCAGATATGATTTGTAATGCTCAGTCGTGGGTGACTGAACAACTGGGTGAAGTTTATATGTATATATCAGGAGTTCAGGACACCCAAATAGGTGGTATTAACTTGAAGTTTGAGCATATAGGTAAAAAGACCTATATTCCAGCTGCTGTTGTTATAGAAGCAATGGCGAGTTGACGACAATATCTAGCAATCTTCGGATACCTCTCACGTAGAGATAAAGTCCGCACAGCTCCGGTGAAGGCGAAATTAAGACATAAAACAAATGTATGAAAGGAGGAAGGCTTGTCCTTAAAAATGATGGTTGGGACTAGGTTACCATCTATTTTCTGATATGGTAGTTATAATAATCCGAAGACTGTCACAAATGCTACTGCAAATATCAGTTCCTCCATTGAAACGTTGGTAATGGAAGTTTTATGCATGTCTGAGAAGAGATGACTAATGGGGTTGATTGGATTGTTGGATACTTCCATTTTAAGGATTGCTGAGGAACTTCAACGCTAAACAAACAAGAGAAGTTCTCTGACTTTAACTTGGGCGATCATCATCATCATCATTTTGGGTATTATGTCGCTTTCAAAATTCAAAGTTATTGAACCCTTATTTAAAACTTTCGAGGAATGTTTTCCATACGTATGTGGGACCCTAGGTTGATGTTGGGACATTAATGTTATACCATTACATTTTTTGTTTGGTAAATGATTCGTAAAGTTATGAAAATCGTTGGCGTGCACTCAACATTCATCTGATTGGGTTTGAATTGACCCATTAATAGTATGTCAAAGTATTCGGGTTTGATCAAAGAATCTCACTAGAAAAATATTTATATTATTTTTTATGTATGCATGTTGCATAGTCTGGGAGCATATGAAATAATAAAACCATAAAGCAGTGATCAAAACAACGGTTAGTCTTCATTGCTATACTCTCTATACCAAACATGGGTTAGATTTTTTTATTTTTTTTGTGGTCAAAATTCTGATATTATTGAAATTAATAATAAAAGCATTACAATTGGAAAAAAAAAAATAAGAAACATTGACATTTCATCTAGCCCACTCATTCTCTAGCCTCTTTGTTGACTTAGATGAGATAGGTTAAAATAGTATAGTTACTAGGGCTAATTCGTGCTTGAAGACACAGTAAGTCAGAAGTGATAGCTATGAGAGGGGGAGGGAGAAATTCAATGTAAATGACTTTGAGAGAAATGTTTATAACTGTTGAATGAATTTATTTGAGACCGTTGAATGAACTTATTAAAATTTATCTTATTTTATATTATAGAATTATTTTCTGATGCTCAATTCTTGTCCAACCAATGTTTGCTAGATAGTAAACGATCAAAGACACTATCGCAAACTAGATTAAGTTAAGGGATTTAGTTTTTGGATAAATTACATTTAAACTCTTTGAACTTTGTCACTAAAACACATAGATATGGCATATTACACTGACACCCCCTCAAAGTTTATACGTATGTAATATATAAATCCTACCGTTAAAACCCGTAGAAAAACATTGTCAAATTTGATGATGTCACCATATTTTAAATTTTTAATTCCTAAAATACCCTTATAGAATTAATTAATAATAATTCATCTGCCCTTCTCTTTGTTTCTCTTTCTCACATCCAGGCATCACCAAATTAGAGCCCCATAAACACGATCACTCTGTCGAACGCATAACCACCACCGTCTCCCAAAAATGACCACATTGCCACCACCACCCATTACCATTTGCAATAAACCCACTATGCCTCAACATAGTCACGTTGTCACCACCACCACCACAAACCACCAAAACTAACAACCCACTTCCCCCACCACAAATTACCAAAAAATTGCAACCCACTTTCACCACCACCGATAAGGCCATAACCACTACAAATCCGACGTGCCCCCACACCAATTGCACTGTCACCACCAAATCTTTGTTGATTGGTTGACCGATACAAGAATTCCAAAAATCACAACCCGCTACCACCACCACCCATATCCAACCATTACAAACCATTGTGCCCAACACACACACACACACACACACACACATAGATCAATTGCAATGGCACAATCACACCAAACCCCAAAATCACAACTTAACTGTGTACGGTTGAGTGTGTGAGAAGATCACGAAAGAGATGAGGTGTATGAGAGGAAGAAGATGGGAAGGGGCGGGTTTCATCGGGTGTTGGCAACGAGTTAAGGTTGGTGTAGGCACTTGGGGGTGTTGGGGGTGAGGGGATGATGGGTTGAATCACTAGTGGAGTTAATAGCGTGATCGAAGGCAAGTGGGTGGGCATGGTGGTAAACCGGAGTTGGGACAAGCCACGAGGTGGGTTTCATTTGGTTTTGGCAGCGAGGTAGGGCTGGGGTAGGCACTTACGGGCTTTGGGGGTGAGGGGATGATGGGTTGCATCACTAGTGGACTTCATAGTGTGGTCAGAGGCAAGTGGGTGGGCATGGTGGTGAGCAGGAGTTGGGATAGTGGCTTTGAGGAAGATAAAGTGGTGGGCTTATTTTTGGGTTTGGGGTTGTTTGGATATGGATTGTGACAATTCTATTGTTGGAATAAGTTGTCCAATGTTAAGTTTATTTGGATTATTGGTAAGTTGGTAAGGGTTAATTAGTCTTTTCAGTTTTTCTATTTGCGTCGTTTGCAAACCGTTGTTGTGAGGAGGTGTTAGTGTAAATTACCATACCTAAGAGGGTCTGGTTGTATTAGTAACAAACTTTAGGGGGTCTAAATGTAATTTACCCTTTATTTTTCCAAATTATTTTAGGTTACAGGGCAACAACACATTTAACTATCTGGAAAGCAATTGCTAGCTACTTAGATTAAGTCAAAGCATACAGAAAATAATAAGGAAAACACTTTTTTTTTATCAGAGAAAACATTTTAATATTAGGTTTCTTGCATACCTATAGATTCATAGGTGGTAGATCACATCATCAATATCAATGTTATAATCACCGAGCTTTAGATCAGTTGGCGATGAGCTGTTCTAACTTAACCAATGTCTCAAATTCGAGTCTTGGGAACGCAGCTGCGTTTGGTAAGAAGAGCTTTGTCTCCCTTGTTGTCCTATCCTGCTCTAATCCAGATTAATCGGAACTCAAAATAACTTTCGGATACCGGATAGTCTGACAAAAAAAAATATCAATGTTATATGTATATATCGATATATAGAAACTTTTGAATAGTGATGTTATCTTTAAAATCGTATAAAAACAACAATCATTTTTCAATAAAATATTGAAAAGACACTTCCACAACTCCATTAGGGCAACATTAATATGAATAAGTTTTTTTTTGTAGGTTTCTACATGTTATTCTCTTGTATTTGAGTGTGTCACCAGACATGGTTTATCTCTATTGTGTGTGTGTGTGTGAGAGAGAGAGAGAGAGAGAGTCACCAGATGCGATAAGCGACGGGCAGGGGAAAATCAGGTTAAATGAAGCCTTCTCCATATCTTTTTGGTGGTAGGTTGCAGAAAATGACGGAAGAAAAACAAAAGAAAATAATGACCCCTATGTTTTTGTGTCTATTGAGTTCTTGAACTCTTTAATTGTAGTAATTAAACTTTTATATTTGCATTAGTTAGATTTTTTTAATAAAAAGTGATGAAGTGTGCTACTCATGCAATATAAATGAGTTGCAGCCCGATTATGTGAGTGGCACATTTTGCTAATTTTCATTAGAAAATCTGTTGGTATTGATTTCTATGAACCTGTAATACAAAGCACCGCTATAGACTACGCTTGTGCAAGGATCCTAAGAGCATCTCTCTCCCACTACAAAAGTTAGTTTAGTTACTCAAAAAGTAATATTTTTTACTTTAGTTATTCTCTTTTTCAATATACACTCCAACAAATTTTTTATAATTTTAAGCACTTTCTTTAAGTATTATTTCTCATTTTTTTTATATTATTTTTCTTTGGGAGTAGTGAGAGAGAGAGAGAGAAAGAATGGAGGAAAGAAAAAAAAAGGAGAGATAAAATATTACAAAAAACTTATACATGTTGTCACAGTGACACTCAAAATATGAAGTGTCACTATAACAAAATGTTACTTTAGATGCTCTGAAAATGTTCTATTAGAGTGGAATATTAGGGTAAAATAACTAAATTTTGAAATTTCCGTGCACTTTAGCTCCTCTCTTGGAGTTGCTCTAACATGCATATATATATATATATACACATCCAAAAAAAAATGATTTGTAAGTTATAATTTTAGTTAAGATTTTTAAAGGTCAACTTATAATTTATCAGGGAGAAGTTACAACTTCTCAAAAAAAACTTATGATGAATCATGGGTGTCTCTAAATATAACTGGTGGTATGGTACCATATAGTTTCCCATATATATATACACATATTTCTTTTTTTTTTCTTTTTTTTGGGGGAGGAGGTGGGGGTTGTAAAATTGGGAGGTCAATTATTCGTAATTCAAGTAATTAATTCGATGACAAAATTTGAAGGTGACTTATGCTTCATTACTATAACTTGACCAAATTCAATGTTAATCTAAAGATGGTAATGCATTTCGTTAAGTCAATAAAATTGATCCCGTGAGTGGCACATTTGGGATCAGATTATGAGAGATTAAATTTTTCATGAATATCCTAATCTTGGCGAAAAGATTATGATATTATTCTATCTTTGATTGGACCGACAAGGAAATTAGTCGAGATACGCGTAAACTGTTTCCAACTACCTCTAACCGTTGAACTAAAATAAAAAATTGGTCCAAGAATATTTACCCTTTAGAATAATGTGACACATGCCAAAAAATACGACCAAAAATAAGAATCAAATAATGTGGTGTTGATGTAGAGATATTTTTTATCCCACTTTTACTCATTTAAAATTCAAACTTTGCTTGCCACGATCGACCAATGGTTCATCTACATGGGTCGTTTGATAGACATGTGCTTAAATTAAGGATGATATAGGTATGCAGTGAGATAAAGAATGTGTTCCTTAATTGTATAATGGCTTCAATTTTAGAGCCCTCACTGTCTTCTTCATAGATTCCATTTTCAAGGGGTTGACCACCCGTTGTACCATGCGCTCTTCTATGTCATCCTCCAGCTTTGATTCGAGGATCAATTATTGTTTCTCATTATTGGTGGATGGAATTGAACACAATTTTACTAAAAATAAAAAAGCTTTGGGTGTGTAAGTTTAAAGAAACCTAGTAGTCTTTGACCTGATGGTTCCTTTGTAAGCTAAAAAAAAACCCTATATGTGAAAATTCACATGTCCTTCAATAGTATGATTGGAAGATAGATATATAAGCACCAATTTTTTTATCACTACCTCAAAATTGATTGAAAAGGCCTTTCTTTAATTGAGTATGGATGGGACTTGGAACCATTTGCGTAGAGCAACATAAACTGTAAGTTTGAAGAATGCGGTAAACTCCAAGGTGGATCCAGTGATAACAAAGACGAACTGTAAATTTAGACGTCTTAACACTCTAGTCACAGTGTGGATGATCTGTCTTTGACCGGATTGGAAAGGGGATAAGTCAAAATGCACGTTGAAAGGGGATAAGTCAAAATGCACGTAAACTAATCTAGACATCTCTGACCGTTGAATAAAAAAAAAGGTCGTCATCTATGATGTTGTTTTTATTACATTTTTATCCATTTTTATTTATCAATTAATTGATGCAATCCTCGTCATCGAATGAATTAGTATGATTTGAGTATGACCCACAAATCCAGCCCTGAACAGTATAGAGTTGGAAAGGAAAATTTGATAAAAGTTGATCAATGTTACGTTATGGTATCTCCATTAAGGATACTTTATGATTCCTGCAATATTATATTTTTTCTGGTCCTCTCCCAAGGCTAAATTGTCATATCATAATTTTCAAGCTTTCTCGATCTTAAATCCCTCAGTGATTGGTGGTGGTGGTGGTGGTGGTGGTGTCTTGCTGGTCGCATCCACGGAAACAATAGGTATTGAGGCATTCACAGAATCCACAACCCTTACACACAGGTAAGCAATCAGCAGTAGTTTTGCAATGGGGTAGGGCGTCAGTTCCTGCACTTGCTGATCCTTCCACAGAACCTGCCAGCATTTTTTTCCCAGTTACTCAAACTTTTCAACACAAAATTTGATCAAAGAAAGAAAAAAGCATATTCAAAAAACTTCAATACAAATCATTTATCATTGAGAAAAAATAAATTGCAGATTACGTTTTGAAACATAAACGAAATTTTGCAAAACGTAGCCCACTATATATAAGTCGATTCTTATGAGATACACTTCTTTTTAATTTTTCCTATTATTAAGTCTTCTGCCATGAGTTCAAGCAGAATCCACTAGATATTAAGTGGTGGGTTCTAGTCCAATACTTTTTTTTTATTCAATGATAAAGCATCTATCATGAATTTAAAGTAAAACCCACTATATAAATGGATACCGTTTAAGAAAATTGAGAAAAAAAATATATCGGAGTGGATCTGGATTCAACTGACTGAATTCCAATAACAAGTGCAAGAAATGTTAGAGATCAGTAGCCAATTACCAGAGGGAATGACCAAGAGCACCACTAGGAAAGCCAAGAGGAATGAAGCTTTCTCCATATCTCTGTCGAAGAAGTTTATGAAAAAAAAGAAGCTATATCCAATAGATAAATTGTGTTTCAATACAACCAACACAAACAAAAGGTTTATATAGGCATTTTAATTTTAACATGTGTGAATAAATGCAATGGTATTTATGCATTAATTTTCTCTTTAAATGCGTGTAATCTACCAATCCCATAATTTTCTCCCTGGATTGATGAAATTTAATACAAATATTATATTTACCAAATATTCTTACCAATTTTTTTATCTTAAATGATGTGACACGATCTCTATCATCAGATAAGTGGGTCCTATTAATATTAAATGATAGTGTTTGTATCACGTCATTTAGGATAAAAAATTTGGTAAGAATAACATTGCTCGTAAATTTTCTTTTTTTGACAACTACAGTTGGTACTGTCGGGCACATTAATTCGCTGAATAAGAGGGTATGATAGCTACTAAACATGACTGAAAATTATTTTTGGCATGGCCATTAAAATGACAATCTATGAATAACGGTACCTTAAATATGTAGGGGAGACAGAGAACGAATTTGAGAGAGAAATTAAGGGAGAGAGAAACTGTGAGATCAGAGAGAGAGAAAGTAAAAAAAAATCAAAATTCAAACAGTTAATTATTCATTTATTTAAGAAACCACTCATCCAATAAAATAGAATCAAAAAATAAATAAATTGTTAATTGATGGTGATTATTTTACATGGATAAGCAGAACATTCGAATACTTGAATGAGATTTTGACTTGAGTTTCTGGGCTCGTGTAGACTAGGGGAATAGGTAACACGCTGAGAGTATAGTGGTTCACCGAGCTTGGAAGCTCGGCTAGTGCACTTCTTTAATGGAGTCTCTTGCTCCAGGAGTCAATATCAATAGGGAATGTGGCTCACAGTATGTTTTGAATACAAAAAATGGATTTCCCCTTCAATGGGGGCTATGTACAATATTTATTATAAAATTTCTATATCTAAGGGATCTGCAGCGAGATCTTTGTCCTGCATCCGTGAGATCTCTCTTGATTTTAGGAGGGGATCTTGCTCAATTAAGAGTTTTGTGCCTTGAGTATAGCTTTGGCTATTGTCTTGGGGATATTTTCGTTATACAACTATTTCTTCCTCGTTTCCATAATTGTTTGCTCTAGGTGGAGTTCAAAGTCTGGATCACTGAGCTCTTGACGTCTTGTCTAACCTCCTTGTTTGAGCTCATACTTAGAATTTATTTTAGGTGTCATCAGTTGCCCCCCTAGCCCTTGGTTTAAAAGGGCTTAGACTAGGGTTGAGTCGAGACCAAGCTGAGGTGGTATTCTAACTGAAGGCCTCGATATACGTGTGAATTGATTTCTGACGATTTCGGGCAATCATTTTCTTTCTCGATTCTTGCGCATGTTCTCCACTTTCAAGACCCACGTATTGAAGGCTTTAAATACCTCTGTACCGAGGGAAAATGGTTCAGTTCTCTCTTCGGGTTTTCCTCTCTAAACTTTACTCTTTCTTCTTCCTGTAATCGGCCTTCCCTGACTCAGCTTGTGGTTTCAACGAAGTTCATCCCTCTCCATCACTTCAAGCTTTGGTCCACTGCTCACCCTTACTTAAGTATGTTTCTTGCTCTTTGTTGATTCCCTCGTTTTGAACCCCTCAAACTTGAGGTAGTTTCTGCATTTTTGGACTTTTCGATTATGTTATTTTAGGAACCGAGGTCAATCTCCGTCTCGTATTCCCTTCTTCTTAGATCCTTATTCAACTGCTAGGGTTTTCCTTATTGGCAGTTGTTGTGTTGCCCTCCAGACTCTTAGAAAGTGTGCTGCAAATATTCTCCATCTTTATCGCTCTTTTAGACTTCCTTTCTCTTGCCCAATTATGTATGCTTCTTCTAAAGCTACTCCTTCCTCCAATTCCCTCTTGGGAAGCAGGTCTGCCAGTGAGGATTCCGATTTAGGTGAAGTGGGCGAGGATATTGAGAATTTTCTTGGAGTTGACTATATCGTTGCTGAAGTGAATACTGAGGAGCCTCTATCAACATCCTCTTCAGTGCCCACTAACCCTAGCAAAGGCAAAGGCAAAGGCAAAGGCAAGGTGAGTAGTGTGGGAGTCTCTCTTGCGAGTATAGGGGCTGCTTTCAGACATGCAGAGCTTGTGGGCCCTAGCGAAGTCAGTTCTTCACTTATGAAGGTCCTTAGTGCTCGTTTCAAGTTCCTCCCCAGGATCCAAAGTTGGTGCCCAGACGAATTTACCCCAATATCTTCGAGGTTCAAAAGAATATTTGCTTTTTTGTGGCTGCCTTTGACAATGGCCTACGCTTTTCCCTGCACCCTTTTATCAAGAGTGTTCTTCAGTACTTTAACGTTTTCCCTGCTCAGCTTTCTCCTAACTTCTAGGGTGCTCTGGTGGGTCTTCTTGTTTTCTTTAAAAAGCTTACGCTTGAGGTTTTTACAGTTTCTTTACTCATGGAACTTTTCAATGTTAAGTGATTAATCATCAAAAAGTGTTATTTTATTACATTTAATGATTGGTTAATTGCATATTATTTGTGATTAAATGTGTTAAATTCCTTGATTTCTAGTTTAATATTTTTTCTAGGTGTTTGGTTTATTTTACAGGTAAATTGGTTGATTTAAAGTAATAATGAATATTGCAAGTGAAGCAATCACTAGAAGAAAAATCATAACTAATAAAGATTGAAGAATCATGAGGAATATAGGAATACTTGAAGATAAATCAGCATTTTAATCCTTATAAGAGTCCAAGTTTGAAGAAAACTCATTTAAAGTTGGATTTAGAAAGTATCTTAGAAGATAAGGATTTGACACGTTTTCAGTATTTTGGTCATAATTTTTGACTCTGATATCTGATTGATTTGATTTTTGCGGGGTTGGAAAGAAAATTTCAAGGGCTACAAAAGTGTATTTCAAGAAAATTTCATGATTCAACCTCTAAATATACAAAATTTTAGTTTGAACTCCGAACATATTGTATACCCGCGAGACCAAAGATTTTATGCACGGGATTTGACCTTACAAGACTTCTATTTGGAAAAAGAATTCCTTCTAAGCCAACCTTAGATCTCCTACCTATACCTAGGATTTATTTTACTATAAATAAAGTTTCTCATCTTAGAAGAGAGGATTATTATTCTTTTTTTCATATTTTTATTTTGATTTTAGTTTGTCATGTCTGGCTAGAAAGCTAAGTTGGGGGTAGGGGAGGACCTCTCAATGAAGTACAATATTGTTATTGACTTTGTGCTCAATAATTTATGATGTTTTGTTAATTTAACTTCTGATCTTTTAACAAAGTTTTTATTCTTTAAAAATTCTTGAGTTGTTGTACAATGTACATCGATTGCTTGAATTTCCCTGCGAGTAAATAACTGGTTATTCCATGCTTGAAGTAATTATCATTATTTCATAAAATAGTATAATTGGTTGATTACTCAGGTTCCTGAATAATCTTTTGATTATAACTTTAGGTTTTCTTACTTGATTTGTTTCTTGAATTAACCGACATCTAATTCTTGTCTCAAGTTAAGATTTGAGTCTTTAATCAGTATTATATGGAATTGAGAGGGAGTACTCGATGCTCTAGTATTTTATATTACTGTTTTAATTATTTAAATCAATTTTCTCCACTCAACAATTTTCCAAACGAATCATTTATTTTTAAGTTTATTTAGAATTTGTGTGATTGTTCTCTTGTTACAATTCCTTAAGGGTTCAACCTCGGTCTTCCGAGAAATATATTACTTCGCTCAACCTGCACTTAGGTTTACAATATTAAAGTTGAAGCAAGTTTTTTGCCCCGTTGCTGGAAAATTATTAAAAGACAAGGAGTTGTTATCACATCTATTGAAGTTTGCTAGATTTAAAATTCGTCACAGATCTGGTAATTTTGTCCCTTATTTTTTTTTATTATTTATTTGTTTTATCTTTTTCCTTAGATTAGATATTTCATAATTTTATTTTTAGATTTTTTTTAATGTGGTGTGAAATTTTTTCCCAATAGAGGAATTGTGTGCACTTCGTGATGTGTTTGGGCATCCCATGAGTCAATTGTATTACCTAATTATTCTCAACCTTACGTCGATCATTGTTTTGAAACTTTTTATCCCAATTTTAGTTGGGGGAATGAACATTATCAGTTACCTATATATGTCACATCACCACAAACTATCCCCAATATCCACCATACCATGACCCACAAGAAAAAAATTTAGAAGATATTTTTAATGAATATATACAAAGCCAGCCAGCTAGCTTGTAGTGCCCAAATAAGCCAAGATATTAAAGAGATAAAAGCTTGCAATGCCCAAATAAGTCAAGATATTGAAAAGACAAAAGATAATGCCCAAGAAATAAAAGACATGCTAAATACATTGACTCAAGAACAAGAAGTTGAGAATAATCAATGTAATGAGAGTGATTTTTTTCCTTAACTACAAAATGAGGATGAATCCATTAATACTTTTGATAGTGAACAATTAAGTGACATTATTATTCCACAAGAGACTAATGAGTCCAAAGACCTTTCATTATCAACAAGTAGTAATGAGATTCACATATCTATTCTTAGTGAGGATATGAAAGTTGAGTTGAGTGTCATAATTGATACAGATCCACTTTTTATCTCATGGTTAGATTTGCATAAAAATAAATATATCTTCTTTTTCTTGCATGTTCAAAAGATATATTAGATATATGAGTGGATAATTCAATTAAATGATTTATTTCAACATCATATTTTTAAGCCATTAAAATAAAAGGGCGCATATTCAAATCTGACTTTAAATCAGATTGAACGTGAGCTTTTATTTTTATTTGTACATAGTAGTTAGATTTATTTATTTTGGTTGTTTAATTTTAGTTTCCTTTTTATTTGTTTCAATTTATAGTTTTTTTTTATGAGTATTTTATTTTTAGGTTTTAGAACTGTTGCGACACCAGGTATTCCTATCCCTTTGATCTTTAATCATTATTTTTATTGAACATTAAGGTACTTATTTTTACATTGAGGACAATGTTAGATTTAGGTTGGGGGTGTGGATGTATTTTGTGTTATAACAATTTCTAGTTTATTTAAATTTTAGTTTAAAAATATAAAAAAAATAAAAAAATTGTTATGGTTGTTAAATATTTAAATAATAATTTTATGCATCGTTTGACACCACAATATATAAATAATTTTTTCTTAACTTTAAATTTGCAACTGTTTAAGCAGTACATAAAACTATATTTTATATTTTTTGTATCTCATATCATGTTCTTATAAAAACTCATAATTTGTGCACTTTAGACTTTATCAAATTGAAAATTTATTTGGTATTTTACTTTAAGGATTTGAAACATATAGTGGAGATGCATAAAAACCCTAGTAAGTTTTGATTCAATCTTCTTTGGAGGGTTATTTACATTTACTCAAGAATATTTTATTCAACTAATCTCCTTCAATAGTCTTATTATTTTTGTTTTGGTCAACACCAATATTATGAATGATTGCTTGACTTTAAATTATTTGCATGGGAAGTGTGTTCTCAAAAACTCTTGATATAAAATTTTAGGCCATCTTTGATAGTATTTGAACTTAAGTCTTATTCTTTAAATATTATTATCCCTAGAAGTCGTGATTGAGCTTTTGAAGAAAAAATTATTTCTTATACCAAATATATAATAACCCTGTCAATGAAAAAATAATATCTTTTACTCTTGGTTATCCCGAGATTGAGCTTTTTATTGTTTATGTAATTTGAGAGATGTTGGTCGAGAAAAATGAAAAAAAAAAAAGTTTGGCATACTTGTGAATATAAAAGAAAAAGTTGAAAAAAAAAAGAGAAAGACAATATTTCTAGCTGTGACAAAGCAAATTAAAAAAAAAGAAAAAAAATAGCAAGCATGAATTTAAAAAAAATATGAGCAAGTGTTATAAATTATGCTTCTAAATGATAGAGAGTGAAAGACTACTGAAAAAAATTTGGTTGTGTAATGTAAATGTTCTCTTGGGATAGTCTTTTGAATTTCAAAATATCCTTTGTTTTAAAACCCCTAATCTCAAGGCTCCTTACAACCTTAAACAAATACCTATTTGATCTCAAGAGTGTATTGATGGATGCATGACTTGTGTGAATAAGGAAAAGAATTATGATTATTTGTTTATTGTATGTTGATTTTTCTTCATGAAATTATGTCAGATCTTTTTCTTTTGAATTATAATTATTTTAATAGGCATGTGAGCATTGTTTTGTTTTGACTTAAATATCTTTTTCTCACATGTGATATTTCAAGGAATAGTCACTATAATCTAAGATAATATTTTATGAGTGAATTTTTTTTAGTGAGATTTGGCATTGAGACGAATAGTTGATAGTTGTAAATGTGATTATCATATAAATTATTAATTTTGATGGTATAAATTATCGTGGATGAGTAGAAAGTACAAGTTATCATGGATAGTTCAAGATAACTGAGTTGCAAGGCCCGTGAGAATTATGGTCAAATATATTTGGGGATTGGGGACGAGTACACAGAGAAGGTATAGTGGTTCACCGATTTTGGAGCCCGGCTAATCCACTCTTTAACGGAGGTTCTTGTTTCTCTCTCTTTTTTTATTTCTTGAATGATTTATAGGATGACATATATGTCATTAGGGTTGCCTCTGCCCCCTTCTGGGGGTGTTACAAAGTATTTATAGAGCTATATCTTGTTCAATGGGATCTCTGCCTAGATCCTTGTCTTTCATGCGCAGAATCATCCTTGATTTTAGGAAATGATCTTAGTTGGTTGAGAGTTTTGTGCCTTGAATTTAGTTTTATGTTGTTTCGGGGGTGCCTACTGTCATCCAGCTGTTTCTTTATCGTTCCGCTATTACCAACCTCCCGGGGAGCTCTTGCTCTAGTCCTCTCCGGTCCGATGTCCAGAGGTTTAACTCGGAATCGCTGAAGGTAGACGTCCCATACGAAAAGTTTGTCATAACTGCCTTCATAGCTGGTTTGGGAGTACAATCCAAGGATTTGATGTCCTCAATATCAAAGAACCCTTAGGCAAGCAAGACCGATGTGCTAGCTAAGGCAAAAAAATACATAAACGGTGATGAAGCTCTTCTCTCAAAGGCAGGGAGCTCATCCTCACAAAAAGATAAAGGAAAAGAGGAGAAGAAGAGGGACTGAAGTCCCAGAAGAGAAAGAGCACGAGATAGGTCCCCAAGAAGAGATAGAGATCGCTCCCCTAAAAGGAGGAGAGATGTCAGAGATCGCCTAGGTCCTCCACAGCTAGAGTTGCAGCCAAGGTATGCACCGCGACAGCTTCCTCCTATCATCGCAACGATATCACAAATTTTGTACGAAGTACAACACGAAAAGTTCCTAAGGTGGTCACCTCGAATGAAAGCAGATCCCGCAAAAAAAGATCCCACCAAATACTATGAATACCATAGGGATCATGGCCACCACACTGACGATTGCATCTAGCTGAAGAAGGAGGTCAAATACCTGATTCAGCGTGGATAGGTGAGGCGTTATGTAGCCAATGACAACCAAAATCGAGCCCCATAGCCTCCAGCACCTCAGCAAGAAGCTCCTATGCTGCATCAACAACCTATGGGGAGATCAGGGTAATAGTCGGAGGATTTGCTAGAGGCAGAAAGTCTAGCACAACAAAAAAAAGCACACCCGCGCAAGATCAGAGCTGACGAAGCACTGGAGGTGCACACTGTGTCCAAAATACCACGGCTAAGCACAACAATCACCTTCTCGGACTCAAACTTGGAAGGCTGTCAACACCCCCATGATGACCCCTTGGTGGTAAGGGTTGTCATGGCTAATAGATAAGTTCATCGAGTTCTGATTGACAACAAGAGTTTGGCAGACATCATTTTTGCCTCTGTATTTGATAAAATGGGCATAGACAGGGAAAAGCTTTAGGCAGTAAGTGCACACTTGTTAGGGTTCTCAGAGGAGAGCGTGTTATCCTTGGGATCAATTCAGTTCGTGCATACTATAGGAGATCCACCCTGCTAGATTACCACAGCAGTGAAGTTCTTGGTGATTGATTCCTCTTCCGTATACAATGTGATGCTCGGGAGACCTTCCCTCAACGGGATGAAAGCAATCCCCTCTGCTTATCACTTGGTTACAAAATTTCCTAAAAAAAATTGAGTTAGAATGGTTCGAGAAGACCAGCGCGTAGCAATGGAATGCTACATGGTTTTAATGAAGCAAAAAGAAGTCGAAAGTATCCAGTTAGATGAGCTTGACATGAGGGACGAACTGGATACAAGACTAATGCCATCAAAAGAGCTAGAACTTGTTCTGCTTGACGAAGAACTAGAGCACCTTGTTTATGTCAGCTCCAAACTAAGCAGAAAAATTAAGGACATTCTCATCCAGTTCCTAAAGAAAAACATAGGAGTGTTTGCTTAGAAGCAAGAGGACATGGAAGGTATTTACCCGTTGGTTATCACACACAAGTTAAGTGTGAACCCCACATACAAGCCAATCAAGCAAAAGCGAAGAAGTTTTGTCCCAAAGCGCCAAAAGAAATCAATGAAGAAGTTAGCAACCTTCTCTACGCCAAAGCCACCAAGGAAGTAGATTACCCTACTTGGTTAGCTAATGTGATTCTAGTCAAAATAACCAATGGCAAATGGCGGCTCTGTATTGATTTTACTGACCTCAATCAAGCTTGCCCCAAGCATAATTTTCCCCTACCTCAGATTGATTTAATAGTGGATGTCATCGCTGGACACGAGGTACTCAGCTTCATGGACGCTTTCTTAGGCTATTACTAGAATATGATGGATTCATCTGGCAAGGAGAAAACCTTCTTTGTGACTGAACAATGAACATATTGCTATTAAGTTATGCCTTTTGGATTGAAGAATGCTAGAGCCACTTACAAGTCCTTGGTGAATTGAATGTTCCAAAAGTAAATTGGGACATCCATGGAAGTCTATATTGACGATATGTTTGTAAAATCTTTGAAGACAGAGCTCCACATTGAGCATTTAGTAGAATCATTTTGGATCCTTAAAGAATACCAAATGAAACTCAACCCTGTGAAATGCGCCTTTGAGGTATCAGCAGAAAAATTTTTGGGCTTCATAGTCAACAGTAGAGGAATTGTGGCTAACCCAGAAAAGATCAAGGCAGTTCTGGAAATGCAACCACCATCCAACACAAGGGAGATCCAGTGTCTAACAGGGAGAATAGCTATCTTGAGTCGATTCGATCCAGATCAAGTGATAAATGTCAACCCTTCTTTCAAATCTTAAAGAAAGCATTTCAATAGAATACCCGATGTGCAGAAACATTCAAAGCATTGAAAGATTATCTTAGCTCGCCTCTTGTTCTGGCGAGCCCCTTGGAAGGAGAAATGTTTACTTTCTACCTAATTGTGTTAGACTTCTCAACTAGCGCAACACTAGTAATAGAGCAAGATAGAACCTAACAACCTGTTTACTACTGTAGCAGAGCTCTGAGGGGGGTAGAGGAAAGATATCAGACAATGGAGAAGCTCGTCTTAGCTTTAGTCATAACTGCTAGAAGACTTAGACCCTACTTTCAAGCCTACACTATTGAAGTCCCAACAGATCAGCCGATGAGACAAGTGCTACACAGACCAGAGTATTCGGGGAGGCTGGTTAAGTGGTCTATAAAGCTCAGCGAGTTTGACATCAGGTACAAACCCAGGACTACAATTAAAGGGCAGATTTCATCGCTGAGTTCACGACAGCGGAGCCCACGAAAACCATACAGCTGGTACCAGATCTCCCCAAGTGCGTTTTCTTGGAGATCTTCCAGAACCGTCATCTGACCCAAGGATAGAGGAAGAAGGAGAATCCGGAAAGGAAACGAAATCCAAAGAAGCTGCTGCAACGCTGAATAAGAAAAGATTTTCTGAATTCATTAACTCAAAAAAGGACATAGGCTCAACATGGGCTATCCACTCAACTTTCATCGATTCCACCAAGTCTAGGTCAGGTGCGCTTGTGTAAGAATAACTCCCCTAGGATCGAAAAATCCTGCACTCCTTATAGTGCAGCTTAGAGGATCTCCAGGAATCCCCGGAAACAAAGGAAAAAATGCTTAGCCCACCCTTCATGGGGGAGGGGTGGCCGTAAATCAAATAACGTAGACAAGAACACATCCACCGAAAGCAACTAAAGATGGGGACCTCATCATCCTCTAGTTTATAAAAATAAAGGAATTCAGCGACAGTGGAGAATTTACTATTGCCTTGTAATTTTTAGAAGATAAAGAAGCTAATCTTGACACCCCATCCTTCGGGGGAAAGACGAGAAGGGCACAATTCATAGTAAGCCAAGATCCACCCTATAGAAGGATGAATGGGGAGATGAATGCCCATCTCCAAGGCACCTTCAAAGAAGAAAACCTCTCATGAAGGAAGATAGTTGCAAAGTTCGTCTAAGGTCAGGGCTCTTAAAGGCAAGTCCAAACTAGGGAAAAATCGTTGTTTAACCCCATCCAAGTCTGAAGGTGTAATCACAGAGGAGGACAAGTAATTAGACTGCCACTTCTAGTCAATCCCTAAGGAGGTTCGTGCCTTGAACTAGGAAGAAAGGTGGGGTAGCCATAAAAAACTCAAAAGAAAGAAAAAGAAAAGAACGTGAAATCTCCAAGATTCAAGAAGAGGCTCCAAGGTTCGGGAAGGTCTTCTCAGCTTTGTGTGAAAACTCAGCCATTTTGCTTTAAGGAGAGCTGAAGCACTCATCTACTCAAGAGGGGCAAGGGGAATATAAAACAAAGAAAAACAGAGTTACGTACCAAATTAGAAGTTGTATGTCAGTGTACAAAATCCAAGTTACATTAAAAAAAAAATAGAGAAAGTCCTAAGTTTCTAAGGAAGGAATAAGTCAAGAAATCTGCAATTTAGCAGTTGAGACCTCAGCAGCAGGAGCAAGAGAAGAGCTCGACAGCTCAGTAGGAGGGGTCCCGAAGGGCAAAAGAGGAGAATCCTAAGTGGTCCTAGTCACGGGGACCTCTACACCTACTATTGGCGAATTCTGGACAAGGGCCTCACTCATGAGGTCGACAGTGAAGGGTGCAATGGTAGGAACAACAACAGGGATAACTGGAAGCTCGACAATCGCAGGAACAGAGGCTGTCCTTGAAGGGAAAACTACAAAAGCTGCTGAAGAAAGGGGTACACCCTGAGCTAAGGCTCCAGTTGGGGGAGTGAATGTCTCAGCTCCTTCTGGAACCATATTGGAAGTAGAAGGAACCAAGGTGCCATCTTCGCCCTTTGTATCAGTCTCCTCTAGCTCCTCCTCAGCTAGGATAGCAAAGTCAAAGTCGAGCTCGAGATAGGTCTTTTCAGCTTTGCGTTGAAAAGCAAGCCATCCAATGGCCCACTTGGTGATGATATCATCTTTAAGCTCGGCAATTATGTCGTCCTTTTTCTTTATAGTGGTCTTCTACACCTTAAGCTCACTGTAGATGGTACCATTCGCCTCGGAATGACGTACTCATTTTTCAGGCTCTTAAGGGAGCTCTGGGTATCGAAAGCTTCCTGGCTGGCTTTGACCCAGGCATTGGTTTTAAGTTTCAACTCTTTCCTGGCCATTCTTAGCTCATCCTTGGCTTTCTTTTCTCCTTCCTCAGCCCTATCTTCTGTAGCCTGTAAGCCCTTGAAGGTAGAAGCCTGCTTCTCCATTTTTTCTTGAAAATCTTACACTTAAGCTCGGAAGTCATCATGTCAAAGGAAAGTTGGGCCACCTTAAGCTCACATGCCTTCATAGCTTTGACAGAGTCCTCCGAAGACCGAATCCTACTCATCAAGCCCTTCACATGGATAGCCAACTGGGAACAGAAAGGAAAGCAAATGAAGGTTAGCATAAAGTAATGACATAAACCTAAAACGGGAGCGTAAAAATACAGGGACTTACATCAGTTATTCCTTGGAAAGTTGAGCTGATAGAGGCCTTAAGAGGCCATTTGAACATCATAATCGGGATGAATAGAGGAAATGACCCCTTCAACAAGCTCAATATTGTAAAAAAATGAGTCCTCACACTTCTCTACCTTTGGATGTTTCCCTTTGTCAATCCCCGAGCTAGTCAGAGGTAATTCAAGAACCTTTTCAGATGGCCTATTTGAGGTAAAAATCATTTGAAGATGAGGGATCAACCCCAAAGCCTTCTCTATCTCAGATGAGGTAGGAGAGGCCAGACCTGACTCAAGGTCTTGTCCAGAAGTAGGCTAAGAACCTTAAAGTGAGGAGGTCTCTGTGACTTGGGGAGTGCTCGATGATGGGGCCAAAGTCTTTGTAGTCAAAACGAGAGAAGAGGGGAACACCCCCAACCTCTGAACCTTAGCTCGGGTAATGGGGTTATTTCTAGAGCTGACCTTAGCCTTTCGTTTGCCACCCTTCGTGCTCTTCTTTAACTAATCGACTTTAGCCTAAAGTTTTTTTGGGGTAGACTTCGTTGTAGAAGAACCTGAAAATCAAAATGAGCAAATCAAAAGGGAAAGGAAGGGCCAAGAATGGCAAGGTAAACAAAGAGAGTCTCACCTGCTACTTCCTCAGCATTGATAATAGAAAGAGGGATTGGGGCCTCTACTGTTACCTCTGGAAGGTTGAACCCTTGCTTTATAAGAACCCAAGGCCTAACGAGTTCAGAATATCTTTCTGGATCATATCTCTGCAATCTCAGCAGCACCCGTCTGTCCTCAGCACTGAGCTTGGGTCGAACGAATACCTGGAAAGCAATACAAGCCGAGCTAAGTGAGAAAGGCAATTCCCAGAATACGACCTTAGCAAGATCAAGCAAAGACTCACCCAGGTTTTCAAGGGCAGACCAGGCTTTAGGGATTGAAAGAGTGTTTGTCCTATCTGCAAGATTGTACTCCCACTAACTGCCCCACACGAAGAAGAAAAGTTTTTTCCAATTCTTATGGGAGTTCGGAAGGTCTGAGATAATTACTTTGGCTTTGGTCTGTTTGGAAATATACAAAAAATCCTTGGAGGATGTATGCTTAATATTGAAAAGTTCCATGAGCAAGGAAACACTAGGGACACCAAGCTTATGTTTCTTGAAGAAAACGAGAAGACCAACAAGGATGCCCCATAAGTTAGGGGAAATCTGAGCAGCGCACACATTAAAATGTTGAAGCACAGACTTGATGAAAGGATGGTTAGGGAATCTGAGTCCATTCTCGAAGGCAACCATGAAGAAGTAAACCTTCTCATGAACTTGAGAGACGTATGGGGCGAATGCGTCTAGGCACCAGTATTGGATCCTTGGAGGGAAACCATAAAGAGCATTAAGGACCTTCATGAGAGGGGAAGTGACCTCACTAGAACCCACGAGCTCAACATGTCTAAAGGCAGCTCCTATGTCCACAACACTGCCCGAAATTCCCACGCCACTCACCTTGCCTTGCCTTTTTTAGGGTTTTTGGGCGCAGGAGAGGACATTTGAGGGAGGCACCCCAATATTCACTACAACATCGACAGAATCAACGCCAGAGATGTTGTCAATTTCTTCATCTATTTCTCCTAAGTCGGTATCATCATTAGCAGACTTATTCCCTAGGAGGGAAATAGAGGAGGGAGTAGCTCCCGAAGAGGCAGACATGATCGGGCAAGAGTAAGGAAGGTTGAAAGAACGATAGAGAGGGGGAACTCTGGCTAAGCAATCCCTGATAACCCTGGGGTCAGCACAGTAGCTTCCAACACCGAGGATTCGCACGATAGAACACCAGTCCACGAAGAGAGGGAGATGAGACAAACAATAGTCTCGATTCTAGAAGTAAGAGAACCGCAAAGCCCAGAAATGCAGTAACCACCTCGAACTCGAGGGATCCAGAACGAAGAAACGAGTAAAGGGCGAGTGTAAAATTCGAAAAAAAAAATATTATTATTATTAAAAATCTTAATTAAAGGGGTAAAATAATAATTAATTGTTAAAGTACGGGTCAAAAACGTAAATTTCTAAAAAAATAATAAAATTATACTATATATATATAAGTGAAAGACTTTACAAAGTCTTTCACTTTTCGTTTTTTTTCTTCCCCAGCCGGCAGACAGACAGAGAGTGAGTGAGAGAGTAAAAAGGTAAGTTATTTTATTTTTTTTCTCTCTTTCTTTTTTCTTAGATCTACGAAAATATAACCGTTTAATCGTTTTAGGCCAAGAATTAAAGTTGCTTTACTCAGCGAGAGCTACGCAACGACACCAAATATCGTATTTTTCTCCAAAGAAATATTGAGTACGAAAATTTAGACCTAAAACTTGAGAAGCTGAATTTGGGCTTTCTTTGAAGTCTATTACGCGGGCTCACGCTACGAGAGGTAGGGTTTCCTGTATTTAGATGTAATTTCAACCTAAAATATGGCATATGAAATGGGTAGGCCAAGGGTGTGTATCACATGTTAGGTCTTGACTAGTTTAACTAGTGGGTCAAATATAAGATTTATAATTAATTTTATAATTAATAAAATCTTATTATGATTAACTTGGTATACGTTAATGTTAGCGATTTAAAATATGTTAATTGTACATTAGCATGACCTGATATTTTTAATGACATATCAAGTCTAATAAAATTATTAGCTTGCTATGTGATTATGAAATAATATGTATGTTAAATGATTATTTAACATATGATTATTGTGGTTGACTGGTGCTTATGTTTATAGAATTAAAAAACATGTTGCCATGTTGGAAGTAATAACATGTTATTTATGTAAATTGATTATGTCTCTTGGTGTTTATTTAAATGCCTTGGTGAATACAAGTATGTTGATTATCTTACATAACATGCTTGAGATTGTGTTGAAAATGTCATTATATTGCATTCATTATGTAATGGACATTACAAATGGTATCAAAGGCAATTACACATTGTATTGTATTATGCATGAGTTGCACTACATTTATGGGCACTGACATGGGTGGGAGTGTGTGGATGGTATGAAATTAATCACCACATAGGTGGTTGATCGTGGGCTCGGGAAAGTCACACCAAGGTACGGCTGAGTCGCACGGAAGATTAAATGAATAAATGTGTCGGGGATAGCAAGAAGGGCTAGATTCTCCCTTGGGTGCAAGACCCGCTTACTTGGTTTATACACTTTCTGGCGGTACAATTCCAAAAAAGTGTAATGGCGTAAACGGAGCGGCAGGTGGGATGTCCTGAAGATCCCCACAAAGACACAAGACAATAAATTAATTAGTCATTGAGTGTACATAACACCAATGACAGGGGGCTTGGAATGCCCGGATACATACGCATGCCATTGTATGTGTTGTTAGAGCTCGGGATGGGGCTCAGTGTTGGTATTGCTTGCGTGAGTCCCATTTCATGGCATGATATGATTTATGACATTTGTTCATAATAAACATATTTGAATGAATGCATGAAATGCTTGTTACTTGCGACATTTCATATGCATTTAGGTTGAGAGAAATTCTCTATAGGTGTTATCCTATTGAGCGTTGGCTCACCCTTTATGGGAACATGTTTTAGGTATCGGTCAGGCATCTACCGAAGGCGAGGACATGGGCCCATTTTGACGACAGAGCCGATCTGTGGCTCTTATTTTGACTTTGTAGTCCCTTGTGTATATTTATTTTTCGCCTTGTATAATTTTTGTAACAAAAACTTTTTTTATATTAAAAAGGCATGTAAATGGGACTCTTTTAAAATATTTATTCTTTGATGAATGAATGAATGTACGTAGTGATGATAATTATGGTAGTATCCGATAATATGCAATTAAGTATGATAAATGGACTCGGTGTGGTCAATGTTGGATATTGGACCTCGGATGGGTCAATGATGTGTGATTTTACAGGTTGTGATTTGGGTAGAGCTCCTCGTACAAAAGAGACTCTGCCCGAATTTTGTTAAGTTACGGATAATTAGGGACACCCGGATTTTGGGGTGTCATAGCGAGAGACATACCTAGTCAACGACGAAAAGCGAGTCAAAGCCCCAAATCGAAAGATAGAGAGCAAGCCTCAGGTTGAGATTGAAGAAATCGCTCCTTTGTGAAACCCTAAGAACACCGATGAACTGGAGAAGCCGAAAATGGAAGGAAGAAGAAAGAGAAAAGTTTAGAGATGGAATTCGAAGAATGAAATGAGCCGTTTTCTTTCAGTCAGAATGCATTTAAGGCCAACAGTGTGAGGGTCTTTAAAATGTAGAGCAAGCGCGAGAAACGAGGGAAGAAATGATTGTTTGTAATCGTAAAAAACTTCTTCACACATTTATCAAAATCATCAGGCGCAGGTCTACCTCGGCTCAGCTCCAGCTTAGTCCATGTCCAAGCCCGCTTGAACCAAGGGCTGGGGGGAAACTGATGATACCTAGGAGGAAATTCCCCCCAAGAGCGAGCTCGGGCTTTGAGCTCGTACTAGGAGGTCAGGCCAAGACATGTAGAGCTTAGAGGACCAGAGCAAGAGCTCCCCGGGAGGTTGATAATAGCGGTAATGATAAGGAAATAGCTGGATGACAGTAGGCACCCCCGAAACAATAGAAAGCTAAATTCAAGGCACAAAACTTTCGACCAACTAAGATCATTTCATAAAATCAAGGATGATTCCGCGCATGAAGGGCAATGATCTGGGCAGAGATCCCATTGAACAAGATATAGCTCTATAAATACTTTGTAACACCCCCGAGAAGAGGGCAGAGGCAACTCTAATGACATATACGTCATCCTATAAATCATTCAAGAAATAAAAAAAGAGAGAGGAGCAAGAACCTCTGTTAAAGAGTGGATTAGCCGGACTCCAAAACCGGTGAACCACAATACCTTCTCTGTGTATTCGTCCCCAATCCCCAAAAAATATTTGACCATTATTCTCACGGGCCTTGCAACTCAGTTATCTTGAACTATCCAGGATAACTCGTACTTTCTGCTCATCCACGATAATTTACACCATCAAAATTAATAATTTATATGATAATCACATTTACAACTATCAACTATTCGTCTCAATGTCAAATCTCACTAAAAAAAATTCACTCAGAAAATATTATCTTAGATTATAGTGACTATTCCCTGAAATATCACATGTAAGAAAAAGATATTTAAGTCAAAACAAAACAATTCTCACATGCCTATTAAAATAATTGTAATCAAAAAGAAAAAGATTTGACATAATCTCATGAAGGAAAATCAACACACAATAAACAAATAATCACAATTCTTTTCCTTATTCACACAAGTCATGCATCCATCAATACACTCTTGAGATCAAATAGGTCTTTGTTTAAGGTTGTAATGGAGCCTTGAGATTAGGGGTTTTAAAACAAAGTATATTTTGGAATTCAAAAGACTATCCCGAGAGAACATTTACATTACACAACCAAATTTTTTTCAATAGTCTTTCACTCTCTATCATTTAGAAGCATAATTTATAACACTTGCTCATATTTTTTTTTAAACTCATGCTTGCTATTTTTTTTTTCTCTATTTTTTTTTAATTTGCTTTTTCACAGCTAGAAATATTGTCTTTCTCTTTTTTTTTTTCAACTTTTTCTTTTATATTTTTTAGCAAGACAACTGAATATATATATATATATATTCACAAGTATGCCAAACTTTTTTTTTTTTTTCATTTTTCTCAACCAACATCTCCCAAATTACATAAATAATAAAAAACTCAATCTCGGGATAACCAAGGATAAAAGATATTATTTTTTCATTAATAGGGTTATTATATGTTTGGTATAAGAAATAATTTTTTTCTTCAAAAGCTCAATTACGACTTCTAGGGATAATAATATTCAAAGAATAAGACTTAGGTTCAAATACAATCAAAGATGGCCTAAAATTATATCTCAAGAGTTTTTGAGAACACACTTCCCATGCAAATAATTTAAAGTCAAGCAATCATTCATAATATTGGTGTTGACCAAAACAAAAATAATAAGACTATTGAAGGAGATTAGTTGAATAAAATATTCTTGAGTAAATGTAAATAACCCTCCAAAGAAGATTGAGTCAAAACTTACTAGGGTTTGTGTGCATCTCCACTATATGTTTCAAATTCTTAAAGTAAAATACCAAACAAATTTTCAATTTGATAAAGTCTAAAGTGCATAAATTATGAGTTTTTATAAGAACATGATATGAGATACAAAAAATATAAAATATAGTTCTATGTACTGCTTAAACAGTAGCAAATTTAAAGTTAAGCAAATTATTTATATATTGTGGTGTCAAACTATGCATAAAATTGTTATTTAAATATTTAATAACCATAACAATATTTTTTTTTTTAAACTAAAATTTAAATAAACTAGAAATTGTTATAACACAAAATACATTCACACCCCCAACCTAAATCTTACATTGTTCTCAATGTAAAAATAAGTACCTTAATGTTCAATAAAAATAATGATTAAAGATCAAAGGGATATGAATACCTAGTATCACAACAATTCTAAAACTTAAAAATAAAATACTCAACAAAAAAAACTATCAATTGAAACAAATAAAAAGGAAACTGAAATTAAACAACCAAAGTAAATAAATAAATAAATAAATCTAACTACTATGTACAAATAAAAATAAAAGCTCACGTTCAATCTGATTTAAAGTCAGATTCGAATATGCGCCCTTTTATTTTTAATGGCTTAAAAATATGATGTCGAAGTAACTTTTTAATTGAATTATCCATTCATATATCTAATATATCTTTTGAACATGCAAGAAAAGGGAGATATATTTATTTTTATGCAAATCTAACCATGAGATAAAAAGTGGATCTTTATCAATTATGACACTCAACTCAACTTTCATATCCTCACTAAGATTAGATAGGTGAATCTCATTACTACTTGTTGATAATGAAAGGTCTTTGGACTCATTAGTCTCTTGTGGAATAATAATGTCACTTAATTCTTCACTATCAAAAGTATTAATGGATTCATCCTCATTTTGCAGTTCAGGAAAAAAATCACTCTCATTACATTAATCATTCTCAACTTCTTGTTCTTGGGTCAATGTATTTAGCATGTCTTTTATTTCTTGGGCATTATCTTTTGTCTTTTCAATATCTTGACTTATTTGGGCATTGCAAGCTTTTATCTCTTTAATAATTTGGCTTATTTGGTCACTACAAGCTAGCTAACTTTGTATATATTCATTAAAAATATCTTCTAATTTTTTTCTTGTGGGTCATGGTATGGTGGATATTGGGGAGGGTCTTGTGGTGATGTGACATATATAGGTAACTGATAATGTTCATTTCCCCAACCAAAATTGGGATAAAAAGTTTCAAAACAATGATCGGCGTAAGGTTGAGAATAATTAGGTAATACAATTGACTCATGGGATGCCCAAACACATCACGAAGCGCACACAATTCCTCCATCGGGAAAATATTTCACACCACATTAAAAAAAAATCTAAAAATAAAATTATGAAATATCTAATCTAAGGAAAAAGATAAAACAAATAAAAAATAAAAAATAAGGGACAAGATTACCAAATCTGTGACGAATTTTAAATCTAGCAAACCTCAATAGATGTGATGACAACTCCTTGTCTGTCAACAATTTCCCAGCAACAGGGTAAAAAACTTGCTTCAACTTTAATATTGTAAACCCAAGTGCAAGTTGAGCGAAGTAATATATATTTCTCGGAAGACCGAGGTTAAACCCTTAAGGAATTGTAATACGAGAACAATCACAAAAATTCTAAAACAAACTTAAAAATAAATGATTTGTTTGAGAAATTGTTGAGTGGAGAAAACTGATTTAAATAATTAAAACAGTAATATAAAATACTAGAGCATCGAGTACTCCATCTCAATTCCATATAATACTGATTAAAGACTCAAATCTTAACTTGAAACAAAAATTAGATGTCGGTTAATTCGAGAAACAAATCAAGTAAGAAAACTTAAAGTTATAATCAAAAGATTATTCAGGAACCTGAATAATCAACCAATTATACTATTTTAAAAAATAATGATAATTACCTCAAACATGGAATAACCAGTTATTTACTCGCAGGAAAATTCAAGCAATCGATATACATTGCACAACAACTCAAGAATTTTTAAAGAATAAAAACTTTGTTAAAAGATCAGAAGTTAAATTAATAAAATATCATAAATCATTGAGCACAAAGTCAATAACAGTATCGTACTTCATTGAGAGGTCCTCCCCTACCCCCATCTTAGCTTTCTAGCCAGACATGACGAACTAAAATCAAAATAAAAATATGAAAAAAAGAATAATAATCCTCTCTTCTAAGATGATAAACTCTAATTATAGTAAAATAAATTCTAGGTATAGGTAGGAGATCTAAGGTTGGCTTAGAATGAATTCATTTTCCAAACAGAAGTCTTGTAAGATCAAATCCCGTGCATAAAATCTTTGGTTTCGCGGGTATACAATATGTTCAAACTTCAAACTAAAATTTTGTATATTTAGAGGTTGAATTACGAAATTTTCTTGAAATCCACTTTTGTAGCCCTTGAAATCTTCTTTCCAACCCCGCAAAAATCAAATCAATCAGATATCAGAGTCAAACGTTATGACAAAAATACTGAATATGTATCAAATCCTTATCTTATAAGATACTTTCTAAATCCAATTTTAAATGAGTTTTCTTCAAATTTGGACTCTTATAAGGATTAAAATGCTGATTTATCTTCAAGTCTTCCTATATTCCTCATAATTCTTCAATCTTTATCAGTTATGATTTTTCCTCTAGTAATTGTTTCACTTGTATTATTCATTATTACTTTAAATCAACCAATTTACTTGCAAAATAAACCAAACACCTAGAAAAAATATTAAACTAGAAATCAAGGAATATAACACATTTAATCAAAAATAATATGTAATTAACCAATCATTAAATGTAATAAAATAACACTTTTGATGGTTAATCACTTAGCATTGAAAAGTTCCATGAGTAAAGAAACTGTAGAAACCTCAAGCGTAAGCTTTTTAAAGAAAACAAGAAGACCCACCAGAGCACCCTAGAAGTTAGGAGAAAGCTTAGCAGGGAAAACGTTAAAGTGCTGAAGAACACTCTTGATAAAAGGGTGCAGGGGAAAGCGTAGACCATTGTCAAAGGCAGCCACAAAGAAGCAAACCTTCTTTTGAACCTCAGAGATATTGGGGTAAATTCGTCTGGGCACCAACTTTGGACCCTAGGGGTGGGGGGACCTGAAACAAGCACTAAGGACCTTCATAAGTTAAGAACTGATTTCGCTAGGGCCCACAAGCTCTGCATGTCTGAAAGCAGCCCCTATACTTGCAACAGAGACTCCCACACTACTCACCTTACCTTTGCCTTTGCTAGGGTTGGTGGGCACTGAAGAGGATGTTGATGGAGGCTCCTCAGTATTCACTTCAACATCGATATAGTCAACGCCAAGAAAATTGTCAATATCCTTGCCTACTTCTCCTAAATCGAAATCCTCACTGGCAGACCTGTTTCCCAAGAGGGAAGCGGAGGCAGGAGTAGCTCCAGAAAAAGTAGACATAATTGGGCAAGAGAAAAGAAGTCTAAAAAAGCGGTAAAGAGGGGGAATATTTGCAACACACTCTGTAAGAGTCTGGAGGGCAACACAACAACTGCCAATAAGGAAAACCCTAGCAGTTGAATAAGGATCTAAGAAGAGGGGAATACGAGACAGAGATCGACTTCGGTTCCTAAAATAACAGAATTGAAAAGTCCAAAATTGCAAAAACCACCTCAGGTTTGAGGGGTTCAAAATGAGGGAATCAATAAAGAGCAAGAAACATACTTAAGTAAGGGTGAGCAGTGGACCAAAGCTTGAAATGATGGAGAGGGATGAACTTCGTTGAAACCACAAGCTGAGTCAGGGAAGACTGATTACAAGAAGAAGAAAGAGTAAAGTTTAGAGAGGAAAACCCGAAGAGAGAACTGAGCCGTTTTCCCTTGGTACAGAGGTATTTAAAGCCTTCAGTACGTGGGTCTTGAAAGTGGAGAATGTGCGCAAGAATCGAGAAAGAAAATGATTGCTCGAAATCGTCAGAAATCAGTTCACACGTATATCGAGGCCTTCAGTTAGAATACCACCTCAGTTTGGTCTCGACTCAGCCCTAGTCCAAGCCCTTTTGAACAAAGGGCTGGGAGGCAACTGATGATACCTAAAATAAATTCTAAGTATGAGCTCAAACAAGGAGGTCAGACAAGATGTCAAGTGATCCAAACCTAACTCCACCTAGAGCAAACAATTATGGAAAGGAGGAAGGAATAGTTGTATAACAAAAATATCCCCAAGACAATAGCCAAAGCTATACTCAAGACACAAAACTCTTAATTGAGCAAGATCTCCTCCTAAAATCAAGAGAGATCTCACGGATGCAAGACAAAGATCTCGCTGCAGATCCCTTAGATATAAAAATTTTATTATAAATATTGTACATAGCCCCCATTGAAGGGGGAAATCCATTTTTTGTATTCAAAACATACTGTGAGCCACATTCCCCATTGATATTGACCCCAGAGCAAGAGACTCTATTAAAGAAGTGCACTAGCCGAGCTCCCAAGCTCGGTGAACTACTATACTCTCAGCATGTTACCTATTCCCCTAGTCTACACGAGCCCAAAAACTTAAGTCAAAATCTCATTCAAGTATTCAAATGTTCTGCTTATCCATGTAAAATAATCACCATCAATTAACAATTTATTTATTTTTTGATTCTATTTTATTGGATGAGTGGTTTCTTAAATAAATGAATAATTAACTGTTTGAATTTTGATTTTTTTATTTTCTCTCTCTCTGATCTTACAATTTCTCTCTTTCTCTCTCCTTAATTTCTCTCTCAAATTCGTCCTCTCTCTCCCCTACATATTTAAGGTACCTTTATTCATAGGTTGTCATTTTAATAGCTTTGCCAAAAATAATTTTCAGTCATGTTTAGTAGCTATCATACCCTCTTATTCAGCGAATTAATATACCCGACAGTACAAAACTGTAGTTGTCAAAAAAAGAAAATTTATGAGCAATGTTATTCTTACCAAATTTTTCATCCTAAATGACGTGATACAAACACTATCATTTCATATTAATATATAGAGATCGTGTCACATCATTTAAGATAAAAAAATTGGTAAGAATATTTGGTAAATATAATATTTGTATTAAATTTCATCAATCCAGGGAGAGAATTATGGGATTGGTAGATTACACGCATTTAAAGAGAAAATTAATGCATAAATACCATTG
>CM042199.1:4241552-4256477 GCA_023539305.1 Ilex asprella
AAAATTAAAATGCCTATATAAACCTTTTGTTTGTGTTGGTTGTATTGAAACACAATTTATCTATTGAATATAGCTTCTTTTTTTTCATAAACTTCTTCGACAGAGATATGGAGAAAGCTTCATTCCTCTTGGCTTTCCTAGTGGTGCTCTTGGTCATTCCCTCTGGTAATTGGCTACTGATCTCTAACATTTCTTGCACTTGTTATTGGAATTCAGTCAGTTGAATCCAGATCCACTCCGATATATTTTTTTTTCTCAATTTTCTTAAACGGTATCCATTTATATAGCGGGTTTTACTTAAAATTCATGATAGATGCTTTATCATCGAATAAAAAAAAAAGTATTGGACTAGAACCCACCACTTAATATCTAGTGGGTTCTGCTTGAACTCATGGCAGAAGACTTAATAATAGGAAAAATTAAAAAGAAGTGTATCTCATAAGAATGGACTTATAGATAGTGGGCTACGTTTTGCAAAATTTCGTTTATGTTTCAAAACGTAATCTGCAATTTATTTTTTCTCAATGATAAATGATTTGTATTGAAGTTTTTTGATTATGTTTTTTTTTTCTTTGATCAAGTTTTGTGTTGAAAAGTTTGAGTAATTGGAAAAAAAAAATGCTGGCAGGTTCTGTGGAAGGATCAGCAAGTGCAGGAACTGACGCCCTACCCCATTGCAAAACTACTGCAGATTGCTTACCTGTGTGTAAGGGTTGTGGATTCTGTGAATGCCTCAATACCTATTGTTTCCGTGGCTGCGACGACCAAGACACCACCAAGACACCACCATCACCACCACCAATCACCGAGGGATTTAAGATCGAGAAAGCTTGAAAATTATGATATGACGATTTAGCCTTGGGAGAGGACCAGAAAAAATATAATATTGGAGGAATCATAAAGTATCCTTAATGGAGATACCATAACGTAACATTGATCAACTTTTTATCAAATTTTCCTTTCCAACTCTATACTGTTCACGGCTGGATTTGTGGGTCATACTCAAATCATACTAATTCATTCGATGATGAGGATTGCATCAATTAATTGATAAATAAAAATGGATAAAAATTTAATAAAAACAACATCATGGATGACGACATTTTTTTTTTCAACGGTCAGGGATGTCTAGACCAGTTTACGTGCATTTTGACTTATCCCCTCCCCGATCCGGTCAAATACAGATCTTTCACACCGCAACTAGGGTGTTAAGACGTCTAAGTTTATAGTTCGTCTATATTATCACTTGATCCACCTTGAAGTTTACCACATTTTTCTAACGTACAGTTTATGTTGCTGGACGCAAATGGTTCCAAGTCCCATCCATACTCAATTAAAGAAAGGCATTTTCAATCAATTTTGAGGTAGTGATAAAAAAATTGGTGCTTATATATCTATCTTCCAATCATACTATTGAAAGAAATGTGAATTTTTACATATAGGGGTTTTTTTTAGCTTACAAACGAACCATCGGGTCAAAGACTACTAGGTTTCTTTAAACTTACACACCCAAAGCTTTTTTATTTTTTTAGTAAAATTGTGTTCAATTTCATCCACCAATAATGAGAAACAATAATTGGACCTCGAATCAAAGCTAGAGGAGGACATAGAAGAGCGCATGGTACAACGGGTGGTCGAGTCCTTGAAAATGGAATCTATGAAGAAGACAGTGAGGACTCTAAAATTGAAGCCGTGACACAAGGAACACATTCTTTATCTCACTACATACCTGTATCATCCTTAATTTAAGCACATATCTATCAAACATCCCATGTAGATGAACCATTGTTCGATGGTGGCAAGCAAAATTTGAATTTTAAATGAGTAAAAGTGGAATAAAAAATATCTCTACATCAACGCCACATTATTTGATTCTTATGTTTGGTCGTATTTTTTGGCCTGTCACATTATTCTTGGGACCAGTTTACGCGCACATCGACTAATCTCGTTATCGGTCAAATCAAAGATAGAATAATATCCTAATCTCCTCGCCGAGATCTACCACCTATGAATCTATATGTATGCAGGAAACCTAATATTAAAGTGTTTTCCTTATTATATTCTGTATGCTTTGACTTAATCTAAGTAGCTAGCAATTGCTTTCCAGATAGTTAAATGTGTTGTCGCCCTGTGACCTAAAATAATTAAAACAAAGGGAAAAATAAATAACTTAACCTAATCTAGTTTGCGACAATGTCTTTGATCGTTTCTAGCAAATGTTGGTTGGACAAGAATTGAGCATCAATTAATATTCCACAATCTTTTGTAAGGGGACGGTGAGGAGAAGGTTACTGTTACCGGTACAGAATTTGAAATATCTTAATTTTGAAAATTACTATCAATTTCAATCATTCACCTAATGTTAAATTGGATAATATTGGTGATTCATGGCACTCTCAGTAATAAAAAATCAATGGAAATTGTTTCAAGGAAAAAAAAACTTGTTTAGATGCAATGAGCCGGGAGCATTTTTGTATAAAAAAATCATGGACAAAATTAATGTTGGCAAAGAATTAGTGTTGACAAAATTAATTCAAGGGTTTATGGTCACCAACCCAAGAATTCCTCATTACTCCTGAGCTTACTTGTTCAAACCATCAGGGATAGGGCAATCTCTCTCAGGTTCAAGATTTCCTCAAGGAATCAAATTATAATCAGTGCATGGCAACTCCCCAGCTCTTGTCTGGACACTTAAGTGAACCCCGAGGCTTCTAATCGCTTTGTTTTTTTTGGGGTTTTACAGCTTGGCTTGCTTTCAAGGATAATTCCTTTGAGTACTAATGGAACTTAGTACTACTCAGGAATTTTCTCTGGCTTCTGTTTTCTTTTGTTATCTGATCATTTGGGTTGGGTTGGATTGATATTTAATCAAACAACTGGGAAATTTTAGGAAAGATACACAACCAGGAAGCTCAGAAGTTTATTCCACAAACAATCATATGATTTTCCACAAAAAAGACTAGGAGTCTGGCTCTTTTTCTTCATTACTGTACAAGTTTTAGAGAAATAAACTGTAAGATTTTAGTAATATACATACAAAGATGTAGTTACTGTCTACAAGGAAACTTCTAAGTAAATTGGATACAGGCTATACTTGAGCAGCAGTAATGTTACACTGACTAAATTTTGGGACCAAATTTAGAGTTCAAATGACATAGCAGTATATTATTTGAAGTTTTTATTGGGACCCAAATGACATAACACCAAATAAAGAAGCTCAGCTCAGCTGCCATATCATTTAGACTCCAAATTTGGTCAGTGTAGCATTACTCTTTAAGCAGAGGATAATAGGAAAAAAAAAAAAAGGAATCTCAATCACAGTATTGTTGATTGTAGTTCCAAACAGTTAAAACAACAATCTACTCAAAGAATTTAAACTGTTAAAGATGGAGTAATTTAAATATTTATACTTCAACACAAATGAATTACAAAACTTCCCATTTCTCTGAATATCTTCTTAGTCATACTGAGACTTGCTTTATCCTTACCTCAATAATTCTCTTTTTTATTTTTGAGGTCTAGGTTTCTGAATTTTTCTCTTACCTGTGAACTCCTCTTCCCTAACTAGAATTACTGCACAAACACACACAGACAGATATAAATTCATGTTGGCAATGAAAGAATCGAATATGAACGTCAGAAACTTTATTTTGGAAATATTTAATTAAACAACTGAGAAATGATAAGAAAAATATACAACCAGGAAGCTCATAAGTTTATTCCACAAACAATGATATTATTTTTTCCTCACAAGTATGTTTTACTTCCATGATTTCATACACAATTACTTCAACAACAGTCTAGATTTAAACATGAGTAATTATATATAATATAGAAATGATCGTGTTGGATTCCAGGATTTCATGAAGCTACAAGTATTTCTTCGAAGCGTCCGATTGGGCGGGAGAGACTCATTCAAACATTAGAGCCTCTCAATTCAGAGGAGCGTTCTCTAAGAGGAACCCAGATAAAGACAAATGGTAGAAGAGAGACAACAAAACATACCCAGGAAACCCAAGCCATGGTTGGTGGAACTAGTGTTCCGACCACCCCGAAGAAAGCAAACAAAATAGAAGCAGCTCCGAGTAGCTCGAGTTTGATGGCGAGTTTGGGGAGGGAATCCCGTAGTAAGATACCGTTCCACAACGCGGTAACCCCTATTGGTAGTGACATAAGAATGAAGTGCCATGGGAGCTGCGAGGAGGAATCATCGTGATAGACCGATATGAGAACAGTTGTTATTGGCATAACAAAGCCCATCACTACTTTTCCCAATTCCTGGCCTCGAAAAAACTCGACAATGGAGTTTGGAACTTCCTCTCTGTTGGTGCTGAAGGTAGGTAGTCCCTCAGTTGACCTTAGTGAGGTCGAGGCTGTAGAGCTACAGCTACCTGCTGGGCTTGAACTTCCCCACCACCAGCTTTCACTTGTTTGGCTTCTTGTAGTGCATGAATTCTGCACGTGCAATGGTGAAGTTGAACTTATAGGTTTTTTGAGTTCGTTAGTGTCAGAACCCTGAAGATCATTGGGTGATGATGATTGAGATTCTGAAATTTGGATAACAGTGGAATTAGAATTAGAATCAGAATCAGAATCAGAACCAGACATGGTTTGCGAGTGCGACGACGAGGGCGGTGGTCGGATAAATAGAGAGAGCAACCAAGAGCATGGACGGATTTATTGGTGGGTTGAGGTGGGCTGAAGCCCAGGGTAAAAAAAATAAAAAATTTTACTACTAAGTTCCAGCCCATTCCTAAAAAAAAAATCCCATTCAACCCAACCCAACTCACCCTACCCAGCCCACCTACTGATCTCTCTCAGCCTCAAATTCCCCCAAATTCAGCCGATCACACTTGTCTCTCAGTCTCAAATTTCTCCAAATTCAGCCGATCAAATTCATCTCGTCGACCTCGGTCACTTCCCCCAAATTCGTCGACCTCTCTTCTCTCAGTCATTTTCCCTAAAATCAGCAGGTCTTCTCTCAGTTGCTTCCCCAAAATCATGCCGAATTCTTGGCCGGCGGTGTTCTTGTCGACTAAGTTGGAGAAGAAGGTCGAAGAAGCGATTAGAGACTTAAAGGGCGATCTGGTTGCTTCATTTTCTTCGTCAATTGCGTGTTTGTCTGATCTCACTGGAGCTATTCAGGACGCAAAACGACTATTTTTTGTTGCCGACAACTTCGATCCCAAGATATCTCATCTGTACGTATTGTTCATTGCTCTCTTTGTGTTTTGTGTTTGGTTATGTATACACTAAATTAGGAAATGGGTAATTTGCACTTCATGTTTAGACTCAAAGGAACTATAATGGGTTGTTATTATATTGTGAATTTACTAAGTAGTTTTGGAATTTTAGTTTTGGGTTTTGGTATTTTTAAATTTAAATTGTTGGTTGCTGGTTGCTATTAATGCTTGAGGCTCATTCTATTCTAGCATTTTTGAACACCTTTAGAGATTGAGTTATAAGCTGTAAGCTGGAAGTACAACCCAAATTTAATGAACAAAGGACAGAACTGAGGTAGTTTTAGCATGAAGCAAGGCTGTGTGTTCCACTTAAACTTAGTTTTTTAAATTTCTGGAATTTAACCTTGTGCACATACAAATCAGAGACAGTGATGCACTTTTATCACAATGTTCTACATTAGGATTATGCTGGGAAGATTTGATTCTCTCACAAGTTTAATCAAAATGGCTCATCACTGGTTTCTTGTTTAAAACACACTAGTTGGCCTTCAACCAACTCGAGCTTGATAGAAATTGCAGACTTGTTGCCCCCAAGAAACCAATAATTTTCAGATTTTACAAACAAATATTGGTCAATTTTGCTACTCAATCAGCCCTCCAGAATATAGTAGCATCCTTTTCTTTTCCCTGATAGGTGGTTATGCATTTATGCTAACTTCTAATATGGTCACTTGCTTGTTGGAGGTGTGTTGTGAACCCCTGACCCATCTCAAATGGAGGGTACTAGTTGGTTACTGCATAAATGATGCTTATTCTCCATTAACTAAACCTTTTGGAGGGCAAATATCTAAGTTGAGACTTGAGCTCATCTATTTTGTTTCTACTAGTTTTCACTGTTTCCTTTTGTTTGAGGGAGTAGCTGCTCGATTTTGCAATAATCATCATCAGCAACAATAGTGTTGTTGTGGAAGCAAAACAAAGATGTAAAAAACTGAAAAATTAAGCAATCCCCCTCAGTTAAGTGCTGTACTGAAGTTCTTAACAAAAAAGTGTTGTACTTTTGGAATGTTACCTCATGAAGAATATAGTTTATCGTATGCAATTGCATAATGGTGTTGATGATAAGTGTGAGAACGATGGCATGTATAAAATGTAATGGGAGTGGTGTCAATGAATTGTGTCATGTTATGTTTAAGCTGTTTTATTTCGGGTTTGTATCATATTCATTTTCATGTCGTGTCTGTATCCATTTCATGTAATCCTTTTACCAAAAATTGCAGCACAAGGATCCTCGTTTCTTTTAATCAAATCCATTACATTGAATAGTCACTATGAATGTTTAACTTAGCCCGGGATAAAAAAAATTCCTGGCTCCGCCCTTGACCAAGAGTACAACATTCCAAACCAGTTATTGGCGTTCGTCATGATAGATTCTGAACCTATCTCTCCGGCGACCTTCATTGAAGTACTCGCCACAACTCCCCCACCAGTTCGATAATTGGGTGAATGGCGTATTGAAGGTTTTTTTAAGCTTCCATTAGAGAGTATGAAAAGTTTCAAATGAAATGATCGCCATAGATATCTGGTGAACCATCCACCTCAGTCTCAGAATCTGAGTTGGGTGGAAGGTTTTTTTAAAGCTTAAACAATTAGCCATCGGAAATCACGTACAGTCAATCAGGGGCGGACCTGCATGAATTGATGTGGGGGCAACTGCCTCACTGACTTTTGAGGGGTTAACTATATAAATTGATTTGGCAACAAAGTTATGTTCAATTTATCTCATTACCCTCCCTAAAATTTTTCAAAATTTAAATAATGACCCTAGTCTTTTTTGTCTTTAATAAGTTAGTGGGTCACTTGTTCTCCTAATCTACTAAGTGTTTTTTTTTTTATTAAAATAAGTAATAAAAATGATAGTGATTCTTTAACTCATTCTATATATTAGCCAAATACAATATCTCTCTTATTTAATATAATTTCTCCTATTTTTTAAATATTATTGTATAATAACATACAAATAGATGCAAATAATAAGTTATGCACATTTATGCCCTTCCAAAAATATCAATTTCTCAACAAGATTTAAAAATTACTTACAAATTTATAATAAAATTGATTAATTATAGACATTCTTGAGATTGAAAAACAACATAACCCTTCTAAAATATTAATTTTTGAACAAGGTTAAAAAGAAATTGCTTAAAAATTTACTATAAAATTGATTAGTTATAGAGGATTTTTGAGATTTTAAACAATATCGTTATGTTTCTCTTTAATATATGATTGAGTTAAAATTTGTCACTAAAAAAATTATTGTTCTTGTTTGTTCATAATTTGTTAAATGCTAAATTGATTTATTTTTATATAAATTATGTTAATATGTAACTCATAGTTGAACTTTAAAAAAAAAAAATCTGCAAAATTTATTAATTCTTATTATTGGAGGTTGGGGAGAATTTTTTTATATCAATTGAATAATATTTTTTGTTTATATTTTGCCGCCACTGAAACATAATCCTGGCTCCGCCACTGCAGTCAAGCCAAAGGATAGCTTATGGAAATATAGACGAGCTTAACCTCAAACATCGTAAGTTTGAATTTTGAGAATCTTTTGAAAGTAAATCATGAGAGATTGGATTAATTGAGGTGCGCGTAAGTTGACTTGAACAAATCAAACCAAAAAAATATTGGGCATAAAGGTGACACAAAATTATCATTAACACGTGATGTTACCATCCAATAAAAATATTACAAATAAGCAGGTAGATACTAACGATATCATTTAACAACCACTCAACTAGGATTCAACTTGTTCATTTGTAAAATTATTATTGAATAGAAATATTACATGCTAACGATGATATAATGTTACCGTTACACTCAATATTTAATCAAAACCTAGAGGTACTTCTGATTTCCAAGAAAGGCGGGAAAATATTACCTCCGAATCACAGACGTGTCTGTTTTGAGTGGTCTAGAAGGTCTCCTAAACCCTAATATTTCAATAATCAATGCTATTGCTGACTTGCGGTGATTATCATATTCGGCAAATTTTTGTATGGAGCATATCATTTGTCGGTGTTGGTTTGTGTATTTAGTAGATTAGAAATTGTACATTTATAAAAAAAAATTATTAATTATTATTTTTTTCAGAATTTTTTATTAAAAAAATATAACTTGTGTGTCTGATATGATAATTTTTTTACAAAAAAAGCTAATAAAACTTAATTTAGAAACCAAGACTTAGTTCAATACAACTATTATATTAAAAGTGGTTGGTTTGAAACTATTGGATTGAAACCAAATCTTCTCTCTAGCTCGGTCGGAAATTGTTGCCCGTCAGTTCAATCCGGTATAAACAAGAGACACCAATACATTCATGGTGTAATTTGCGGAGTTTAAGAAATTATGAATTGATGTAGAATGTTTTTGTCTTTTTAACTTAATATCATATATCAATCTCTCGTCCATTGGTATTAAAGTTATTGGCTCGCATTTCATCTACATATTCCTAAACCAATCATGCAATCTCATCCCCTACTATAATCAATAGATTAAATTCACATCACCCTTTTGTGGGTTACAATCAATTAAGGAAAATACTATTGAGACTTAATTTGAGAATCTAATCGAGGAGTTTAATTTTGGAAAGAAGTGGGTTCTATATAACATTGAAACTCACAATTAATTTAATCGGAATTAAGTCCATGATGGAAGTCACGGGTTCGAGTCGCGGAAACAGACTATCTGTTTGTAGGAATAAAACTGCGTACATCTGATTCTCCTTAGACCCAACAATGACGAGAACCTCGCCCACTGAGTACGCCATTTATTAAAGTTCTCAAATTAAGTTTATATAACATTACTCATCAAGATTATATAGGTAAATATGATAAAAAAATCTTTACTAATTAAAATATTAAGTCCATATTACTATATAATCTTTGATATGTGCCTCCTCCTCTCGCTGCGCGAGTAATCATCCAGTTGCGCTTGAGTTCTGACCCTCTGATATGAGGTTGAGATCATTCAACTTTTTTATTCTCAGTAGTTGTTCAAAATCCTTGGAGGAAGGAAAAACTGTTTCTTCGTTTTTTTTTTAGTGATGATCGCAATGGCTCATTTTGTGTGTAGGATTCGGTAAACATATTTAGGAAGTATAGTATTAATATGTTTTGTTTTATAGGATAGATCAAAAGTTAGAAAAATATTATTTTATTACATAGTTTTAGTGTGTTTTATTTGATACGATAGATCAAATGTTAGAAAGGTGATAGTTTATGACATGGTATTGGGAGAAAAATAAAGAAAATTTTACTTACCATGTCAATCACTAAAATTATTTGATCATTTTTTTTTTCCCCTATAGATTACTTGGAATCCCCCTTCGTGCATACATGAGAAAGCTGCATTCAGCATGATATAAGCTAGATTTCGTCATATGATTTTGTGATCGACTTTCATAAATAATTATATTTCCATTTGAAAGCGACTAGACTGCTACTTATTATTTTATATTATAATCTAACTTGTTTGTAACACGGCAATTGAGAAGATTATCAAAACTAATTGCATCTGATTGGTTGTTGCTCTAGTTCGGAGTCTTTAGGAGTTTTCTGAGAGGGTAGGCCGAGGGCCGGCTCTCGGCATAGACAACTTATGGTGTGTTTTATTGGGTGAATAGAAAAATAGGAGAAGGAAAAATAGGAGTCATACATTTTCCATCCTTCAAAAAAGGAGACCTTCCTTCATTCCGGTGTGTTTGATAGGAGAGATAAAAAATATGAATGATTGATTTTTTTTTTGTTTAGTAAAACAGAAAAATGGATGGACAAAAAAAGTATAGATACATATTTTATCTTTATATCTATATATAAATTTAATGTATACATAATATGTAATAGATAAATATGATATATGCACATATCAAAGATTATATGGGTAGATAACATACATTTTAATAAACATAATTAATTTTTCATCTATTTTTTCTTCCGATTTTGGAGAGATTGATTTTGATAAATTTGAAGGAAAGCTAATCTATCAACTTTTTCATTCTTTTTATTTCCTTACTTACCAAACATGATGTTTTATGTATCTCTTTAACTTTTTATCTTTTCAATTTTTCATCATTCAATTTTCCATTGTATCAAATAAATCAAGGCCCTCAAATAGATACTAATATTTGGGGCCCCCAATTTTTTTTAATGATTCAATTAAAATAATTTTAGGGCCACCAATTTTAACTAGCCGTCAATTTTAAGTTCAATCTATGAACTAATAAAAAATTGACACAACATTAATGAGTTTGAGTAGTTTACAATTCAAAATTCTTACTAACATTCATTTTTTGAAAAATAATTTAGTTGTATTAATAAATTTTAATTTTATTTCTATATATTTTTAACTGATAGTAGATTTAATTATATTTTAGTCTCCAAATTCAACTTCAATGAATGCATTTTTTATAACTAAAACATGAATGCAAAACCAGTAGTTTTACATCTCAAACACAAGAAAAATAATTTTTAAATTAATAATTATTAAATTTTTAATATATATTTTGTCGTATCTATATTATTATATAGGTATTTCATAGCATTTGTCTCCTATAAATATTTTCGCCTAAGGCCCCATATTGATTGGGCCATGTATGTGCCTACTCATGTCTTCGTTTTGCATAGTTGCTCAAGTTTGCTTTTTTTTTTTGGAAAGTAAAAATTGTATAAATAAGAACCATAGAATGTAGGCTGAGTCTTTGATAAAATACATTGGATTAGGCTCACCCTTAGTGTAAACAAATGGTATACAACTGGTGATACTTCAATACAATAGTGAGGTAATCCAAAGACAACAAAAGAATCACTCCAACCAACAGAATGACTTGGTCAAGTTTAATTAGAATGACTTGGTAAACAATTAATAATGCTACTGTTTTTCAGGTTGTTGAGTTTTGATGGAAATTTTGCTCACACAAACAAAAGAAGAAATATTATTGAAACTCACAACTCAAATATTACAACTTAAGAAGCTTTGCTTCTTAACTCCCACTCTTGCTCTCAAACTCACTCTTAGAAGCTTTGCTTCTTTCTTGATGCTAGAATACCCAAATGGATGGGCTATTTATAGTAGTAGGAAATCAATACTAGCCACACAAAGTGAATCAATACAAACCACATAAATTAAATAATACAAAGTAATACTTACCTAATAATACACTAAAAAATGTTTAGCTTTCTCTAGAATTTTCTCTTTAATGGGCTTGGGCTTGGGTAATGAGTTGGATCAAACAAGTTTGGGCTTGGGCTTGGACATTGAGTTGGATCAAACAAGTTTATATTTCAACACTCCCCCTTAAACTTGTTTTATGATGCCAAGTGCATTTCTCAACCTGATAAAATCTTCTCTCTTTAATGGCTTGGTGAAGATATCTGCAATTTGATCATTAGATCTCACGTACTCCAGACGTACTTCCTTTCTTGTGATGCACTCCCTTATGTAGTAGTAGCGGGTATCGATGTGCTTACTTCGATCATGGAAAACCGAATTTTTACCCAAAGCTATTGCAGATTTATTGTCAACATGAATCTCCGTTGGTTCTTCTTGTGATATGCTTAATTCCTTCAACAAGTTTCTTAGCCATATTGCATGACAAACACATGAGGTAGCTGCTACAAATTCTGCTTCACAAGTAGACAAAGTGACAATAGGTTGCTTCTTTGACATCCATGTGAAAGCAGTATCTTCCATAAAGAACACAAACTCAGTAGTGCTCTTTCGATCATCAACGTCTACGGCCCAATCACTATCACTGTATCCAACGAGCTTATAGTCATTAGAAACTAAATAGTGCAAGCCAAAATCAATTGTACCTTTCAAATAGCGAAGAATTCTTTTTGCTGTTTTGAAATGAGTGGTTGTTGGAGATTCCATATAGCGGCTGACCAATCCGACTGCATAAAGAATGTCAGGTCTTGTGCATGTCAAGTAGCGTAAACTTCCAACCAAACTTTTGAAAAATGTTGGATCCACGCTTTCACCTTCATCATTCTTGGACAATTTTACTCCACATTCTATTGGTGTGCTTATCGGCTTGCAATTCTCCATCTTGAATTTTTTTAGAATTTCTTTTGCATACCTTTCTTGAGATATGAAAATTTCATCTTCTTTCTGCTTAACTTCGATGCCCAGATAGTACGCCATGAGACCAATGTCTGTCATCTCAAATTCTTTTGTCATTGCTTTCTTGAATTCTTGAAACATCTTTTGGTTGTTTCCAGTGAAGATTAAATCATCCACATACAAACACACGATCAAAACATCTTCTCTTTTGATCTTGATGTAGAGGGCGTGCTCGTAAGGACATTTGGTGAAACCATTCTCTTGGAAATACTTGTCAATCCGGCTGTACCATGCCCTTGGTGCTTGTTTCAATCCGTAAAGTGCCTTCTTCAATTTTAGCACCTTTTCTTCATTCTTTTTCACCACATAACCCAATGGTTGTTGAATGTAGACTTCTTCTTCAAATACTCCATTTAAAAATGCAGACTTCACATCCATTTGATGAATTTTCCAATTATTTTGAGCTGCTAGAGAAATAATTAGTCTAACAGTCTCTAGTCGTGCAACAGGAGCAAATACCTCATCGTAGTCAATGTCAGCTCTTTGACTGTAACTTTTTGCAACTAGTCTCGTCTTGTGCCTTTCGATTTCTCCTTTGACATTTCTCTTTATTTTGTACACCCATTTGACACCAATTGCTTTGTGTCCTTTTGGGAGAGTTGCAAGTTCCCACGTGTCATTCTTCTCAATTGACTTGATCTCTTCATCCATTGCATTTCTCCATTTTTCTTCTTGCACAGCTTCTTGGAAGTTGACTGGTTCACAATCAGCAAAGAGATAAAAAAGAGTAAGATTATCAAGTCTTTCTGTCACTTCATAGAGATCTTGTAGGCTCCTTGTACGCGTCACTTCTCTTTCATTTAGAAATGATGGTGGTGAATTTCTATCACTGCTACTTGTTGGTGAAGTCGGTGGAGTTTCGGGCTCTTGTTGTATTTCTCCAGGTTGCTCTACTGGAATCTGCTCAATTTCTTCAAATTTAGGGAAGAAATTGATTTCTTCTGCCTGAGAATTGAAATCTCATTCTCCTTCTTCATCGAATATGACATCTCGGCTAATCACAAGCTTCCCATTTTTTGGATTGTATAATTTGTAGCCTTTCGAATATGTGTCATATCCAATGAATATGAAGCTCTCACTTTTATCATCGAGCTTAGTTCTCCTCTCGTCTGGTACATGTACATGGGCTATGCTTCCAAAAACTCGTAGATGGGAGATGCCAGACTTTCTTCCACTCCAAGCTTCTTGTGGTGTCTTTCCCCACACACTTTTTGTTGGAGATCTATTGGATAAGTAAACCGCACATGAAACAGCTTCTGCCCAAAACTCTTTTGGCAATTTCTTACTTTTGAACATGCTTCTAGCCATATCAAGGATGGTTCTGTTCTTCCTCTCTGCGACTCCGTTTTGTTGGGGGGATCTCGGAACTGTTAATGGTCGACGGATTCCATTTGCCTCGCAAAATTCTTGAAATTCTTTCGAAGTGAACTCTCCCCCTCGATCAGATCTCATAGCTTTGATCTCAAGACCAGTCTCTTTTTCCACGGCAGCTTTGAACTTCTTGAATGCTCCAAAGACCTCTGATTTTTGCTTCAAGAAATATACCCATGTTTTTCTTGAAAAATCATCTATAAAGAGAAGAAAATAATTATTTTTACCGAAGGAACCTGGCTTGATTGGACCACAAACATCTGTGTGTATGAGCTCGAGTGGCTTCTTAGCTCTTGAGTCTGACTCCTTTGGAAAGCTTTTTCTGAATTGCTTCCCGAGAAGACAACCTTCACAAACTTGGTCAGGATGGTTGATGCTAGGTAGACCTTTCACCATATTCTTCTTAGATAGTAACTCCAAGCTTCCAAAATTGAGATGTCCATATCTAAGATGCCATAGCCACGATTCATGTTTGTAACAGGCCTTCAGACACTTTGCAACATCGTTTTGTATGTTGATCACAAACATTCTATTCTTCATCATCGGTACTTTAGCAATGAGTCTATTCTTGTCATCTTTTAGAGAAAGATTATAATTATTCATGTGAATATCATAACCTTTCTCTAACAATTGTCCTAGACTCAAAATGTTGCTTTTCATACTGGGCACATAGTAGACATTAGAAATAAGTTGGTGTCTTCCATCTTTTAAACGAATCAGAATATTACCTCTGCCTTTCACTGCTACTTTGGAATCATCTCCGAATGAGACATTTCCAGTTACTGATTCATCCAACTCTACGAACATGCTTCTCTTTTCACACATGTGATTACTCGCACCAGTGTCAAGATACTATGAATTTTCTTGACTACTATCATTCTCCTTTCGTGCTAGAAAAGGACTCATTTTTCATCAATCTTCTCCACATAGGTGGTTTCCTCCACGTAGTTGGACTTCTCTTCAACTTTGTTGTTTGGTGCTCGACATTCTCTAGCGTAGTGACCAAACTTATGGAAATTGTAACACTAAACTTGAGATTTGCTATACCTTGAGTTTGGATTTTCTCTTCCACGACCTCTTCTTTCACAGTTATTGTTGAATTTGTTGGAGTAATTATCAGAATTCCAACCTTGTCCGCGTCCTCTTCCGCGACCTCCACCTCGTCCTTGGCCTCGACCTCGACCTC
>CM042199.1:4276477-4306566 GCA_023539305.1 Ilex asprella
AGATTCAAGGGAATGAGACCTCTTCCCTTGCCTATAAAAAGGTTGAAGCCTTTTCTTTTCATCATTCAACTTTTTCACTTGTTTTTACAAGTGTCCACCAATTGAAAATCTTATATTTAAGAGAGTACAAATATTATGGATAGTTAATAGTTAATGGAGTTTAAAATTTTAATAGAGTAATTTTTTGGTGTGGGTTAAAATTTTAATAAAATTAAACGTGTTAAACGAGTCGTGTCGTGTTAACCGTTTATTAAACGATTCGTGTCCGTGTTTAAAATTTTTACCCGTTTATTAAACGTGTCGTGTACGGGTTTACATATTTTTCACCCGTCACCGGTTTAACCCGACACGTAACCGTTTAACCCGACACGTTTGACACCCCTAGCTACAGTAGTAAACAGGTTGTTAGGTTCTGTCTTGCTCTCTTACTAGTGTTGCGCTAGTTGAGAAGTCTAACACAATTAGGTAGAAAGTAAACACTTCTCCTTCCAAGGGGCTCGCCAGAACAAGAGGCGAGCTAAGATAATCTTTCAATGCTTTGAATGTTTCTGCACATCGTGTATTCTATTGGAATGTCTTCTTTAAGATTTGAAGGAAGGGTTGACATTTATCACTTGATCTGGATCGAATCTACTCAAGGCAGTTATTCTCCCTGTTAGACACTAGATCTATCTTGTGTTGGATGGTGGTTGCATGTCCAGAACTGCCTTGATCTTTTCTGGGCTAGCCTCAATTCCTCTACTGTTGACTATGAATCCCAAAAAAAATTCTGCTGATACCTCAAAGGTGCATTTCACAGGGTTGAGTTTCATCTGGTATTCTTTAAGGATCCAACATGATTCTGCTAAATGCTCAATGTGGAGCTCTGTCTTCAATGATTTTACCAACATATCGTCAATATAGACCTCCAGGGATGTCCCAATTTACTTTTGGAACATTCGATTCACCAGGGACTTGTAAGTGGCTCTAGCATTCTTCAATCCAAAAGGCTTAACTTAATAGCAATATGTTCCTTGTTCAGTCACAAATGAGGTTTTCTTCTGGCCAGATGAATCCATCATGATCTAGTAATAGCCTAAGAAAGCGTTCATGAAGCTGAGGAGCTCGTGTCCAACGATGACATCCACTATTAAATCAATCTGAGGTAGGGGGAAATTATGTTTGGGGCACGCTTGATTGAGGTCAGTAAAATCAATACAAAGCTGCCATTTGCCATTGGTCATTTTGACTAGAATCACATTAGCTAACCAAGTAGGGTAATCTACTTCCTTGATGGCTTTGGCGTAGAGAAGTTTGCTAACTTCTTCATTGATTTCCTTTTGGCGCTTTGAGACAAAATTTCTTCGTTTTTGCTTGATTGGCTTATAGGTGGGGTTCACACTTAACTTGTGTGTGATAACCGACGGGTCAATACCTTCTATGTCCTCTTGCTTCTGAGCAAACACTCATATGTTTTCCTTTAGGAACTGGATGAGAATGTCCTCAATTTTTATGCTTAGTTTGGAGCTGACATAAATAAGGTGCTCTAGTTCTTCGTCAAGCAGAACAAGTTCTAGCTCTTTGATGGCATTGGTCTTATATCCAGTTCGTCCCTCATGTCAAGCTCATCTAACTAGATACTTTCAACTTCTTTCTGCTTCATTAAAATCATGTAGCATTCCATCGCTACGCGCTGGTCTCCTCGAACCATTCTAACTCCATTTTTTTTAGAAAATTTTGTAACCAAGTGATAAGCGAAGGGGATTGCTTTCATCGCGTTGAAGGAAGGTCTCTCAGGCATCATATTGTATGCGGAAGGGGAATCAATCACCAAGAACTTCACTGCTGTGGTAATCTAGCAGGGTGGATCTCCCATAGTATGCATAAACTGAATTGATCACAAGGATAACACCCTCTCCTCTGAGAACCCTAACAAGTGTGCACTTACTGCCTAAAGCTTTTCCCTGCCTATGCCCATTTTATCAAATACAGAGGCAAAAATGATGTTTGCCAAACTCTCGTTGTCAATCAGAACTCGATGAACTTATCTATTAGCCATGACAACCCTTACCACCAACGGGTCATCATGGGGGTGTTGACAGCCTTCCAAGTTTGAGTCCGAGAAGGTGATTATTGTGCTTAGCCGAGGTATTTTGGACACAGTGTGCACCTCTAGTGCTTCGTCAGCTCTGATCTTGCGTAGGTGTGCTTTTTTGGCTGCACTAGACTCTCTGCCTCCAGCAAATCCTCCGACTATTACCCTGATCTCCCCATAGGTTGTTGATGCAGCACAGGAGCTTTTTGCTGAGGTGTTGGAGGCTATGGGGCTCGATTTTGGTTGTCATTGGCTACATAACGCTTTAGCTATCCACGTTGAATCGGGTATTTGACCTCCTTCTTCAGCTAGATGCAATCGTCAGTGTGGTGGCCATGATCCCTATGGTATTCATAGTATTTGGTGGGATTTCTTTTTGCGGGATCTGCTTTTATCCGAGGTGACCACCTTAGGAACTTTTTGTGTTGTACTTCGTACAAAATTTGCGATATCGTTGCGATGAGAGGAAGAAGTTGTCGGGGTGCATACCTTGGCTGTAACTCTAGCTGCGGAGGACCTAGGCGACCTCTGACATCTCTCCTCCTTTTAGGGGAGCGATCTCTATCTCTTCATGGGGACCTATCTCATGCTCTTTCTCTTCTGGGACTTCAGTCCCTCTTCTTCTCCTCTTTTCGTTTATCTTTTTGTGAGGATGAGCTCCCTGCCCTTGAGAGAAGAGCTTCATCACCGTTTATGTATTTTTTTTGCCTTAGCTAGCACATCGGTCTTGCTTGCCTGAGGGTTCTTTGATATTTAGAACATCAAATCCTTGGATTATACTCCAAAACCAGCTATGAAGGCAGTTATGACAAACTTTTCGTATGGGACGTCTACCTTCAGTGATTCTGAGTTGAACCTCCGGACATAGGACCGGAGGTTCTCTTGGGGTCATTGTTTTACATTCAGGAGATGGTAGCTCGGTTTTCTGTATGTCCGAGCTCCTATGAAGTGGTACACAAAGGAAATAGAAAGCTCCTTAAAGGAGGAGATCGAGGCTAGGGGAGCCTATTGAATAAGGCCAAGGTTAAGCCTTTTAACGTAATGGCAAAGGCATTGCAACGCACAAGGTCTTGGTATCCGTGCAGCTCCATTTGGTTCTTGTAAGTGTTGAGGTGGTCTACGGGATCTTTTGTCCCATCAAAAGCCTCTACCTGCGAAATTCTGATTTTTTTGGGGGAAAGAAAAATGTAGCACACCAGTGGTGAATGGAGATTCAGTCTGCTATACCAGGGCATCCATTGTGACTGGAGCTTTACCTCACATAGGCTCCTTCATGTGGCTGAGCTCCTGTTGGATATCCTTGAAGCACTGTTTTCAGTATTATTTCCCGTTGATAAGGGAATAAATCACTCCTCTCGAGCCGGACATTTTGACTTTGTACTTCTTCGTTGCGGCCTTTCCTAGGGGGTAGATTGGGGGCCTACCCCAAGGTTTGGTTATTTTTTCCTTCTTCATTAACTTCTCTGAGGGGGTCGAGGTGTTGTCGTTCTCCGTGAAGGGGTTATTCTGGCCTTCTTGGGCAGGTCGTGTTTCCTGTGGGCATTTCAGGAGCTCCATGAGCTCTTTGTTCTGCTCAGATGTTGATTAACTAGGCAAAGGGCCTCCAACTCGTTGTTTGTGGGAAGAGCCCCCATGGGAGGATTTGTCTCTGGGACATCCTTGGGTTGTCTGCCGTTTGTAGCTTCCTCTTGGTTTCGCATTCGTGGTGGATTCTCACAGACGACGCCAAACTGATGGTGTAAATTATCGTGGATGAGCATAAAGTACGAGTTATCCTGGAGAGTTCAGGATAACTGAGTTCCAAGGCCCATGAGAATTATGGCTAAATATTTTTGGGGATTGGGGAGTACATAGAGAAGGTATAGTGGTTCACCGGTTTTAGAGCCCAGCTAATCCACTCTTTAACGGAGGCTCTTACTCTTCTCTCTTTTTTATTTCTTGAATGATTTACATGAAGACGTATATGTCATTAGGGTTGCCTCTGCCCCCTTCTCAGTGGAGTTACAAAGTATTAATAAAGTTATATCTTGTTCGGTGGGATCTCTGCCGAGATCATTGCCCTTCATGCACGACATCATCCTTGATTTTAGGAGAGGATCTTATTTTACGAAAAGTTTTGTGCCTTGAATTTAGTTTTCTTTTGCTTCGGGGATGCCTGCAGTCATCTAGTTATTTCCTTATCGTCCCCGTTATTATCAACCTTCTGTGGAGCTCTTGCTCTGGTCCTATGAGCTTTGCGTGTCATTGCTTGACCTCCTAGTTCGAGCTCAGAGCCCGAGCTCGCTCTTGAGGGAATTTCCTCCTATGTATCATCAAATTTGGTATAGTCAATTCACACTACATACGAGTTTATATGAGAATATGATAAGTATATATATTTATATAGTGTAAAATTTTATATTTTAATTTGCATGTGCTTATGAAAAGGCTTGTATCTTAGAATTTTTATTTTGTGGTCGTAATTTATGTTATAAAATTATTATTCAGATATTTGATCACAAGGTGATGTTTTGTGAATATCATCTTAACAAACCCTCACGAGACTATACTCGTCCACTAGAGAAAACCTAGGGGTTTAGAAGTTTGTTGCATATGCTAAATGCAATCGTGAGGCCTACGAAAGTGGATTTATATTTTATTTTATTAGGTTATTTTATTTTTAGTTTTTAGATTTTGAGATTTATGTATTACTAGGGACTAGTAATATTCAGGTTGGGGGTGTGATTAATCATCAAAAGTGTTATTTTATTATATTTAATGATTGGTTAATTGCATATTATTTGTGATTAAATGTGTTAAATTCCTTGATTTTCTAGTTTAATACTTTTTCTAGGTATTTGGTTTATTTTGCAGGTAAATTGGGTGATTTAAAGTAATAATGAACAATGCAAGTGAAACAACCACTAGAGAAAGAATCATAACTAATAAAGATTGAAGAATCATGAGTAAGATAGGAAGACAAGAATCATAACTTGAATCAACATAACTTAAAGATAAATCATCATTTTAATCATTATAAGAGTCCAAGTTTAAAGAAAACTCATTTAAGATCCTATAAGATAAGGATTTGACACATCTTCAGTATTTTGGTCATAACTTTTGACACTGATATCTGATTAAATTGATTTTTCGGGGTTGGAAAGAATATTTCAAGGGCTACAAAAGTGTATTTCACAAAAAATTCGTGATTCAGCCTATAAATAAACAAAATTCCAATTCAAAGTCTGAACATATTGTATATCCGCGAGACCAAAGATTTTATGCACAGGATTTGACCTTACAAGACTTCTGTTTGGAAAAGGAATTCCTTCCAAGCCAACCTTAGATCTCCTAGCTATACCTAGGATTTATTTTACTATAAATAGAGGTTCTCATCTTAGAAGAGAGGATTATTATTCTTTTTTTCATCTTTTTATTTTGATTTTAGTTTGTCATGTCTAGCTAGAAGGCTAAGCTAGGGCTAGGGAAGGACCTCTCAATGAAGTATGATACTGTTATTGACTTTGTGCTCAATAATTTATGAAGTTTTGTTAATTTATCTTTTGATCTTTTAGTAAAGTTTTTATTCTGTAAAAAATCTTGAGTTATTGTATCATGTACATCGATTGCTTGAATTTTCTTGCGAATAAATAACTGGTTATTCCATGCTTGAGGTAATTGTCATTATTTCGTAAAATAATATAATTGGTTGATTATTCAGGTTTCTGAATAATCTTTTGATTATAACTTTAGGTTTTCTTACTTGATTTGTTTCTCAAATTAACCGACATTTAATTCTTGTCTCAAGTTAAGATTTGAGTATTTAATCAGTATTGTATGGAATTGAGAAGGAGTACCCAATTCTCTAGTACTTTATATTACTGTTTAAATTATAAAAATTAATTTTCTCCATTCAACAATTTTCCAAACAAATCATTTATTTTTAAGTTTGCTTAGAAATTGTGTTATTGTTCTCTTGTTACAATTCCTTGAGAGTTCGACATCGGTGTTCCAAAAAATATATTACTTCGCTCAACCTGTGTTTGGGTGTACAAAATTAAAGTTGAAGCAAGTTTTTTGTCCCGTTTCCGGGAAATTGTTAAAAGACAAGGAGCCGTCATCACGTCTAGTGAGGTTTGCTAGATTTAAAATTCGTTACAGATCTGGTAATCTTGTCCCTTATTTTTTATTTTTTATTTTTTATTTTTTTATATCTTTTTCCTTAGATTAGATATTTCATAATTTTATTTTTAGATTTTTTTTATGGTGGTGTGAAATTTTTCCCTGATGGAGGAATTGTGTGCGATTTGTGATATGTTTGGGCATCCCATTGAAGTTTGCACTTTAATTCCAACTACTCGACAAATTTTGAGGAATGAGTTAATTGTATTACCTAATTATTCTCAACCTTACGCCGATCATTGTTTTGAAACTTTTTATCCCAATTTTAGGGGGAATGAACATTATTAGTTACTTATATATGCCACATCACCACAAGACTCACCCCCAATATCCATCATACCATGACCCACAAGAAAAGAATTTGAAAGATATTTTTAATGAATATAAGCAAATCCAACTAGATTGTAGTGCCCAAATAAGTCAAGATATTAAAGAGATAAAAGCTTGAAATGCCCAAATAAGCCAAGTTATTGAAAAGATAAAAGATAATGCCCAAGAAATAAAAGACATGCTAAATACATTGACCCAAGAATGAGAAGTTGAAAATGATCAATGTAATGAGAGTGATTTTTTTTTCTGAACTACAGAATCCATTAATACTTTTGATAGTGAAGAATTAAGTGACATTATTATTCCACAAGAGGCTAATGAGCCTAAAGACCTTTCATTATCAACAAGTAGTAATGAGATTCACATATCTAGTCTTGGTGAGGATATGAAAGTTGAGTTGAGTGTTATAATTGATAAAGATCTACTTTTTATCTCATTGTTAGATTTGCATAAAAATAAATATATCTCCCTTTTCTTGCATGATCAAAAGATATATTGGATATATGAGTGGATAATTCAATTAAATGATTTATTTCAACACCATATTTTTAAGCCATTAAAAATAAAAAGGCCCATATTCAAATCTGACTTTTAACCGGATTGAACGTGAGCTTTTTATTTTTATTTATACATAGTAGTTAGATTTATTTTTTTTTATTTTTTTTTTGGTTGTTTAATTTCAGTTTCCTTTTTATTTGTTTCAATTTATAGTTTTTTGTGTTGAGTATTTTATTTTTAGGTTTTAGAGTTGTTGTGGCACCAGGTATTCCTATCATTTTGATCTTTAATCATTATTTTTATTGAGCATTAAGGTACTTATTTTTACATTGAGGACAATGTTGGATTTAGGTTGGGGGTGTGGATGTATTTTGTGTTATAACAATTTCTAGTTTATTTAAATTTTAGTTTAAAAATAAAAAAAATAATAAAAAAAAATGTTATGGTTATTAAATATTTAAATAACAATTTATGCATAGTTTGACACCAAAATATATATATATAATTTGCTTAGCTTTAAATTTGTAACTATTTAAGCATCACATAGAACTTTATTTTATATTTTTGTATCTCATATCATGTTGTTATAAAAACTCATAATTTGTGCACTGTAGACTTTACCAAATTAAAAATTTGTTTGGTATTTTACTTTAAGAACTTGAAACATATAGTGAAGATGCATAAAAACTCTAGTGAGTTTTGATCCAATCTTCTTTAGAAGGTTATTTACATTTACTCAAGAATATTTAATTCAACTAATCTCCTTCAAAAGTCTCATTATTTTTGTTTTGGTCAACACAAATATTATGAATGATTGCTTGACTTTAAATTATTTGCATGAGAAGTGTGTTCTCAATAACTCTTGAGATATGATTTGAGGTCATCTTTGATAGTATTTGAGTCTAAGTCTTATTCTTTGAATATTATTATCCCTAGAAGCCGTGATTGAGCTTTTGAAGAAAAAAATTAGTTCTTATACCAAACATATAATAATCTTGTCAATGAAAAAATAATATCTTTTACCTTTGGTTATTCCGAGATTAAGTTTTTTATTGTTTATGTAATTTGGGAGATGTTGGTTGAGAAAAGATAAAAAAAAATTGCATGCTTGTGAATATATATATTAAGTTGTCTTGCTAAAAAAACGAAAGAAAAAGTTTAAAAAAAAGAGAAATACAATATGTCTAGCTGTGAAAAAACAAATTAAAAAAAAAGAAATAGAAAAAAAATAGCAAGCGTGAGTTTAAAAAAAAATATGAGCAAGTGTTGTAAATTGTGCTTCTAAATGATAGAGAGTGAAAGACTATTGAAAAAAAATTGGTTGTGTAATGTAAATATTCTCTCGGGATAGTTTTTTGAATTCCAAAATATCCTTCATTTTAAAACCCTAATCCCAAGGCCCCATTACAACCTTAAACAAATACATATTTGATCTCAAGAGTGTATTGATGGATGCATGACTTGTGTGAATAAGAAAAAGAATTGTGATTATTTGTTTATTGTGTGTTGATTTCCCTTCATGAGATTATGTCAAATCTTTTTCTTTTGGATTACAATTATTTTAATAGACATGTGAGCATTATTTTGTTTTGACTTAAATATCTTCTTCTCACATGTGATATTTGAGGAAATATTCACTATAATCTAAGAGAATCTTTTATAAGTGAATTTTTTTTAGTGAGATTTGGCATTGAGACGAATAGTTGATAGATGTAGAGGTGATTATCAGATAAATTATTAATTTGGTATAGTCAATTCACACTACACACGAGTTTATATGAAAATATGATAAGTACATACATTTATATAGCGTAAAAATCTATATTTTATTTTGCATGTGCTTATGAAAAGACTTGTATCTAGGAATTTTTATATTGTGGTAGTAATTTAAGTTATAGAATTATTATTCAGATATTTAATCACATGGTGATATTTGTGGGTATCATCTGTAGAAACTCTCATGAGACTATATTCGTTCACTAAGGAAAACCTAGGGTTTTAAAGGTTTGTTATATATGCTAAATGCAATCGTGAGACCTACGAAATTGGATTTGTATTTTATTTAATTAGGTTATTTTGTTTTTAGTTTTTAGATTTTAGGATTTATGCATTACTAAGGACTAGCAATATTCAAGTTGGGGGTGTGATTAACCATCAAAAGTATTATTTTATTATATTTAATGATTGATTAATTACATATTATTTCTAATTAAATGTGTTAAATTCTTTGATTTTCTAGTTTAATATTTTTTCTAGGTGTTTGGTTTATTTTTTAGGTAAATTGGTTGATTTAAAGTAATAATGAATATTGCAAGTGAAGCAACCACTAGAAGAAGAATCATAACTGATAAAGATTGAAGAATCATGAGGAATATAAGAAGACTTGAAGATAAATCAACATTTTAATCCTTATAAGAATCCAAGTTTGAAGAAAACTCATTTAAAGTTGGATTTGGAAAGTATCGTAGAAGTCAAGGATTTGACACGTCTTCAGTATTTTAGTCATAAATTTTGACTTCGATATCTAATTGAATTAATTTTTATGGGATTAGAAATAATATTTCAAGGGCTACAAAAGTGTATTTCATGAAAAATTCTTGATTCAGCCTTTAAATATACGAAATTCTAGTTTGAAGTCTGAACATATTGTATACTTGCGAGACCAAAGATTTTATGCACGGGATTTGACCTTACAAGACTTCTGTTTGAAAAAAGAATTTCTTCCAACCCAACCTTAGATCTCATACCTATACCTAGGATTTATTTTACTATAAATAGAGGTTCTCATCTTAGAAGAGACGATTATTAATTTTTTTTTCATCTTTTTATTTTGATTTTAGTTCGTCATGTCTGACTAGAAGGCTAAGCTAGGGCTAGGGGAGGACCTCTCAAAGAAGTACGATAATGCTATTGACTTTGTGCTCAATGATTTATGATGTTTTGTTAATTTAACTTTTGATCTTTTAGCAAAGTTTTTATTCTATAAAAATTCTTGAGTTGTTAATGTTATGTACATCGATTGCTTAAATTTCTCTGCGAGTAAATAACTGGTTATTTCATGCTTGAGGTAATTATCATTATTTCATGAAATAATATAATTGGTTGATTATTGAGATTCCTGAATAATCTTTTGATTAGAACTTCAGGTTTTCTTACTTGATTTGTTTCTCGAATTAACCGACATCAAATTCTTGTCTCAAGTTAAGTTTTGACTCTTTAATCAGTATTATATGGAATTGAGAAAGAGTACCTGATGTTCTAGTATTTTATATTACTGTTTTAATTATTTATATCAATTTTTCCAAATGAATCATTTATTTTTAAGTTTGTTTTAGAATTTGTGTGATTTTTCTCTTGTTACAATTACTTGAGGGTTCGACATCGGTGTTTCGAAAAATATATTACTTCGTTCAATCTGCGCTTGGGTTTATAATATTCAAGTTGAAGCATTAAGCATACTTCCTCCGAGGGTTTTTGGTATATCTCCAAATGAACGAAGGCCCAATTGATTATCTTCGATCTCCCGAGCTCCCATAAGCGTTAGAAAAAACTTTTCTTCTACGTAGGGGGCTCACAGTGGGAGTATAACTCTACTGACAAAATAGGCACTTTTTCAATTCCTAAAGCCTAGTCTGCCCCTGACAACCTGGGTCAGTCTTTACTTGAGCTTATTAAGATCGAATTTGGTGGATTGCCTTGATGATTTTGCTCTGTTTACGTGTTTCTCGGGTATTCGACCTGAGCTCGGTACTGAGGATAGGCGGGTGCTACTGATACTAGGGAGGTGTGATCCAGAAAAATATTCTGAGCTCATCAAGCTTTGAGTTCTTGTAGAGCAAGGGTTCAGCCTTCCAAAGATAACGATTGAAGCTCTCATTCCTCTTTCTGTTGAAATTCCCATTCCTTTTTTTGCAGAAGCTCCCATTCCTATTTTTGTTGTTGGGGGGGAGAGGTGGCAGGTAGAATTCCTCCTTCTTGCTTTTAATTCTTGACTCTTCTTCTTCCCTTCTACCGACTTATCTACCTCGTACGTCCAGGTTCTTCATTCATGGAGCCTACTACGGAGGATTGTTTTGCCAAGGTGGGTCAACTGAGGAGGGCAGGGTGGAAGTAAACGTAAGTCTGAAGTTGGGGCAAGCGGTGGCTCTAGTACTCCAACTAAGGTGCCGAAATTGGTTCTACCTCCCATTTCTTCTCCTTCAACTCAGGTGACCCCCATCCTTCCGCCGAGTTCCCAGGACATCACGCTGACCTCCCTTCCTCAAGGGGTGAACCCCTCTCCTTCTAGAGAGGTTACGAGGTTAGGCATAGACCCGACCTCTCCCTCACTGACAAAAATCGAGAGGGCTCAAGAGACAGTCACCCGAATTTTTTTCAAGTCCATCTTCTCTGGTTCAACCGGAGAATCCTATCAGCCACTTCTAAAATATTCCCAAGTTGAGGGTGGAAAACCCACCAAGGCCTTTGTAGGTGAGGATTCCACCATTAACAACGTCAAACGTGTTGTTGAGGCCATTGTCTCTATTATCCTTGAATCTGGCATTCAAAGGGCCACATATGCCTCTTGGAGCTTCCATTACCACTGCCCTATTTGGGGCTACCTCGGTAAGCATCTCGTTTCTCAAGTTTTTCCCTTTTTTATATATATTTACCTCATATTATTGTCTTATACTGCCTGTAGCTCTTATCACTTTTTTGGATTCTAGATAGCTATTCATGTTAGCAGTTTACTGAAGCGGATCCAATCTCTAGAGAGTTTTGTCAAAGCTTCCAAGGCACTTGAATTAAAAAATGAAGAGCTAGTTTCTGCCAATAGAGATCTTAAGTCTCAAGTGTAGGATTTACAAGCGCAGGTCAGTAGGCAAACCCCCCTTATCAAGAGCTTAGAAGCTAAGAACAACAAGCCAAAGATGAGCAGGGAAAAACAAAGGATGATCTCAGGGTGAAAACTAACGGTTGGATTAAGGTCAGTCATTATGATCTCGAAGATTTAAGTTCTTATAACGTCATGAAAAAGGAGTATTATACTCTGGTTGAGGCAAACGATGTTATTCGGAACAAGCTTGAGGAATAGAGGATTTCCACCAAGAAGAAGGATGACCTGATTGCTAAATTGGCAAATGATGTTACTACTGAGTGGGCCAAAGGGTGGCTGACATTTTAAGATAAAGCTGAAGAGACTTATCCCAGTCTGAACTTCACCTTTGATCGAGCACAAGTAGAGGATGAAGTTGTCGGGGAAGAAGAGAGGCCACCCAGGCAGAGGGTGGAGATAATACCTTGGCTCCTCTTGCCCTTGAGATTGCTTTCACGGTGCTTGCCCCACCTGCCAAGGTCCTGGCTCAAAACATTCCTCCTCCTCCAGCCACCCTTGTAGCCATTGCTACAGTTATTACTTCTGAAGCTCTTTTAGTTCCTTCGACTATCAATCTCCTAGATGTTGTATCTTTTTCGACTGAGCTAGTAGTAAGAGCTCTAACTGAAGCAGAGGTTTTTGCACGATTGTCTGTTCCTGACCTCTCTGGTACTTTGGCTACTGTCTTGCCAGGCGCCTCTTCAACTGCCGACCTTCGAAGCTCTTCATCTGCTTCTGCTGTTGTGGCCTCAGTTTTTGAGCAACCAGACTCTTCATCTCTTCCTTCTTCACAAACTTACAATTTTTTTTTTTTTGAAACTGCTCAATACAATCTTCTTTGCTCTTCAATGATGTCTTTTTTGTTATTGTCACTGTTATGTTCATTGCTTTGCTCTACTCTACATTCCACTTGCCCTTGCTTGGAAGAGTACCTTAGTTCTCCTTTTCAAGAAAGATTATCAAAGTCTGGTGAACAGAAGGGCTGATGATGTGTCAAGCTAAGGCCTTTCATGAGGGGGACTTTGTTCTACCCACGGCAGATTTGTCAAGACTGCAGGTGGGCTATAGACTTAGTTGGTGAGATCCAATCTTTGAAGAATTCAATGTTGCTTGTTTGGAGTCCTTGAATGAGTATTGGGTGGTGGACCTACCATTCCTCATAGTGACAAGAAGATTGCTGGATTTACAGAGAGAGTAAGTGATCTGATGTTGAGGTCTTCCATGGGCATACCTGTGGAGGCTATGTTGTTGTACACAATAGGAAGTTGATGAGGAGGGTGATCCTTAACCCAAAGAAATTTAAGAAGTCCTCAAGGGAGGTAGTAGGTATATCCTCGGTGTAGAACTATGTGCCTGAGCTCTGTGTATGGCTATTGTAGTTACTTCTGCCTACAAACTTCCTCATTATGGGCTAAAAGTTGGCCTCACAAATTATGGTGTAGCTTATTATACTAGACTTCTCATGGCTCGTCAAGTGCTGAAAATGCTTGAGATGATCAAGTTATATCTTTTAGTCCAAGTCTTAGCATCCCCAGAACTGACGTATCTTTTGGGTAGTCTTTATGACAGTTTGCTAACTACCTTTGTTTTAAAGCCGTAACTGGCACCATAAATTTGGAAACCCAAGAGACCACCGACTTTGATTTCCATGCGTCTCTTGGTTTCTAAAAACTCAGGATTCCTTTTAGGGCCTTCGCAACTCCTTGTATTCTTTCCTTGTTCACAGTTCTTAGAGATTTTCTTGAGTCTTCACGTTCCTTTGATTCTTAGGACTGCTACATTTTTGTTTGCTTGAAAAATAGAATTTTTTTTTTATGGCTTCCCCACTTTCTTCTCTCTTTTAAGAACATGTCTCTTTTGGGATAGACTGGAAGTGGCAGATTCACTATTTCGCTCCTTCCTTGATGATTCTCTCAGATCTTGATGGTGTCAAGGGGCAATTTACCCTGAGTTAGACTTGCCTTTACAGGTTTCCACCCTTCATGAGCCTTGTAACTACCTTCCTCGGGGGAAAGTTTGTTTCTTTGAAGGCGCCATGGAGTTGAGCTTTCGTCTTCCCATCCATCCTTCTATTGGATGGATTCTGGCTTATTATGGGTTAGCCCCCTCTCGCTTGTCCCCCAAGGGCTTGGGCGTTCTGATCAATTTTTTCATCTTCTGGCATCTCCAGGGTAATGACGAGTTCCCTACAACTGCAGAATTTCTCTATTTTCATGAACTCGAAGAAGATGAGCTCTCTTGCTTCAGTTGTTTCAGGTGGAGACGCTTCTATGAGCATCGACTAGTGCTCGATGTTCCTCCTTCACCCGACGGGTGGTTTCGTCATTTTTTCTTCGCCTCTGGGACTCATGGAGGTCTACTGAGGACCGTTGTTTGGCGAATAGGGTCCCTCGTTCTTGGAGAAGTTTTTCTCACATAGGTTATGGTGTTGAGAGCTTTCTTGTCCAGCTTTTTGTAATGTCGTGTTCTAATCATTCTCCTATTGTACAGGTGCCCCTGATCCAGACGTAATAGAGGTACTGAGGATTGAACAAGCAATGCAGGTTGCCCCCATGTACGTCTTAGAACTGGTCATGCCTAAAAACCTTTTCTTGCTTAGCGCTGTCACGGCTTCCCTGGATTATCCTTTTTACCCTGACGCTCCTGACTCCTCTCCCTTGGAGTCAGAGGAAGAGGAAGAGGAAGAGGTCGGTACGTCCACAAAGAGGTGCAAGACATGTGATTCATCCTCATCATCTGACTCTTCTTTTGGTGCAGTTGTGTTTTCCTCTACTGAAAGAAAACTCCTAAATCAGTTTTCAATAGTGGAGAAGGAGAAAGAGGAACTGGGGGAGGAGAATGTCCACTTAAAATAAGAGGTGGTTGAGCTGAAGAAATGACTAGGGGAAAGTTAGAGAACTTTTTTTTGTTTTTTTTAGGAGCTCTTTTGCACTTTAATTCCCTTTCTTTGATGTAATGCAGACGCTTTTCTTTTTACTGTTTTGCGACTTTCCTTCTTTACCTTATGACCTCTATCTTAATCCTATGGGCTCTTCAGGACTTTATGATCTTCGTGAGCTAAGGAACTTGTCGAATCCCTATGAGTTGAAGAGCTCATCGTTAATTATATGAGCTGAAGAACTTATCTTTAATTTATGAGCAAAGAGCTCATCGTTATTTATATGAGCTGAAGAGCTCATCGTTAATTCATGAGCTGAAGAGTTTGTCGTTAATTCATGAGCTGAAGAGCTCGTCTTTGATTCATGAGCTGAAGAGCTCATCTTTGATTCATGAGCTGAAGAGCTCATCTTTAATTTCATGAGCTAAAGAGCTCATCTTTGATTTCATGAGCTAAAGAGCTCATCTTTAATGTCATGAGCTGAAGAGCTCATCTTTGATTTCATGAGCGGAAGAGCTCAACTTTAATTTCATGAGCTGAAGAACTCATCTTTGATGAGCTGAAGAACTCATCTTTAATTTTGCAGCGGGGCTCAGGGCCTATTAAGTGGAATCATGCTGAGATGAATCAAAAACTTGATGTTTTATTGAAAATAAATTTGCTACATAAGAATCTTACTGAAAAAACTTTTTGAGATGCTTTGCGTTCCAAGAGTGAGGTAAGGTTTTACCCTCTTTTGTCTGTAATTCGTAGTTCCCAGGTCTGATTATCCTTGAAACGATGTAAGGTCCCTCCCAATTAGGGCTCAACTTCCCATGAGTAGGGTCCTTTCTCTCAAGCAAGAGTTTTCTAAGTACTAGGTCTCCAACTTTAAAACTCTTGTATCTGACCCCTCTGTTGTAATACTCTGGTGTCTTCCTCTGGCAATTTTTGATGCGTTGGAGAGCTCTTTCTCTCTTTTCATCCAAGATATCAAGCTCAGTAGAAGCGATTCGTCATTATGCTTGGGCTCTATTTAGTCCTGGAGGATGGGATTCCAATCTCCACAGGTGCCACTGCCTCTATTCGAGTTTCTTGAGTCGCCGTCCTAGGGGTTGTCTTGTATGTCCATAACAGCTCTGGGATATATTCCACTCACTTTCCTTTCAACGATTTGAACTTGGACTTCAAGGCTACTTTAATCATCCTAATAGTCACCTCTACTTATCCATTTGACTGTGGATGAGCTAGAACTGAGAAATAATTCTTTATCTTCAGTTCCGCACAAAATTTTTAAACTTGGGGTTGTCAATTTGCTTCTCATTGTCAAAGACAATTGCTCTAGGTACCCCGAATCTACACACTACATATTTTCATGTGAAGTTCTAAATTTTCTGTTCTGTGATCGTTGTCAGGGGTTCCACCTCGGCCCATTTAGTGAAATAATTCACCCCAATAATGACGAACTTACACTGTCCAATGCTGGTGAGAAGAGGGCCAAGAATGTCCACACCCCATTGTTGGAAGGGTCAAAGGCTCACTACTGACGTCAGGAGCTCTGGTGGGCAGTGAGGGACATTGGCATGCACCTGACAGACCTTACACTTTTTTATCATTTTGGTGGCATCTTTTAGCATGGTGGGCCAATAATACCCCTACCTTAAAGATTTTCCTGCTAATGCTCGAGCTCCGATATGGTTACCATAAATTCTCTCATGGATTTCCCTAAGTACGTAATTAGCATCCTCATCTCCCACCCATTTTAGGAGAGGCATCGAGAAACCTCGTTTATATAAGTTTTCCTGTAAAATGAAAAATTTGGCTGACCTCACCCTCGACTTTGTCGCCTCTTTAGGATCTGTTAGAAAGGTTCTATTCTAAAGGTATTCCCTGATGGGGTTCATTCAGCTTGGTGCAGCTAGAACTGGGAATACTTCCCCTTCTTCAATGCTCATTGATGGCTCTGTCAAGTGTTTTATTGGTATCAGTCTGTTCAAGTTCTCCTGCGAGGCAGTTGCTAACCTTGCTAGTGCGTCTGCTCGCGAGTTCTCTGATCTGGGGACATGTCTGATCTTGACTTACATAAATTTCTTAATTAAGTCTTGCACTCTTTGAAGGTAAAGGGTCATTTTTTCTCTCTTGGCCTCATAAGCTCCTTTTATCTGCTTCACCACGAGTTGTGAATCACTGCAAATCTCAAGCTGCTCCGCTTCCATCGAGTATGTCAAGTCAAGTCCTGCAATGTCGACCTCGTACTCTGCCTCATTTTTTGAGGCCTTAAACTTAAAACCTAAGGGCGTATTTGACATTTATTTCAACTGGAGAGGTCAGGATTAAACCTGCACCACTTCCTTGAGCATTGGTAGCTCCATCCACTGAAATTTTTCATGTGAGGAGGTCAGGCACTAGCTGTGTGGCCCACGTGGGTGCTTCTGTCATGATTTCTGTGATGAAATCAAGCAGAATCTGCCCTTTGACTGCATTTTTGGGTTTGTACTTGTTGTCAAACCCACTTAGCTCAATGACCCACTTAACCAGCCTTCCCGAAGACTTTTGTTTATGTAATACTTGTTTTATCAGCTGGTCTGTAGGGATCTCGATAGTATGAGCTTGAAAATATGGCCTAAGTCTCCTGGCAGTCGTAACCAGAGCTAAAACAAGTTTCTCCATTTTTGGATATCTTTCCTCTGCTCCCCTCAGAGCTTTACTATAGTAATAAACTAGTTGTTGAGCTCTGTCTCGCTCCTTTACTAATGTTGTACTTGTCGAGAAGTCTAAGACAGCGAGGTAGACAGTAAGAGCCTCCCCTTCCAACAGACTTACCAGAATAGTTGGGGAGCTCAGATAATATTTCAATTCTTTGAACGCTTCTTCACATTTAATATCCCACTAGAACGCCTTCTTTAAGACTTGAAAAAAGGGTTGACACTTATCGTTTGATCTAGACACAAAACGGCTCAAGGAAGCTATTCTTCCTGTCAAACGTTGCACCTCCCTTGTGTTAGACGGGGGCTTCATATCCATTACCGCATTTATTTTCTCAGGATTAGCTTCGATTCCCTTACTATTGACTATGAAACTTAGGAATTTTCCTGCGGACATCCCGAAGGCACACTTGGCAGGGTTAAGTTTCATTTTGTATTCCTTGAGGACTTGGAATAACTCTGTTAGGTGTTCAATGTGGAGCTCTATCTTCAAAGATTTTATCAACATATCATTAATGTAGACCTCCATGGTTGTCCCGATTTACTTTTAGAACATTCTGTTCACCAGTCGCTGGTAAGTAGTTCCAGCATTCTTCAAGTCGAAAGGCATGACTTGATAGCAATATGTTCCTTGCTCAGTTATAAAGGAGGTATTCTCTTAGTAATTAGGATCCATTCTAATCTGATTGTATCCAAAGAAAACGTCCATAAAGCTGAGAAGCTCATGTCCGACTGTGGCATCTACGATCAGATCAATCCAAGGTGAGGGAAAACTATCTTTGGGGCATGCTCGGTTGAGGTCGGTAAAGTCGATGCAAAGTCGCCATTTTCTATTGGTTGTCTTGACGAGGACTACATTGGCTAACTAGACCGGGTAGTCTACTTCCCTGATGGCTTTGGCATAGAGGAGCTTGCTGACCTCCTGATTGATGGTCTTCTGACGTTCTGGAGCGAAACTCCTTATTTTCTACTTAATGGGTTTGCAAACAAGGTTTACACTGAGCTTGTAAGTGATAACTGAGGGATCGATACCTTTCATGTCTTCTTGCTTCCAGGCAAAGACTTCCTAATTTTTTCACAAATGAGGAGTTCTTTGATTTCCTTGCTTAGTTTTGACCCCATGTAAACGAGGTGCTTTGGCTCTTCATCAAGTTGAATAGGCTCCAGCTCTTCTGATAGCAATGGTCTGGTTTCCAACTCGTTTCTCATGTCGAGTTCATCCAGTTGGATGTTCTCAACCTCTTTCTTTTTCACAGAAGCCATGTAGCATTCTCGTGCTACTCGTTAGTCTCCTCGGACCACCCCCACTCCATTTTCTATAGTAATTTTCATAACCAAGTGATAGGCGGAGGGAATGACCTTTATCGCGTTGAGGGAAGGTCTCCTAAGCAACATATTGTACGCAGAAGGGGCATCGACCACTAAAAATCTCACAGTTGTGGTGACTTGGTATGGAGGTTCTCCTATAGTAAGCACAAGCAGGATTGATCCCAGAGGTAACATCCTTTCTCCTAAGAATCCCAACAAGTGATCACTTACTGGCTCGAACTTTTTCCTGCCTACATCCATTTTGTCAAACGCGAAATTGAAAATGATGTCAGCAGAGCTCTCTTTGTCAATTAGAACTCGATGGATCGTTCTATTGGCGACGACAACCTTCACCACCAATCGATGGCAGCCTTCTAAGTCTAAATTCGAAAAGGTGATGGTTGTGCTAGCCGAGGTGTTTTTGACACAGCATGCACCTCCAGTGCTTCATCGATTTTAATCTTTCACAGTTGAGCCTTTCTGACAAAGCTGGACTTCCCACCTCCTGCGAAGCCTCCAGATATGACTCTAATCTCTCTGAGTGCTTGTTGATGTGGTGTTGACGTTTGCTGTTGAGGTGGTGGAGGCGACGAAACCCGGTTCTGGTCGTCATGGGCCACAAAGCGACATAATTATCCTTATTGAATCAGAAACTCAATCTTCTTCTTCAGCTGGATACAGTCATCTGTGTGGTAACCATGGTCTCTGTAATAATCGCAGTACTTTGTGGGGTCTCACTTTGCCATATCCGTCTTCATTCGAGGTGGCCACCTAAAAAACTTCTGGTTCTGTACCTCGTACAAGACTTGTGAGACCGTGGCGGTAAGAGGAATGAACTGCCGAGGTGCGTTGCAGCTCTGGCTGTGAAGGACCTAAGCGATCCCGCACGTTTCCCCTTCTCTTTGGGGAACTGTCCTTATCCCTCCGTGGGGACTTATCTCATTCTCTTTCTTTCATGGGACTGCGCTCCCATTTCTTTTCTTCCTTCCCTTTTTTCTTCTGTGAAGATGAGCTCCCGACCTTAGAGAGGAGAGCTTCCTCACCATTTATATTTTTCTGCTTTAGCGAACACCTCGGTCATTCTTGCCTGAAGGCTTTTCCATATGGAGAACATCAAGTCTTTCGACTGCACTCCCAAACCAACTATAAATGTGGTAATAGCAAACTTCTCATCCAGGACATCTACCTTAAGAGATTTCGAGTTGAATCTTTGGACATAAGCCTGCAGGTTCTCATGTGGTCCCCGATTCATATTCAACAAGTGGTAACTCGACTTTTAGTATATCCAAGCTCCAATAAAATGGGATACAAAATAAATAGAAAGTTCCTTAAAGTAGGACACTGAGGCTAGGGGGAGCCTGTTGAACCATGCTAAAGCTGAACCTTTCAAAGTTATGGCAAAGGCGCAACAGCGCACTGAATCTTGATATATGTGTAGTTTCATCTGGTTTTTATAAGTGTTGAGGTGATCCACGGGGTCTTTGGTCCCATCAAAGGCCTCTATTTGTGGCATTCTGAACTTTAGAGGGAGGGAGAAACTTAACACCCCAGCGATGAATAAGGATTCAGTTTGTTGCACCAAGGCATCCATTGTAACTGAGGTCTTTCCCCTCACTATCTCCTTCATGTGGTCAAGCTCTTGTTGGATGTCCTTGAAGCTCTACTCCCAATATTGCTCCATTCTTTCCTACTGGAATGGGAGGAAATTATTCTTCTCAATCCCAACATTTTGGTTCTACACTTCTTCATTGTCGCCATTTCTAAGGGGCGGATGGGGAGCCCGACTACTTTCTTCTCCTTCGTTAGCTTCACTGATGGGATTGGAATTGAGGTGTCGTTATTCCCGGTGAGGAGGATCATCCTGGGTTCACTGGGCTGGGTTTGCCTCCTGGGGTAGTTGTAAAAGCTTTAGGAGTTCTTTATTCTACCGTAGCAGACGTTGGTTGGCTAGGCAAAGGGTCTCTAACTCGTTGTTCGTTAGGGGATCCGCCACCAAAGGATTAGTCTTGACGGTGGGAAAGAAAACCTGGGGATCTTCATGTAGTCTGCGACTGGCGGCATCCTGTTGGTTCGGCACCCGCGGGGAATTCATTTGACTTCTGCTCATTTTTCGAGTCGAGACCATCAGTCACTGAGGAATCAGTGTATTTGTAACGAGAACAATCATTCCCACATACGGCGTCAAACTGATGGTGATTATTTTACGTTGATGAGCAGAACATTCGAATACTTGAATGAGATTTTGACCTGAGCTTCTGGGCTCATTTAGACTAGGGAAATAGGAAAAAAGGTAACATGCTGAGAGTATAGTGGTTCACCAAGCTTGGGAGCTCGGCTAGTCAACTTCTTTAATGGAGTCTCTTGCTTCGGGGGTCAATATCAATAGGGAATCCATTTTTTGTATCCAAAACATACAGTGAGTCATATTCCCCATTGATATTGACCCCCGGAGCAAGAGATTTCATTAAAGAAGTGGACTAGTCGAGCTCCCAAGCTCGGTGAACCACTATACTCTTAGTGTGTTACCTTTTCACCTATTCCCCTAGTCTACACAAGCCCAGAAACTCAAGTCAAAATCTCATTCAAGTATTAGAATGTTTTTCTCATCCACATAAAATAATCACCATCATTAATTATCACATAAAATAAGTAAATGATAATTACGTATTACTAAACTATGCAAATTTAAAAATATGTATTTAGTCAATAAATATTTAGGAGAATATGTACTTAATTGCTAAAATCACTGGCTATTTACTTAATAGGAATAAGTTCTAAAAAGTGTAATCTCTAATTAATAGGAATAAGTTTTATTTACTTATTTACTAAATTTTAGGGCCCGTAAAAAAAAACAACTATAACGGTAATACCATGTCATTTTTTTTTACATGGTATCACTAATGAGTTCGAATCTTTATAATTTTTTGGGGTCAAACCATGAAGAATTTATCCCACATAAATACCCTAGTCCCAACGTGGATGACCTTGTCTTTTACCAAATCAAAAAAAAGATTAGTCGAGGTGCACGTAAGTTGACTTGAACACCTCTGACCATTGAATAAAAAAAAATACTATAGTAACTTAAGAATTCAATGGCAAAGTTTCTGAAATTTGTTCATCATATCTATAGCAATTGCAGTCAGACAAATTAAGTATCTTATTCAGACTTGATAACTTGGGCTTGTTTGGTAACTGTCTTTGTCTTGTGTTTTGTGTTTTTGTTTTCAATTTATGACAAAAATAAAAACAAAAATACTTTTTCAAGAAACACGCAAAACAAAAACACGCGTTAAGGGGAATTAATGAGATTCGGGTTTCGAACTTCTTTAGCAGCAAAATAGCCTTTTTTCGTGAAACTATTTAAACCCACATTTCTCTCTCCTCTCTATCGTTGTCTTACCCTCTCTTCTCCATCGCTGCCTCTCTTCGTTCTCTTCTCTTCTTTTATCTACATCGTTGTCTCACTCTCTCCATTCTCTCACCATCACTAACAAGGAGCAGTGATCTCATCTCCTATGTCTCACCGGCGAAGAGGTAAGCCCCTTCTCTTTCTCTTTCTCTTTCTCTTTCTCTCTCTTTCTCATTTTCTCATCTCATTTTTTCGCTCTCTCTCTATATATACACACAGATTTGTGTATATATACAGAGATCTATGCATATACGCATATATATGCACAGATCTGTACATATATGCACCGATCTATGTGTTGCGTCTGTTCCGTGTGTTGTATGTTTGTGTGTTATGTGTTCTGTGTTCTTGTTGTGTGTGTGTGTGTGTATGCGCATTGTGTTCTATGAGTGTGTTGTGTTTGTGATGGAATTGAGATTGAGATTATGATTGAATTGTCATTTACTTTAGGAATTAATTAGGGGTGGGATTGATTTTGGTACAATTTGGTGGCTTTTATGGAAAGTACTTGGTGTTATTTTAAAGCAGAATTAGGTTGGTTTTGTGTACTTAAAAGTAAGAGAATGAGTTTTGTATGTGCAATCAGAAGTGCATCTTGCTAAAGCTGACATCGGGTAGTTATTTGAGAGGAGGATTTTCCACCACAGTAGGTGGTTGTGATCAATTTTGAGATGTAGATCGCATATGGGTATGAATTCGCATATTTTATTTCCATAAGCTAAAATTCTTGTAATTCTGGGAGAAAGGCTGCTGCCATGGAAGTAATGAAGATTTTTTTGTTGAAGGATTAAAGCCTTGGATTGTATTTTTGGTTTTCCAAAATTCTTGTAATTTTTTGCTTCTTGTTGTTTGTTGCTACTGTGTTGAGTTTGCTATGGGGATGAAAGATTTTCTTTTCTTTTATTTCAGAAGCTGAACCATCTCTCGAAAAGAATTGTGTATGTGAATTTTGAAGAATTAGTGGATATGTTGAGTTAAAAAAAAATTGGATTTGTATTTTGTTGTATGAGATATTATAAAGCATATTTAGGATAAAACTTGAGATAGTTACCAAACGTATTTTTTGTTTTTATTCTCATAATTTGATAGACAAAAATGACTATCAAACATGTTTTCTGTTTTAGTGTTTACTACAAAATAAAGACAAAAAATTGTCTCTGTTTTATAGTTTTTGAAGACACAAAAACAAAAACGTTACCAAACGACCTCTTAATTTCCTTTCTACGTTTGGAATAAGAAATTCCCTTTTAAAATGACTGAATTTAGCTGAAATGGAATTTTTATGCATGGAAAGCTGTTTCATTTTTTTTTTCCCAACGTTTTCATCCAAATAAGCATCCCAACCAAGCAAAACCTGTAAATCTATTAATATTTTTTATTTTCAGTGTTACTGTTTTATAAAAAAACTTGAATATTACATGATAATCTCGGGTAAAGTAATGCTGTCCATTGTTGGACATTATGAATTCGAGTCACGGATCAAAATCTATCCTCACATTGAATAAGACTGCATATATCTGACTCACACAAGATGTTCCAAGCGTGCATACCCTTTGAGTCTTGGTTAGAGAATCAATCAACAATGTCTGCATTCATTTAGATTACAATACAATAGTTTATAAACACAGTTCTTCACTGATATTTACAGGGAAAAAAAATAACAATTAAAAAAATTATACAAGTATTCACAATCCAATCTCTGTTCTGATTAGATTTGGCAAATCCTAGGAAACTTAACAACACAATTGTGGGCATGCTAAGGAACTTCCAAAACCCACATTAATCAATCAAATCCTACAAGCAAATACATTCCAGGAAATGAGTGTCAAGGACTGTGTGTCTTGTTAAGCAAATATGTTGCTAACATTGAAAGCAGTAGAACCGCTAGTGCCATAAAGGTATACAATTGCAATGGCTGTGCTGCCTCGTCCACACCCTCAGCCTGTTGGTCTAGAACCGAATTGGTTGAACTGTCTGCAGTGATGGAAGACCCAACTTCAGTCTCACTAGCAGGTGTATCTTTTGATAATTCTTCTACCTGATTGAAAAAAAATCAGAGCAATCCTTCAGAACAATAATATATAACTAGACATTTATCAAACCGTTCCAGTTAGTGATGCATGCACCCTTTGATAAGTAGAGGGAATTGTGATAATTCATTACGATCCAACTTTCACCAGTACACTTGACATATAACAAATGGAAAGAATTATTTCATGCTTACTGCAATAAAACAACTAAATTAGATTGTATTAAAAAGAAGTTAAAAGACCGTTGACGATTTATATGAATGACACTTCGGAAATTGAAATTTGTATATCGTTTCCTGTAGCAAAATGTTCTATAAAATTCCCAGTTGATAATCCAGAAGAAGCTGAAACAATAGTTTCTCTGTGCACTGTGCTCACCATGTGCCTGCAACTCTGCATTACCTATTTCCCATTGTATTCAATGCATGGAAAAGTTATCTTGACTCGCAGCACAGTGACAGCCCAACAATGGAAAGCAACAATGAAAGTAATGAAAGTGAAACTAATGAACAGCTAGTTCAAGGTGACAAAATTTCTCGATATGCAATGGAAAATTGATCGAAGTGTAAGAGCACCTCAAAGTCTTATCCTCTAACATTTTAACAGGAAAAAAAATAAAGGGAGGTTTCAATGAATCATGCTGAAGACATGCCAGGATGAGAGAGGTCAGATTTATGAGTCCTTCAATCTGCATAGTTGGGTTGGACTTCAATGTTACCTATTCCAGTGTCATAAGCAATTGACTGACAAAAGAGCCATATTTTTTTATGTACACTACAATTTATGAAACCAAACACATAAAAAGCCAAAAATGTTTTCTGGTGTGAGATACATGCAGAACAAGAATGCGAACAACTAGCCCAGCACTGTGAGAATATTAGTCATTTCTCACTTGGTTGCTGGTTGATGGTGTCCTAGTAGGGAATGCAAATCCAGTTTGACAGCAGATATTTTGTCCAAGTATTACCAACTGTCTTTGGTTTAACCCAGCACCAACCCCCTGGAGGGACCAATATTACATACTATTAAAACCAGTCAGGCAGTGAAAAACTCATCACCATCCCTAACATAATCCTTTCAATCTCATGATTTGCAAGCCCACTCATAAATTAACTACACATTCAAAAAGACACTAAGGGCACTTGCCTGGAACATTTCTGAGGATGGTTCTGTTGCCACTTCCTTGGAAATTTCAGTACGAATAGGATTAGCTGATTCAAGCTTGGAAGATGGTCTATCAAAATTGCCTTCATTGTCATGTATTCTTATAGATGCGTTCTTCATTGTTCTCTGTAACTTCACCCCCAAAATTTTGTTTTCCTCTCTTAAAGAATATAACTGCACAAAATTCCAGCCGATGTATCACTATCTGAATTTAAAAGAAGAACGGATTAAATAATTCTATAGAACTTTTGAGATATTTAATTCATTTGGAGGAAGAAAGACACAATAGGTGCAAGTAAAAGCAAAAGTAAGAAAGAAGAAAGCAAAATACCTGCTTCTGTATGCGCTCCCTTTCCGTGGCTAGTTGCATGATCATGTCCATAATTAGATTGGTTTTAATAGTAATGTCGTTCACCCTTGATAGTTTATCATTCTTAACTTGATTGAGTGATGTCTCCAAGCATTCCATTCTGGACCTCAGAAAATCTAGTTCTTTGTTAAGGTCTAAGTTAGTTTCAGACAATATAACGCATTGCTCCTCTGCATTCTCACACTTACTTTCAGCTTTCGAAACCTTTTGTTTCAGTTCATCAATCAGAGTTTCCATATCCCAAATTGCAGCATACAACATGTTCTGCTGCTCTTGACTTGCTTCAGAGGAAGCCCTTGCATGTTGTAGTTGTGGTTCTAATTCCCTCAATTGCTTCTCTAGTAAGCTCACCTTCTTTGTGCTACTATCGTTATTACCTTTAAGAAAACCCAGCTCTTCTGTTAGTTCCAAGTTTGTCTCTGTTAACTGCGAAATTTTGGCTTCTGCACTTTCGGCCCTACTTTCTGTTGCATAAATATTTTCTTTCAGGGACTCGATTACACTGTCCATTTCTCTAAGTTGATCTTGACTCTCTTCATTGACTCCATTTGCTTTCTTCAGCTGGGATTCAGATTCTCTCAGTTGTGCTTCCAGCAATGTAACTTTTTCCCTCAAAGTAGATATTTCAGAATTATCAGCAATAAGTTGTGCATTGCTTCCATTGAGCTTTTGTACAATAGTTTCTTTAGCTTTCAACTGTTCTATGCATTCTTGGAGTCTAGATTTCATCTGCTCTTCTCGTTGGGCTGAACCATTTAGATTGAATTGAACAACTTGAAGTTGGCCCACCAGTCCTTTTGAAATTCCCAAAAGCACCTCTGCTGCGTTATCCGATTCTAAAAACCTACCCCAAACAACTTCTGCCGCCTCTTCCATGCAGAAAGTTACTTGTTCTGTTAGGCGTAGCTTTAATTTTAAATCTTCCTCATTTTCTTTAGATTTTGTTAACTTTTTCTCAATATCTAGCTCTCTTGCAAGAGATTTCTCCAGCATTCTAAGAATATGTCTTTGCTCAACCATCTGCATTTGTGATTTCACACCTACATTTGAAACTTGAAAATCTCGTGATAAACCCATTCCCCTGTCATATTTCCCTGTTAAGAAAGATGCGTCAGGAAACAGTCTTATATCTTCATTTTAAAGCAAACTGGTTATTCGTTGGACAAATGTAACTTACAATCATTATGGTTAGACGCTAATGAGGTCATCTGCAACTTGGCCAACTGCATATTCATCTCTAGGACATGCTCTTGTGACTGCTTCAACAATTCTTCTGAATCATGCAATTTACCTTCCACTACAGCAACCAAATCTCCCAAGTGTCCAAATGAAGCTATTTTACAACGAGTATCAACAATCAGAGCTTCTAAAGCACCCATGAAAGTGTTCAACTCTCTAACCTCAGAATCTAAAATGCCATTTAAGAGATCAAATGTCCATGCCTTCTCAAAGCAGTCCCCTGCGACACTGTCATTTTCTGCGGCCACTGCTTCAAAATTAATTTCGCACGACAACAAGTTCATCAAAAGTGTGTCCAAATTTAGCAACTTCTCAGAGGAGTAAGCCAAGTCCAAGTCCACTCCAGTTAAAACTTCCATGGCACTTGCTAACTCTCCCATATCCTTGGTATCAGATGCAAGATCTTCTTGTGACAATATTTTCCCAAACTCTTTATCATCAACATCAATGTTCTGTGCAACATATTCACCAAACGACATTGTTTTGCTATTCTGATCCACAACCTGGGGACAATAAGAAGATAGAAACTTTTAAGTAAACAAAATTTCAGTACTCCAAATTTCTTATCAAACTCAAAATATAACACAAGAAACTCCAAGAAGGTGAACACAAGCCCAAGCAGAATGAATTAATAGGAGAACGTTAACAATAGCTCAAATGCGATACATTGCCATGCTGAAACCCTTGTGTATTCTTCGCTTACACATGAGGTAAGGCGTTATCATTAGTAACCCATTATGGACTTCTTAAGCAACCTAGGCAACGATTAAAGCATCCATTATGTCTCATTCTGGACTTATTAAGCAACCCATTATGGACTTTTTCACGGATATGATCCTTTAGAGCAAAATAAATAAATTTACTACAAAAAAGGAAAGAACAGAATGGAAGGATGTCTCATTCTCCTCGCCAAGAAGGAAAAAATACAAGAATAAAAAGGAGAAAGAGGAACAGAAAAGCTGAAAGAAACATACATTTTATGAATCTCTCCACCCCTTCTCCATGCTTTTAAGAAGAAATGAGAAGTCACCTATCAGGTTACGAACTACTCAAAATAAAAGAGAGTTGGGTAAAGCAAACTCCCTCCTTGGACGGGCATCAGTAAGAACCCTTAAACTATCAGGGAAAAAGTTTGAAATCTACATCAATCTGTCAACGCCGCCTCAAGTGTGACCACTCTCCCACATAGACAAGACTAAAAAGTAAAAACCAAGTGCTAGATATGCACAAACAGAAGCAAAACTGGGTGTATCTTACTGCAGAAGCACAAAGTGGAAACCAATATGCAAAAGAAGAGAAATAAATCCAAGACCCCCTAAAGCTCCAATACCATGCCTGACCATTGATAACTTGAAAAACTTAAGATATTAGAGAGAAACCTAGTCCTGATATCTTGCCATGGGTGCCTATCACTCTGGTAGAAATCATAACTAACAGTTTCCACTACCTTGTACCCTCCATTGCCATTTCTTTTCAAGTAGTAAGGACAACAAAGCAATAAGAGCTCCTAGCCGCCCTCCCACACATTCACCAGTATTGGATAAATGTTGCAGGATTGCGATTTCAAATTTGAACAGAGGCATCACTTTGATGTCTCAATCAATCTTACTATAATGACTAAGGAAAATCCTTCACCTTAATCAAGAAAACATCTGCTTATAATAATATTAGTGGAAGGACAAAACCACTCTTTAAGGTTTAATTATCTCACTAATTCCTAGTCCTTTCAACGCAGCATGGATAATTATGGAAGCATTTACGCATTCAAGACAGTGACAGACCAGGAACTCAGCAAAGAACCAAAAACAAAAAAATGTGCTCTGACATACAAAGAGACAGGAGTATGAGCAGTTTCATAACATATGGCTAGTGAGTAATGATATTATGAAAGTAAAGTGATCTTCAGACTGTTTCCCGATAAAGAACCAGAAGGACCGAATCAATCCAAATCAAATCAAAGTAGAAAATCAGATACTTCAATTCAGTCAAACAAGGAGCAGAGACCTCAGTTAGCTATATAATTGGAGAGCATAGAACAAGACTTCCAAATCTATTCAAAATGTCTCAAATAAACTTCAATAAAGATATAGTTTTTCTTGTAGGCATTGGTATCTGGCCAATTCGTGTCAAACTTTAATGTACTATTAGAAACCATTTTTGTTTCAAGAATGGTTACAACTTCCAAAATAACAGAACACAACCCAGTTTACAATTCTTCACAGTTTTAAGTGTCTCGGCAAATCGAGAACTACGTAAGGGGCTTCATTTACACTCTCCACCCTACTAACATTGTCATTGAGCCTACTAATTGCATTAATTTCCAAGTTTTCACACAACCAAAAAATAAAAATAAAGACGGAACGACTTAAGTCTAGAGACCAACATTCAGCACAGACAAACACTAACCCATATGCTATTTTAGTGATATTGGAAGGACCTTTTACAATCTAGAATTCTGTATGACTCCAATTCCACAGATTAGCCTTAATTTTCCGTACTTAACTGGAAAATGAACCTAAAATCAACATTCAACTCCAACAGACACTAACCCATATAATATATCTCCGGAAAAGTCATCAACTTTCCCGCCCAAAATTGTATACAAGAATCACAACAATGAGGAAAAGCAAACAGAATTGAACAGAGTTGAATTACCTGAAGAAAAAATTAATGGGTCCGCTTGGATTCTCACAGGAACCAGGAAATTGAAGTGTCTCATTCAATAGCTTTTCTTCATCACCATTAACTCAACGTGTGAACCATTATGAGGGTACATCTAACGTGCGCCATAGATACGGTAGATGGAATGGTCAAACCTGAAAAGGTAGGTGGCGTAAACTGGTAAAGGTGTGGTTGATTGGTCTTCTCTCCTATTTCCTGTGAGTTGAGTTGCCACCATTATGTGGCCATTTCAGAATCAGAAGGAGAATCAGATGGAGGGTTGTTGGCTGTTGTGATCCGTCGTGGGGGGGTACACAACGAGAAATGAGTTAGCTATCGGACACAGGAAAATGAAGAACAAAAACCCAAGATGTGTAGATTGGCTGAGATCCTATTCTGTGGACATCTTGGGATCAAAAGTTTGTGTC
>CM042199.1:4308775-4336659 GCA_023539305.1 Ilex asprella
AAAAATTATTACTTGGATTAACAATTATGTTGAGCATTCTATAGGTACACAGTTGGCGAAGTATGAGACAACACAGGAGGTTTGGGATCATCTGCAAAGGTTATTTACTCAATCAAATTTTGTAAAGCAGTATCAATTGGAGAATGACATACGAGCTGTCTCATACTTGATAGTATTGTTTTATAGAATCAAATTTTGTAGATTAGGAATATTGTTTTATAGAGAATGAAATTTTGAGAAAATAATTATGTTCACTAAATGCAAGAATTTTGATAATTCTTAAGTAGTCCTTCTTTTTAATTTGATAGTTACCCCCCACTAAAAAAAAAAACTCTGGCTCCACTCTTAGTCTAGGTGTGGATAGTGTACCTTTAATCGAACCAGAAAAATATTTAGTCCAAATATACATAAATTGATATTGTTAAGAAATATAGGGTTATTTTAATTATTAAGGGTAGAATAGTCTTTTATTTTATTCATTTGTTTAGCCTATATATAGTCTCTTTGTATTTAGATTAAAACACTTCTTTGTATTCAATTCAATTATGCACTATCAATGAAACCCTAGCCTCCTCTTTTCCTATTTCTTGTATTTTTCTTGATTGTTTAACAGATATCAACATACCAATGAACTAAAAAAAAGAAAGAACATTAGCTAGTGTGGCATGAAGTAATGAAGTTGATAATGGCAGCCTGAAAAGCTTTGAAGTTGACATGTTTGTGCCCCCCTTTTGTTAGGTTCAAAGATGACGACGATAAGCAATGAGCACTTCCATAACGCCACTTTCCAGCATTGGCCATGTATGTGATGTTATCATAGAATTGGGTAATTTAGGTGGGTGGATAGCATGAGGTTATAACTTGGAAGTACCTGAAATATCCTCTTAATCATTCTTATCATAAATAAATAACATAGAAGGAGATGATTAGCTTAGGCAAAATCTATGAACTCCAATTGTTTCATATCAATTCAATGAGGTCGAAGAGGGTCTGCCTAATCAACTACTAGAAAAGAGTTCTAGTTTTATTTGATTGTGTTTAATACAAGATATGTTGATGTGAATGTGTTGATTCACCAATTGTAAAATGTTTTACATGTTAGGATAGAATTAGAAATTGGCCAAATAGAGAGGGGAGAGGGCGAAAATAGGACTGTTAAACAATCCGAACAGAACGAGCTTGGCTCGATAATGACTCATTTCGGCTCATTCAAATCAAAAAATGATCTGAATTCGATTAAATTTATATATTTAGTGTACAAGCTGAATTAAAGCAAGGTGTAGCTCCACAATAGTAGGCTTGGCTTGGTGCAAATTTGTTAAGTGTTTTATTTCAAAACAATTCCCCTTCAAATGATGAACAATCTCAGACTTACCCCTAAATAGCTTCAATCTATGTACACTTCTTTCCCTGGTTACTAGATTTTAAAGTTTTAGAAATTTTTTTAGAGTATACTCGCTTTGGACTCGAGTTCAGATTGAATGTTTCCAAATTTTTGCCAATCCGAGTTTGAATAATAACCAAAACTCGGCAGTCGAGCTTGGGCAATCACAATAGACACGAACCAATCATACAAAAGCTCGACAAACTTGACCCGATGAATTTATGACTTCTCTGGGTAAATATGGAGCAGTCCCGGTTCGACACATTGCAGCTGTAATGCTGGATACTGCAGCTACATGCATAAAATCTGAGAAATGTATTCAAAAAATTGAATATAAACCCTGTTAAAAACATCCCATTACATTAAAAAACACCCCAAACAACTTTATTATCCACATTCTCAGTGGATTCAGACCTCAATCAACAAACGTAAGCCAAAGAGTAACATGCGCAGAAATTAGTATTATTCTAAAACGCACTACCCAACATTATTATTATCAGACAAAGAACTCTGCATAAACAAAAAAGCCACAGAAGGATTGAAAATGTCCTTAAAGTTTTCAAAACGAAAGATGTTACTAGAATACTGGGTGTTCATTAAATTGAACAGAGAAGAGAAAAAGATGATGGAGAGAGGTTGAAGATGATGGTGAGTTTATCCTATTTGAACCAATCACAGTGTGATGACCTCATGAGAGAGAATAGAAAAGAGAAGAAAGAAAGTTGGGGTTGTTTGAGTGGGAGGAAAACAGTGGCGGATTTAAGGCACTCCAATTTTAAAACCTTTTGGCCTTTATCTAAAATTTTAAATTATTTATAATTTGTCCCCATTAAAAAGCTACTCAAAAAAAAATTAGACACAAACTTTACATACATATTGATATACTAAAATCGGATTCGATTGTGATCAGATATTGTTGCATACTCACTTATACAGATATAGTAATTAAAAATTGAGTGATTATTTAGCGATATTGTGCTAAAATTGGAATATAATTTGTTAAAATTCAGCTCTGATTTAATTATTTGGATCATATCGACTTTTATTTTTTAAAAGGATTCAAATATAAATTGTGAGAATTATGTTCGTTGAATAGTCAAATTCAAATTGAGGTTTCAAATTAGATTCGGTACATCGATATTTTATCCCAATCCGACCATTAACAAGCCTATTAACTATTTATTTTTGAAGCATAACAAGTATTAATGATGGTGGTCCATCATTCTCTTCAAAATAATGGTTGCCCCTCACTGTGAAGAATTCCTGAACCTGCCTCTAGAGAAAAGTGGAGACAAATCACAAAATCTGGTATGGGTCATGGTACCAAATGCTAGGGGTGTAACTCAGGCCCAACGTAATTTGTAAAACTTTCAACCCTAACCCAACTTGAGCTAGACTTTTAACCCGAGTATTGATCAAGTTAATTTTGAGCTTAATTTGAGTTAGTTCGGGTTAACTAATTTGGGCTCAAATTGGGGTTAATTTCGGGTATAACACAATACCTTTACAAACATAAATTTGATAAAAATCTCAAATAAACGTAAATATGTTGACACACACAGATATTGGATTGAACCCGAATTGTGAATTCAAGCAGAATCCAATTTTTGTAATTTGGGTTGGGTTCGGATTGAACCCACCCGAAGTCTCAACCTAAGTATGGCCAAAATTCAATTTGGATTGTGATTTTTCAGGCAATCTTAACGTAAGTTTCAAAAAATTCAACCCTTAAGTCCTATTTTTTTCAGGTTAACATGCTCAAGTTGCACCTGCACAAATGCTTGCTACTTGCTATTTAATGATGAAAGCTTAGAAGGCTTGAAAAAACAATATTGATAATGTGACTTTGTGGTTAAGAGAGAGCCTCGGGTTTCTCAAACAAAGTTTATTGCTCTGTCGATGCTTAAATCAATATCCGTGAGAAGTAAGCTAAACAAAATTTAATAATGTATGGAGCTAAGTATAGCATCTTGCATATTGCATATTGCATATTGCATATTGCATTGAGGATGAGCCTTCCCTCAAGGTAATGTCAAACAGTTTGACTTTGAAAATCTCCTTTAAGAATTACCAAATTCTATGTATTAGGTGGTGGTAAATCATGTTTTACATGAGGAAGAAATTTTGTGGATATGGCCATGATTGCTAACCAATCCATAGATATTGTGGATCCTTAGAGATTAGGATTGACTTACATGCAACAAAGGACAAGAGCTCGACTTCACCTATTTTTCACCTAATCTAATCCTACTTAATGTCAAAGTCGTATAGGATAAAAATTATTTACTAGAGCAATGCGATTGTGACTTAATTTCGAAAACTGGTGTAAAAACTTAATTCATTCTGATTATTACCTCGTGGGTCCTAACAATGAATGAAGTCATTATCAATTCAATACTCACAATACATTAAATTCCCAAATTAATACAAACACCCTTAATGGATTTACAAAAAGACATGTAGTTTGCACTTCCATGCAATAGATTGTTTAATTTTATAGCCAGCACGTTCAATAAATACTTCAAAACAGGGTGACCTTTTTTTACAAAACACCGTCTCATTGAAATAGTAAGTTCAACTATATATTTTGATCTGAACATTATGAATTCAAGTCATTAAAATAATCTCTCAACGCACAGAATAAAATTGTGCATATCTAAAGCTTTAGAGCTCACATTGCCAAGAAGCTCATGAACTATTCTATATTGTTCTTGAAACTCAACTTTTAAATTGTTATGACAGAGGAGTTGAATCCAGACCAGTAATGCTACCTCCTTCGACCCTAGACTAGGTTCATGTGGAGAAAATTTTCAGTGCTTAGCAGTCGAAGGCCGGCACCACGTGACAATGCCGTGTGATATTTACACAATAAAAAACTGACACAAAATCACTTGTCAGACACACATGCTTATTATTTTAAGAACGAATTTGACAATTTTATAAGTGACAACAATTGATTGAAAATGTACAATATTTTATGTGTGATATACACAACTTGATACTGTCGAGTGGCGCTTGTCGAGCACCGAATATTTACTTGTAAAAATTAGAAAGTGATAGAAGGAGAAAAAAAAATGCAAGAAAGGCTATGGGAGTTTGAGTTGACAGGCTGCTCAATTGGGAGGCAGAGTGGTGCACCAGGCACCCCACGCTTGTTTGCTACAAAGGAAATTGCACTAATGGATAATAATGATAGATCATACACACGCATATACATGTATATAGTCTGTATCATGCCACCATGTCTCTCCTTTGAATTGTTGCCCTCAAAATTATGTTTGATCCGAAATAGGGGAAGCTTTTAAATCAAGTCCCCCTCCGTACGTAACACTCTAGTCACTTCTTCGACTCCAACTTCAACTCTAACTCCGACTATTTCTCATCGAATCAAACCTTTGGATATTATGATTTTTTAAAAAAAAATTATTTAGCTATCATTATTTTTAATCGAAAGGATATGGTTTCATCTTAGTTTTTTTGATGGAAGAGCATGCCTTGTAAAATAGACTTTTAAAGCTGTCTAGTAAAATTAAAGAATGTTTACACAGAATTAGATGCTTTTACAAGTAAAAAGGCTTGGTTTAGAAACGTGACGGAAAAAAAAAAAGGAAACTGCTAAGTTACACACTTCAGTCGCTGCAGAAAATAGAAGAAAAATGAAGCTAAAAACAACGAAGATAGAACTTTGAAGGTGTCAGCTTCCTGCAAATAGAGGAGTCATATTCAAAATATGACACGATTCATAAACACGATACGAAATTAGAGAGTTTAGATATTTTTTAAGTCATTCGTTTAATAAACGATTGGACCCGATACAGTACGATTAATAAACAAATTCAATATGAGTGAAGTTACTCAGAAGAAATACATGACACGACTCGTTTATATATCAGTTATGCACGGTTTATATACGACATGAATTCGATATGACATAATTTATTAAACACTAATTAATAAATATATCGGGTATAGATGAAAAGTTTTTTAACACGAATAAGTTAAGACTCGACACGAACCTGTCTCACCTAATCCGATTGACAGGTTTACCTGCAAAAGAGGACTTTAATTCATACCAATGAAAGCATGATGGGCATGCCCGTAACCATGCTTTCATGCAAATAGCGATAGATTATAAAATAAATTAAGAATCGCAGTATTAATTTAGGAAAAAAATAATTTTAAAATGACGATAAGATGGTAAAAAATTCATCCCCCTTTACCCACTCCCTCTCTATTTTTCATTTTTTCTAGCCAGAGCTAGACTTGCACCTTCACCACAACCTTACTAGGAAAGAAGCAAGAAAAGTAGTCATGAATTGTCTCAAAGTGGCCATGAATGGTGTCATTTTCTATCTTTTTCATGGTGTTTTTTCCTATTTGTGGTTAGGACCAAGGCCACGATGTTCTCTTGCTGTGTTTTAGAACCAGTGCCGGCCCATCTTATAGGGCATTTTTTATTCCTAGGCCCCAAATTGGAAGAAAATTTTGGGGTCCTAAAATAAAATAAATAATAATATATAATTAAATTTTTAGATATATTTTAATCATTGAATTAATAATGAGTGTTAACTTTAAACAAAATTCACTATTCGTCTAACATACTTGGTCCTCAAAATTAAGTGTAACTAGCGTTATTGTATAGTTTTTAGAACCTTTTTCAAAAACATTTAGAGTCCTAAAGTTCAACTTATTTTTTTATCATACCCGATATTTATATTATATATATTATCACTTTACAATCTTATTATTACAATCAATTTTATATCGTATAATAGGTACAAATAATAATTAAATTGTATAAATTAAATTTGATGTCATTTTTTTATAACTTTGTTTACAATACACAAGATGACTATAAAATAGAGTGAGTAAAAGCAGTACACTAGCTATCTTTTTTATTTTTTAAAAAAAAGCTCATTTTCTCTAAAATATCTAATAACTAGGGATAACTTGTACTTGAAAGTACGGTGCAACGTAAGTAAAAAGTGATAAATTTAGGAGGGAAAATTTAATTTGAATGATTTTGAGAAAGATGTTAGTGGTCGTTGGATAAGTCTATTTGAGACCATCGAATGAGCTTATTAAAACCTACCCTGTTTTAGATTATAGATGTCTCATTTATTTTAGAACTATTCAACTTGTATAAATTCTTATTTTTATATACATTTAGAAAAAAAAATATTTTACTAGTCAAACTAGTTTTCAATTATGTTTCTCTTTTATCTTAAACAAATAGTTTAGATCATTGTATTTGATCTCCATATTTGACTTCAATTAACACAATTTTTATTTGTAAAATTTACATTTAAAATTTGAATTAGTATGTTATATCTCAAAAGACAAAACAAATAATTTGTAAATAAACATATTTAATAAGTAATTAATATTACTATTATTACTGAATAAATATTTATAAAATTTTATATAACATTTTTCACCTAGGACCCCAAATTAGATTGGGCCGCCCCTGCACGGAACCACCAATCCATGCTTTGATTTGGGTCCTCTCAATTTTATTTTTTTTACCAACTACGGTCAAATTCAATTACCCAGATTATATATATATATATATTCACAAACCCTATCCACCCACTTTCTCAATCCACCTCCACCACACACAAATACACATACACACTCAACTAGCAACACTGCCAAATTCCTGCACCACCTCTCTCTTTCTTAGTCCACTACCGACTCAAAACTGTTGTATATCTCTATCTCACACACTCATCTACAACTCACACACCGACACACAGAGCACACATTTGTTATACATATTATTTTTGTAAGTTTTTATATTTGATCAATTTGTGTTATATAATGAGTTTTCATCTTTCTTTGCATATCTATTTGTGAGGTTTTGTGAGTTTTTTTTTCAATTTTTTTCTTAAAATCATAAAAATTAATTGTAATGGGTGGAGACGGTGACGGATATAGTGATCAAAATTTACCTGTAGGATAAGAATTAAAATTAAAATATCCACCGCTAATGAAGGTGGATCATGGGTAGACGAATATTTTTAAAACGGATATGAAATAGAGATTAATCTCTTATCTCGCCTCAGTCCACTGTCATCCCTAGAAGGGAATATCGTGCAATTGAGTACGACTTTTTCTTTTTAACTCTTAACTGAGACGTCCGAATATGTGATTCACTTTACCTTTTAAATGGATTGCGTGATGCCTTGTTCTTTAGTTCTTCCTAGTTCTTATCCGACCTTTGAATTGCACCACAGAGAAGTTGGATTAGTGGGGGGAATAAACTAAACTAAGAATAAATATAGAAAGGTGGGGTGATGGTAGAATACACAACTCTATTACCAAATAGCGTAAAACATATGCGGTTGCAAGTTTCTGCCTCGGAAATTTTCCAAGACAATTCTAATCCAACTCCAATACTTCTTTAATTATTACATCTTTGCACATCATATTGCTAGTGGGCGTAGGTACAAATGGAATGCCATCAAATGTAAGTAAAAGTCTTTTTTTTTTTTCATTCAAGATGTCTGGGTCAACGTATGTATACATCGAGTAATCTCTTCTTCGGTCTGATCAAAGATAGACTATCCACATCGAGACTAGACTGTTTATGAGGGATAAATCTTTGATGACCTGACCCCAAAGGATTGTCAAGATCAAGGCCGGCCCAACCACTAGGCCAATAAAGCCTGGTATTTAGGCTTCATTTCAAGGAAAACTCGATAATATTTAGGGGTACAGTAATAATTCAAACAAAAAATCTAAATCTATAAGAAATAGGCCCCATAAAAAATTTAGATTTAAGCTCAAATAAAAGATTTCAACTTGAATGAATTGGGCCTATTAATTTAACCAATGAAATTAAATGGCTCTAAAATTCAATTTTTTGAAAACAAAAAGAAAAAAGTTAATAGTAAAAATCAAGTTATTAAAAATCAAGTCTTAACCTCTCCAAAAAAGTCAAATTCAAATTTATTATCATAATTTTTCAATCATTTTCTCTCCCTCTATCTCTTATCATGAAGTTCAACTATGATAACAAAAGTTTTGAATGTAAAAACTTAATTAATTTTTTTTTATTTTAAAAAATAAAAAATAAATTTTAAATAAATTGATTGTTACTATTAAAAAAATCTTATTTATTATTTCTGCTTTAGGCCCCAAAATGTTTGAAGTTATTTTTAACGAAGATTTGAAATCAGGATATCTTGGTTTACAACTCATTCCTGTTATTATTTGAACAACGCATTCGGGTTAATGTAAGTAAAAGTCTGGTTGCACACAAGCACAATATTTCTGTCACGTGGTTCGAGAGAGATAATAAGTAGTAAACAATATTTTTCTCTATTTTTGAGAGACCGAATCTCAAACTCAAACCTGCAACGTATTGTTTGAACGGATGAACGTTTAATTATTATCACTTCAAATACCTAGTGGGTCCCTTTCTCAATGACACCGTACCTGTACTCTAGTTCTCGCACAAAGAACAATGGTACAAGGATGTTTCATGTTTGGTTGTTTCAGTATTTAATAACCAAGAGAGGGACAGAAAAGTAAGGATTTAGGACCGTTTGGCAAAACCGCATGAAAGATGAGTGACACAATGTTCTGAACTTGGGTTGGATGCTTAGTGGAAGAATGATGTCTACCACCTTCTAACCTGATAAAGGCTATGAAAATGAAATACTTTGTTAGGTATGGATAAATTTAGACTAGGTTAATGGTCCTTAGCCCACGGGTTGACCCAAACACAATGGGCAATTCACAATTGGGTCATGAATCGGGGTGTCCCACCATGTAGAAGATATTGACAACCTGTTAGCCCGATGGGTCGACACAAACTGTTAATTATTTTTTTCCTATGACACAATGGTATTAGTAGAATTACAGATTATAGTACAAATGGACTATTATAATTCACATATTAAAAAAAATGCATGAAAAAAGTTTAACAAAACGTAACATTTGGAAAGATTTTATTATATTACTGGGTATGTTTCGAACTAGTTTAAATAAATAGTTTTTAAAAGTTTTAGAGTAAAATAAGTCATCTCTGTTGGGACCGTGGTTTTTTTACTAGCTCATAAAGTAACTTTTTAGACCCAAAAAAAAATATTTAGACTGATTTAAGACACTGATTTTATCTTGATTAAAAAAAAATGATTTTATGAGCTTTTTTTTCTTCAAGTTTTTGGAGTTTCATCGTAAACCCCACATAACTTTTTAATTTATTATAGTCATAAAATATTATTAGTGATGTAAAAAAATTAAAATTTATATTTTGAGAACTATTATGCATAATCTGTACATACATGTAATTATTCTATTATTTTGACACAAAAAAAGCCAAAAAAGCAATAAAGTCATTGCAAATGGTTTTTTTCCAACTTTTTTAGCGTTTTAAAGAACATTTTAAATGGTTTTGGGAACTTTTTTAACTTTGAATTTTTTGAAAAAATTTTGAAGCCGCCACATTTTACCTAAAGAAAAAGTCAGCTCTAAATAGGTTCATTGCTTTACTTTATTTTGTTATTCTTATGATCAATAATTACAAATAATTTAAATTAATATCTACGGCTGAAAATTATTTTTTAAATATAATATCGAAATATTAATTTTAGATACCGTAGCCTTATTCTCCTAATCAATGCGAGAAGAAGAGGATAAAACACTAGGTAGGCAGATGGAGCTCATTAGGCAGCATCGTGGTGTAGACACATTGTACCCGTGGAAGGTTTGACATTGCCATTACGTAAACTTTGTCTTTGCAAAACAAACCTATGACCAAACAAGCCAACCAAAGGACAAGTAGAACAGAGAAAAAAAACAGAGGAGAAAGCTGTGTTGAAGTACTCGGAAGATCAAACAAGAATTAATCTAAGTACTTATAGCTTTTGCCTAATTCATCTAAGACCAGGAGTTGAAGGAAAATGAGATACCAGAATTTAGGTTGTTGATGTGAACTATTTGTACGATTGTATTCTTATATACAGGTCGAAAAGTCGAGTCTTGATCCAGCTAGTGCTTTATAATTAGAACGTTACATATTCGAGTAAAAGAAATAGTATGTTTACGCATGAGATTATATTTCGTACATTTAATCATCAGAACTTAAAAGTGGCAGAAAATTTGTGCACTGAGACTTTTTTTTACTATTCTAATATATGCATCCCATATATTCCAAGTTGAAGTGCCATTTGAGTCATCAAAATGTTATTAAAATGGGCATCATAATTCCAGGTCTAATAATTTAATTCCCACCTTTCTAATTCACCTGCTTTTCATCGTCAATCACAGTGCAATTGGGTGAGAGTGTGTTCAATATGGTTCTTAAATTTGATAGCTTTTGTGGGGGGTTGGGGTGGGGATTGCTTTTGAAGATTGACTTTTAATACTAGTTTCTCATTTGCTTTGCCTTTCTTCTTCTTCTTCTTCCAATACATTCCCCATCTAAATAATTACACTCCACACAGAAAACTTTTCTCTTACATAAGCATCACATAAATGGTCAATGACAATCCACAACACAAATTCTCTATAAATGCATGTGCATGATGAGAATAATGTATCCACATGAATCCATGTTATTGGCATGTTACACCTGCTCAACGTAAATACGTTGTTTTGGTGAGTGACAAATGAATTCGTATCCTCTAAAGCTAGGCCGAATTTAGCCAGTAATTCCAGCATACATATTTGCACAACAAGAATTGATTAGGATACGATTACACCATCCAACATTACATGTTGACAAAATGAGGCCGCAGAGCTCCCTTGGGTGATTCAATCGAATTTTAGCTGCACGATTCTTATCTTATTTTGGGATTGCATGAGGCCAGCTACAGAGAATCCAGACCTTGGAATAAAGTAGCTCTCCCTAAACTTGCATAGAAACAGCTCAAATTAATCATTACATGCATACATCACACATATTATAAGAACTATTCCAATGGATGTCCAAATTCTCTGGTAATCCCCTGATACTGCTACACTTTGTTGCTGAATCTGGCCCACTTCTCTACCCTTCTCCCCACTATAAATCCCCTCCAATTCTCCTGCTATCCTCCCCTACCCTCCAAACATTATCTGCAAATCGAACCCTCAAGTATTGCCTCTTAATATACCTAGCCATGCTTCAATCTGAGGCTGCAGGACCGTACTGTCTAGCCCCCGAAAACCCATCCCTATTTTTGACTAACGTTGGCTTGATGCAACACAATATACCATCATCCAACTTCAACAGATTCTTAACCAACTTACCAAATTCTCAAACCTGCCTTCCTTTTTATGAGTTCTCTCCCCATTCTATCAGCAATAACTCAACCTCTGATGAAGCAGAGGAACAACAACTTAGAGTTATCGATGAAAGAAAGCAGAGGCGAATGATTTCTAACCGTGAATCTGCACGTAGGTCCCGCATGCGCAAACAGAGGCACCTCAATGAGCTCTGGTCACAGGTGGTTCATCTCACAACTGAGAATCATGATCTGATAGACAAGTTGAATCATGCATCGGAGAACCACGACAGGGTCCTTCATGAGAATGCACAGCTCAAGGAAGAAGCCTCTGGACTTCGCCAAATGCTCAGTGATCTCCAAATTGGCAGCCCTTTTAGTGCTTTGAGCGATGTGGAAGAAATTCCATGCAACACAGCTCGTCTCAGCTGAATTTTCAAACCAATCCATCAACCCTTAGAAAAATACGCTTCACTGAGAAGTAAGGCTGTTTATTTAGAGAGAGAGAAAAAGAGATAGTTTGTGTTCTCTATCTGCCATTATTAAGTTTCTTCCGTTTAGTGTGGATCACAAATGTTAACGTTGGTTCCATTCACCTGGACTGTATGAGATCAAAAACAAACTGAGCAATATCATCTTCTAACCTTGTTATTCAAACTCAGTTAATAATATTACTCTCAACATAGTCATGACTAAATCAGAACAAGAAAATTCATGTTTTCAGTTCTTCTCGCCGCATAATATACAGCGGCTTGTGGAGCAAAATATGTGAAAATGAAATCTCAAAACAGCCCATCAGAGAGAAATCAAAGACACCATCAAAACTATCTTTCCACAATCATTTTAAGAAACCAACCATCTTCAATTGTAAAGTAGTCAATCAAGACAGGATAAGAGGAGAATTGAAAAAATTCTTCCAGAAAAATTTGAAAGAAAACATTCAGTAGTACTAGAATTAGTGCGTCACTTCTACAAAGAAAGCATATTTTCGTCAAACATGTAATGAGACCAGGTGAAATGAAGCAATATTTCAGAGTGGTGGTGGCCCTTAATGGGAACAGACTCCAGTAACTTTGAAGGAAGGCCCCATGACAAGCCCTGTGTTGCTCACAAGACATCAGGCAATGAGACAAATAGTGGTGGAGGTGCTGCTGGTAGTGGCTCATAATTCAAAGAACTACTATAAGAAGCAAAAACAATTGAAAAGGCGACCCAATACCATCCAGATACTGTTTCTAGCTTTTTTGTGAGAGCATCAAAGCCTGTCTACATCAATTCATCACAGCTTTTAGCGTAGTTAGCCTTGTAAACATGCATTAGCTTGAATAATTTACTATAAATAATACTGTTCTTATAAAAAATTTAGTCGCCTGTCTACGTGATGCAACCACAACATCAAATAATTAGTAGGATCCAGTGAGACCGACTAATCCAATTGGAACCACATAGAGTTGAATAGTTAAAAAGAAAAAAGCCAGTGTAGCATAGTTGTTTTTACTGATGATACACAAACTGGCCTAAAAACACTTCTCCACTTCATTCATGCACTGTTTTTTTTTTTTGGCTTTGACATCCATTAAATCTCAGCTTCCTTGTAGACAATCAATTGAAGATGATAAAAAAGTTGTTTTGACCATCTCCTACATATCAATTAGTCACAATTCATTCATTCCCAGTCCTTACTAAAATTACAGTTCAAACTCGTTCTCTTGATCTGGGTATTTCTTTTGTTGTTCATCTGAATCACTAAATGAATACTTCTTATAGATAAATATGAGGCAAAAAACTTTCTATCAGTAACACAAACAACCGTATATAATTGAGCAATGCTATATATAGAGACCGTATTTTGGGATCTAAAGATGTGGCTTTAATGTAACAATTGGATTAGTTGTGAGTTTCAATGTTAGTGAGAACACACGTCCAATCCAATGATTGTACATCGTTAGGTCTCCTAGTTAGGCCCAAATAACATTTTCCTATATAATTTAAAGCCAATGAGATGATAATTAGCTAGAATCTTTGCATAAAACCATTGTAATACACCCAAGATCAAAAGTTTTCCTCCTTTCCCCTTTCCTCCACCTCAAACCAAATAGAGGTCCAGCTCCTCTCCTTTTACTTTTTAACCGCAGAGGGGCTATTGAGCATTGGTGTTGTTGAGCAAAACGACATAGGTTTGCACCAAAACGACGTTCTATTTATCAAAATGCATGATTTTGGACAAAACGACATTCCAAATATGATGTCCTTTTGCCCAACAACACCTATCCTCAGCCAACCAATTAGGGAGTTAGTTTTCAAGCAAAACAAAATCATAGCTCAAATCATATGTCGTGCAATTTCAAAATGTTTCATAAATGATCCATATGAAACCCTAAATTCCCAAAAATGCTCATAAGAATCTGGAATTCTAATCACACATAGATTATTTAAATATTCACTGCAAACAACTAGTGCCACAAACTTACCTTCAAATCTGGGAGAAAACGCAGATGAAACGTCAGAGACAAAACTAAAGTCGTTCTGATAGTTCTGAATTCGCGCGCGAAAGGAAGAGGTTGGGCTAATGATTTACTGGCCGAACAGCTTCTGGACCACGGTTGCTCTAGGACTTCATCCATGGGATGGTTCTGTAGCTTATTTTGACAACCCTCAGCGGTTCGTGGGCCAATATGGCCCATATTACTGACGGGCCTTAGGCCTTACTTTCGGCAGAAGAACGGCCGCCAGATTGGAAACATCTCGATTGGGAGTTGGGACCAATCTGGGTTAAATTATAGTATTTAAGGGCATGTTTGGTATTATATTCGTTCTGAGTTTTATGTTTTAACAATAATATAAACAACTTTTAAAAACAGAACTTCCGATGGTACATTGAATACTAGAGCCATGACCAAAGAACTTCACTTCAACCATTATGGCTCAGCAACAAAGACGCTCTGGTCATATTTAAACACAACACTCTCTGTAATTTTCCTCAAAAAGCAATTGTGTATTGGTTGAAATTTACTGTAAGAGGGAAAAAAAGGGGAAGGGGGGGGGGGGGTAGAGAGAGAGCAGCAGCAGCAAATTGCAGTAATGATTTGATGCTTGCTTGGCCCAAGGAGAATGATAAGTGATAAGGCAGAGTAAATGATGAGGAGAGGAGAGGAGAGTGTGCCATTAAACATTACAGAGGATGATATTGTCCAGGCTAAGGCTGTGTACAGCATGTTGTCTTCTTCTTAGCAACTCTGGTTGCCTCAAGATAATTTACCCAAGAATAACAACCATCTAGTGAAGAAGACAACGTATCCGTTATAGTTGCCAAAAATAATAGAATAGTGTGCTGTGTAAGTTTTATTGGATTCTCATCCAAATCCTGGCATTCCCAACTATGTTAGATTTCTATTGCCTACTTTATTTTATTTTTTTTTGAATTTTTATCTGTGGTCAGGAGGATGAATTGGGTTGGTGATTAAAATTAGGGGGTATTATTCGTATTGTGTCATTATTATTCATGTCATGTTTGTGTCAAGACTTACGCAAAAAAAATTATTTAATTTGTTTTGAGTATTAAATATTAATATAAGCTATTTATTATACATATTTAATAATTATGTCAATTTTATAATCATTCGTATCGGATTCGTATCAATGAGTCAAAGTTAACAACTCTAGTTAAAACGTAAATGAATAATTAAAACATAAATAAATAATTAAAATATTTATTATAATTAAGGGTTATTCGCACTGGTGGTCCCCAAACTATTAACGTTGTCTCATTTTAGTCCCCAACATTTTAATTGAATCAAATTGCTCCCCAAAGTATTCACTTTGATTTATTTTGGTCTCAACCACTGACGTCGTTTGCTTTTTGCCGTCTTCGTCTCCTTGTGCCATTCACGTCAGGGGCAAAGTGGACATTGCACCCTACGTCACCTACTTAGCCATTCAAAGGTTGTGATGAACGGACTCTTCACTTCCATTTCCACGACAACAATGAGGAGAACTCCTACTTAGGGCAAAATGGCCAATGCTCATCAGGGCAAAATGCAAGAGTGATTAGCTTTGTCTTCATCTTCTTCTAGTGGACATTGCACCCTACGTCGCCTGCTTAGCCATTCAAAGACTATGATGAACTAACTCTTCATTTCCCTTTCAACGACAACACTGGTGAGAACTCCTACTAAGGGCAAAATGGTCAATGTTCATCAGAGCAAAATACAAGAGTGATTAGCTTCGTCTTCATCTTCTTTGAGTGGGAATCATAGTGTAAAGATGGTTCGTTGCATTAGGAAAGAGAAAAGGAATCAAGCTGGATCATACGATATTCTCCATTACGGTATGTGGTTACTTGTTATAGTTTTGAGTTTCAGTTTCATGGGTACAACTAAATATAAAAAGTCTTGATGCTGTCAAAGCATATTTTTTTATGCGAAACAATTTTTTTTTTCAATATTTATAGTTTATGTGGTTACTAGAAACTACTAGTTTATGCAATATGAATTTTATATATTATATTTTATAATTTATGTGTTCATTGAAATTTATAATATGAATTTTATATTTACTTGTTTTTTGAAACCATTAGGTCATGATTCTTCACTTTTCTCAATGGAGGTTCACCACAATGGTGAATTAACAGAGAGTCCGAACAAAACTTATGTTGGGGCAAAATAGACTACATAGATGACTGTGATTTTGAACTAATGTCACTCATTGAAATGGATGATATAACTAATAATCTTTTTTACTACAGACTTCCTGGTTTGGATTTGAACAAAGGGCTAGTACATATGAGTAGAGATGAACATGTATTGGATATATCACACATTTGCATAAAAACAGGGTAGCTTAGGTATATTTTAAACATATAAAAGGTATTAAATTAGTGGAGAGTCAGACTGGATCATCTAGAGACAAAAACAATCATTATGTTGATGGTGATCACTCAATTGATGACAATGGCATAAGGGCTGAGGTAGCATTAGACTCAGATGAGTAGCAACCTGAATCTGAACGCAATGAATATGAAGATTTGGTTGATAGTGATTACGAAAGTGAGTATGATGACATGTTGTACAAGAATTGTGTTGATCATGAAGCTGAATGGGCTGGTTTGAAAAGTAACAGCCAAAAAACAATAGACATAAGGCATGACTTAGACCTGAGTGACTCAGATGGTGATTCTGAGGACATTGTAAGTTGTTGTCGTTCATCTGATGGAGAGACTGATGCAAGAAAAAAAAATCAAAATTTAAAGTATTTAGGGCAAACAAAGATCAAGAAAACCCAAAATTTTTGTATGATGTGCAAAGAGAGTTACAACCATATGTTTGATGTGCAACTTTTGTTTTTTGGTACTATGGTACAATGAATATGTGTAATTCTCTTTTGGGCTTGTAATGAGAGTTAACAACCATGTTTATATAATTTGTAATATTGGGTTTGTATTGAGTTAGTAATATAAGTGTAAGAAGCAGTCATGTTGCTCTATTTTTTGGGTTTGTACTGAGTTTCAATAGTTTGTACTTAGCCTATTGGGTTAATAATATAAGTGTAACAAGCAGCTTCACAAAGAGAAGATCAGCTTCAGATGTCTATTGAATGTATAAATATGTACTTATGTTTTCACATTCCAACAGTTAAGCATTCCACAAAAGGGAAGTCATATTTATATATAATTAAGAGGGGATTACATAGAGAACATCAACCCAATTACATACAGAACATCAACCCAATACACATGTTTCTAGCTCTATTACACATGTTTCCAGCTTCACTAAGTCTAGTTACATGAAATATAACACCCAAGTGAGAATGAAAATTGTCCATAAAGAAAACAAAGCAACCTATAAGATTTTATCCCTCTTCTTTGATAGTCGTTGTTGGTCATTGTGTCTTTGGAAAGATCGCAAAAGTCCAGGTATCACATGCTTCGATCTATTACACATTGGAGGATCATACCAAACAAAGAATCCACAGCCTCTAGCTTCCTAACAATGCAATACTTTGTTAAAAAAATTCAAATGGTCATACCAAACTAACAAATGAAATAAAAATAGGGATTACCCCATATCTTTAACACTCAATAAACCTTCTTCTTGGGCTTGTAACAGTCCAAGAATTCCACATTTTCCCATTCTCCTACAGTAGCATGATGTTGCTTCCATTTTCACCAACTCCTCCATTACATGAATTTCATCCCTCGCGTTTTCTTTTTTCTTCCCTTCTCTTCTTATTTTCTCCTCCCTTCTCTTCTTCTTTCTGGTTTGAGATGTTCTGTTTGATTCCTTTGGCTCCCAGACAAGCTATAACGTGGACATGGAGATGTGGGCATGGAGGAGTTGGCGGGAATGTTTCCCTCCCAGACTAGGTATGTGCAATGTCCACTTTGCCCCTCATGTAAATGACACATGGAGACGGAGACGGCAAAAAATAGATGGTATTTGTGGTTGAGACCAAAATAAATCAAAGTATTTTCAATTTGATTCAATTGAAATATTGAGCATCAAAATGAGACAACATGAATAATTTGGAGACCACTGGTGCAAGTAATTCTATATTTAAAATGTTAAATATAACAGTGAAATTTAAATGATGTAAATTATTATTTTAACCGTGTGAATTTGTGTGTTAATTTATGTATATTATGATAAAAAAAAAAAGAGAATTAGATCTAGACCCCTGAAATTTGTCACTTAATCGGTCAGATTTCTAAGACTGTACGCGCGTAACACTTAGATTTCAGAGAATTTAAGTGATTAAGTGAGAAACCTCAGAGTCCGGATTTAATTTAAAAAAAAAAAAAATTTGGGTAGGAAGCTCTCTTTTTATTAAATGGACCGGATCATACCGCATAATCTCGAGCCATGCTCACTGGTTGGACCGTTGGAATCCAGAGACGATTTGCGTCGATCTTCCCAAGACGTTACCTGCAACTCCTGTGGATTTCTCTGCTCTGCTCTCTCTCTCTATCTCTCTCTCTCTATAATAACTCAAAGGGTTACCCGGTTTCTTATTTAGCTCAGTGCTTGTGAAAATAACATTGGCTATAGGAACATAAGATTACATTGCAGAGGAGACCGAAGATGATGTTGGTTGTGGGAGTTACTGTGCAAGGGCTTTTGGATTTGGTAGTAGCAGGAGTGTCTCTGATGATTGGTTTGGGTATCTTTTCAGTCGTTGCTTCAATTCTTTGCTCTGCTGCTTTCTGGCACAATGCCAAGGGCCTCCCTTGATCCCCATATATGAAGGTACTCTCTCTCTCTCCTAAATTTTAACTGAACCAGCTTGAAATTAAGGGCACTGATGCGATTTTCTTTGTATTTTAGTTTCTGGGTCTTGATGAATTTCTTTGATTTCTATGGTTTAGACTTATTTTTTACTACTGAGTGACATTATAGTTTATTTCGCGACTCCTTGCAACAAATTAAATGTCTTTTCTTTTCAAATCTGACAGAAGGGATTTGAAAATTAACAACATTCCTGTGAATTTCTTTGTATGTTTAACTGAATGATGTTCTTTTTTAGCTTTGATATTGGTTCGTTGCCTGTTAAGAAAATACCCTTCTGCTTTGTTACAGGAAAGAATGCCATTTCTTTTTCCTAGGGTTTTGATTGAGGTCGCGGTCACTAGTGAGATAGTCAGTTTTTTTTTAATTTTACAGGGAAGGGCCGGTGTGGTTCGAACTCGCAACCTAATTGTCCAACGGCGGGCCGGCCAACTGCTGATCCTCTAGTGAGATAGTCAGTTTGCTTGGTTTATTGTGCAGTTATGTTTAGATGTATTAGCATGGGAAACACTGTTAATCCATTCTTTATGCGGATTGCTTGTAGTAGTTCTGCCTCTTATTTATGTGATATGTGGTTTTCTTTCCATTTTTCTTAGAAAACTTTCTCCAGCTAAGACACAATTAGATCCATACTCTGCATCCGATATAGCATCATGTGTTTTTTCTTTCCATTCTCCCATTCGATCATTATTTTTCTTTCAGTTATGGTCATGTTTGCAAAACAGTACTAAGAATTTAGAAGAACAGTTCTAGTTCTCTAGATCATGTAGGACAATCACTCCAGCATACAGTGGCAGTGTTACTTAAATCATCGCAAATCTCTTAAGAAGTACTCTAGCCTGTGATGCTTCTCTCACAGTCAAGGCAAGATGCCAAAAACTATTGCAGCGGAACATTTGAAAATGCTGAAGATGTACGACCTTGTTTGCACAAATAGGCTATCTGATCTGGATTTGGGTAGGGCAATTGCATAGTATCCTGCCTTTTTTCTTTTTAAGACAAATTATCTAATGATTGATAGTGGGGACCGATTTTCTTGAAGTGCTGTGTGCAAATTGACCCAATTTGATATACATCAGTATTCAGTAGTGATATCCTTTGGGACTTGTTTAGCTTTCTACTTTCTTGTTTCACTTCATCTTTGTGATTTCATGGCAAATGTCTATTTTCTCTCTATGTAACTACCAGATCAATTTATGAGAAGAGGTGATTGGATGATTATTTGTCTTCCTGTTTGCAGCAAAGATATACCACTATGAACTTAAGTAAAGGGGAGTACGGTTTAATTCTCGATACATTTCGTGTAGATCTTTACCTGCTTTGATCGTGTGTACCAGTTGGAACCGGCATGAAGAAATAATGTCAATATGAAAGGAGCTAAGCAGTCAGCCTGTGTATCCAACTGTTTCTGTTGTCTTAGAATGTAGACTCGAGTTTATTAACATAGATGTCTTATGTTAGTGTTTTCCAATGGTTTTATGCATATTTAGTGTATTGTGAATTTTTTCATTATTGCTGACTCCCACCATTCATATGTAGCAAGAGAATGTGGGAATTGATCCAGTAATAGACAATAAATTCAGAGAAATGTCCTTGGAAGTGATGAATTTTATTTTCTTTCATGAAAATCATGGGATTTGTTCACCCACATGCACTGGTGTCCTAGTAGTTGCTTGTACTAACATGGTAGGGTGGGCCATTGGCTTTTGTATAAGTTTTGTTACACCACCAAAAAAAACTTGGTGCTTCCATGCTTGGCAGAAGATTCACCAGAATGATAGTAACAACCACCCGCCCTCCCCCCCCCCAACCCCCAAAAAAAACAAAAAAAATCCCCTTGTTAAATTTTTATGCACTTCAGTCTGCTTTAGGTGGTACTTGAAATAGTTGATAGCAGAGTTATAATCAGCATGCAGCAATACTTTCTCAACTACTTGGCCATTCTCTCTAGTTACACCCTTAACCTCCACATTGTTTCTTGACTGATCTTGGCCAGTGTAATAGCTTAGATCACTGTATGAATATATCAGAGCGTAATTTCTACTGAACATGATTCTTAGTTAGAGAGACCTCAACAAGTTCAAAGTTCAGACGAAACAGCTCAAGCAACCTCTATGGTTTCACGGTTCATCAGGTGCTCGATGTCATTGGTCCATAAATGGGAAATTTTCCTTAGTTTTCCTCGATGTCATTACTCTGTGACAGGAAGATATGTGTAGGATGACATGTATTCTTGTCCCAAGCAGGTTTATAGCAATCACAAGGATCAATGTCACGCCGATCCCATTTGTTATGGCTTTATTCTCTACATTTCTGCTACATGCATGAGATTTGATGAGTGATTAAGTGGTAGTAGAACTTCTGATCTTTTGGCTGTAGAATAAGTCTTGCAGGACAGTTGAAGGCCTTTGTGGCCAGCAAAGGCCAATATTTCCAATGCAATGAATTTGGTTTTGTAAATGGCTGCTCTTTTGGAAAATGGCTGCTCTTTTGGAAGCCTAATGCTGGTATGATGCAGGGTTTGGTGAAGAAAGAGTCGTTGCCTGCAAATTACTTGGGCAGAGTGTGCTTGGTTAGTTGACCTTCGAGTTACTCCAGGATCCAAACCATTCTCTACCACAAATAGAGAAATTTGAGTTTGAACCTGGATTTGATAGCCTCTCCTAAAACCGGATCATTCAATTTGATCTTGGCCAGGGCAATTCGGATCAGTTTACACACACCTTGATTAATTTCATTTTCGATCCGGTTATAGATAAATTATCCACGCTAAGACTAGAGAATTCATGGTTTGACCCAAAAAAATTGTCAAGAATCGTCTCATAAACAATTGGACTTTCAACATACATATTAGTGTGATGGTGTACCATATTGAGAAATTTTCAAATTTTTTATCATAAAATATTATTAAATAATTCATATATTTAAATGAGACCCGTTATATGTAAGTGGGTTTTTCACTCATTGATAGTAAATAATCCATATGAACAAAAAATTAAAAGAATAGCAAATTAGAGGGGGTCTGAGTCTAATACTCACAATTAGAGAATGACTTTTAAGACAAAATTAGTCAATCTCAAAACCAATACATAAAGTGGGTAAAATTGAGATGTATAAAAAATAACATTTTCGGTAATTATTTTTTCTTTTTCTGTTTCCACGAGTACACCATCCCTCGGATCCCATCCGGATCCGCCACAAACCCCAAGGGCCTATAAAACCCTAAAACTCGGGGCTCCGAATACAAAGCAATATTTGTAATTCCCTTCTCTAACAGCTCGTTCACCAACCTCTCCATCACAGCCTTCCCCAAACCAATCCCTTGGAAACTGGGGTCCACTACCACATCCCAAATGATAGCATTAAACACGCCGTCACCCGTCGCTCTAGCAAACGCCACCGGCCGGCTGGTTTTCTCGTACTCGATCCATAACAACGAGTCCGTGTGTTCCAGAGCTACGCGAATTTTGGTCGTGTCGCGTTTCGGGAAACCGACGGCCACAAAAACGGAGTTGAGGTGGTCGAGGTTGAGATGGCTGATTGAACGGTGGAGATTGAATCCTCGGGATAGTAAGTCTTCGTCGGAGATTGAGCAGGTGGCGGTGGTGATGGGTTGTTGGGCAAAAATGGTCAAGTTTCTGTGGTGGGTGTGAGAGGTTTTGAGGGTGAGGTGGGTACGGGCAGGATTAGAGATCATGTTGCCGTGAAGAAGCATTTTGGGTCAATTTTTTCTTTTTCTTTTGTTTTAGAAGGGACAATGAAATGAGAGAGAGAGAGAGAGAGTGACTATAGTCATCTATAAGCTAATGCGTGTGATATGATCAATATCTGTTTCTTTGAAGTTTGTGGTTCTCATGCATCTATTCTCTCACTTCGTGAACCTCATGTTATGGTGGGTGAGAAGGCTATGGTATCCAAAATAACTTAAATTAGTAGCTCTCATTTAAAAAGTTGATAAGACTCACTCATCTAAAGGTACTTTTATTTAAGATACAAATTTCGATTACAAATTTAAGTTAGATAGTATTTTTCAAATAAGTTTTAGTACGGTATTTTTAAATTTTATCACGGGTGTTTTTATTATTTTTGTAAATTATTTTATAATAAAAATGTTTATAACTTTTATAAATTGAATTTTTTTTTTGTCAATTTTGTGGCACTTGGGAATTGGGATGGATCCTAACATTGCAAGGTACCACAAAATAATAAAAATACTCGTAAAAATTATAAGTGGTGATACGGAACTGATTTTTTTTTTTTATGTCGTAGACTACTACCATGGTGTAAGGGAGTATTATGACCATAGTTGTTAGTATCGTACGATACGCAATACGTATCGTACGATACGTCACGATACGGAGAGAAAACGATACATATCGTAGTTATGTATCATTTTTGCATCGTATCGTCCGATACGCGATACGTTTTTACGATACGATACGTATCAGTACGATACAAACGATACACGAAATCTCTGTTTTTTTTTTTTTCCCAGATTACACCAAATCGTTCACAGCTAGCCTCAGAATAGAGAAAATGCTAAAGAAAAGGCAAGAGATGAAGACAAAAATCCCTAATCCACAAAACCCTAACTCAGCAAAAAAATCCAAGCAAAAGCAAAAAAATACCAGGTACCAGTCATTGCTATGAGCTGCGAGCTGCGACCACCAGGTACCAACCATCGCTGCGAGCTGCGACCACCAGTACCAGCCATATCTGTCTCACGATCTCTCTCTTCATTGCTGTGAGTCGCGACCACGCCAAGTATCTTCTTCTTCTCCGGCGCCGGCATGGGCATGACCATCGCCCTCGACTCTTTTCTTTCTTCGTTCTCTGTGTTCGGTCGTGGGTCACAAACGACTCACGGCTATGGGTTAATGTATGAGTTATAAGAGTATAAAATTACATTTAATACCCCCTATATTATAATTTTTTTACTTTTAAGTAAAAAGTAAAAAAATTGTGTGTTTTTGTTATAAGAATGAATAATTACATTTACTACCCTACTATATTATAATTTTTTATTTTTAAGCATATATAAGTACCATTAATTTAATTTAATACCCTTCATTATTTTTTTAATATTAGTAAATTATATTGGTGACTTGAATAATTTATGGAGTATTAATGAAATGCTATATTTTTATAAGTGTATGATTTTTTTTCAAAGGTATATATATTTTATTATTATTTATTTAAATTTGCATCGTATCTTACGATACACGGTACGATACACGATACGATACACTATTTTTTAAAAACGATACACCTTCCGATACACGATTTGATAACTATGATTATGACTATTGAGTTTTGGAGAAGACTACGAATATTTTTTTTTATATCATCACCAAAGTTTATAAATTTTGTGAGTTGAAATACAAGTTTTTGGGTTTATTTAAAAAAAAAATTACAACTTTTATGATTCCAAGTTATAATTTTTTGGGTTATTGATAACTTTTGAGGATTACTTGATATCGATTCAACTCTGAACATTGCTCTATTTGCTCTGTTTTTGATCTCATTTGATTGAATTTTAGTAGGATAGTTTCTGTTAATAGTAAATTTTGTGGTGCTTTTTGAAATCTGCTACTTGGATCTTAAAGTTCATTTCTTTCCTACCCACTTTTTTCCCCCTTATCTTTTACTACCAATTATGCTTTTTGTTAGGAATGTGCAGCTTTTGTTTTTTGATTTTTGATTTTCTTGATCTGAATTACAACTATATTAATGTTCTCTTTCTTTTGTGGGGGTTCTTTCAGGTGCTAGTTTTGCCTTTCAGGTTATTGCTTTGCATAACACAGTTGAAGTTATTCTATAAAGCATAACATTTTCTTCTTGTGAGCAGATTTCGTGTACAGGTTATTGTGATTACGGATATATGAATTGTTTGTTTGCTTCTCCTGTATGTGTGTTGCATGTAATTGGTCTTAATTTGGATTTTGGAATACAAATGGTTCAATTCCTATGTTAATTGAGTTGAGTATCGAGTTTGAGACCGAACTTGTTGAGCTAGTTTTATTAAACGAGTCTTACAAATTGTTTAAACTTGGTTTATTTAGAAAATGAGTCAAATCCAAGTAGCTCGAATATTTTACATATAAATGAATCGAATTTTACGATTCCAAGTCGAACTTTTTGTAGGCTTGTTTTTCTAAATGAGCCTAAAATATTGTTCAAGCTGCTCGTTTAGAACATAAGTCGAGCTCCAGCCGAGTCTTATTCGAGCTGAGCGAGAGTAGCTTATCTCGATTAACACCCCTAGCAACAGAATTCAAATTGGATTTCTAACATCCCACTCTGCTAGTTGTCTGATACTCTTGTAAGCAAGAAGGACTGATGCTAACTCATACTTTTTAAATTGTTTTTCTCCCACTCCTAAGAAGGTTTGTTTGGCTATCCATTTGAGTTTGTAGATGTTCTTGAGTCTTCACCACTGTAGAACTTGTTATGTATGAGTGATTTTTTTTTTTGTTGGTTTCACTCTTCAAGAACATCTTGGTGCCAATTTCTGCTGCTGCTGCTGCAGATATCTTTCTTTGTCGCTTTCACTAATGACTTATTTCCTCATGTCAAATCTGTTGGACCTCTATCTTCCATTTTTGTCCAGTTCTGTCGATAAATATCTAGAATTACAATCGAAAATTTTGAATAGGAAAAGGAAATGGCTACCCCAAGAAGAATTGATGAGACAGTTGAACAAGCCAAACTGGTAAGGACATGTTTGTTTGTGATAAAGCTGGGGACTAGCATTCTGAAATGAATTGAGGCTGCACTTTATGTCCCAGAAGGCCTTGTTTTGCATATATGCTACATTTTTATTCATACACAATCATCATTGCATATACATCTAATGCATTAAGTTATGTATTTATGCTGCATTGAACACAAAGGTAGTTGCACATGCACAATTATGACGCTTACATGCACCAGCCAGGTAATCATGACTAATTATATTCCTGCATTGAACACAAAGGTTGCGTAAATCTAACCCTTCCTAGACTCTGCAAAGGCATAAGCCTCGTGCACTGTATACACCCTTTTTATTTCAACATTCAAACTGGAACTTAAAAACCTTAAAACGTAGGCATGGATCTGCCTTGCTTCCAACCAGAGAAAAACAATAGGTAAAGAGATAAGCGATCAATCTAGAAGGATCCAATGGAAAATATTCACCTCAAATTTTCCTTCGTCCACCTAGTTAGGCTTTCCTACCTTTGCTCCACCATAAGCATAAGCAGTAGCAGTATCTGACTTGCCTCCTCGCTTTTCTTTCTCTGCATTTATCTTCGTTTCTGACAGGTTCATCACCTGTTGATGAGGTTTCTTGGCTGAGCACTTCCTTTGATTTTTCCGCACATGTTTGAAAACACCCATGCCCGAACTTCTCCCAACGCTTTCAGATAAAAGTCCTTGATGATTCGGACCAGAAGAGGCATCTGAAGCCATTGAGTCATCGCTCTCATCATCATCGTCATTGTTGCCATCATTAGCATTCTTATCTCCTTTTCCCTCACTATTGTTATTATCATTATCAGAATTGTCAGTTTCGTGAATGGGGGAGGCAATATACATTGTCCACCCAGACTCATTACTGCTACATTCTTCTGTAGCTCCAACGACTTTAGAGGACTCCATTCTATTGCTAGAGAACAAGAAAAGAGACTAATTATAAGGAAAAGAAAGTAGGCAAGTCTCTAGTAAGAGGCCCGGTATCCATGTGTAAGTGACCTGCAATCCTCTTCAACAGAGAAACCCATTACCATTGTTTATCTCTTACTCTTCCATGCATATTATAAAGAGTTCCATCTCATGATCCCTGAATAAGTTTCACCACCTTGCACGGCCTTTATTATCGGTGTACAGGGTTTTATGCAAAATACAGGTGAACAACTCTTATGTGAACAAAACACAGTTGCTAAATTTGAAGGATCTGGTTGCTCACTTATTCATTAGACCTCACACCAGAAAACACCATCTCCTTAACTACTCTGCCTGTCTCATAAATTCAAAGCAGCTTTTGAAATGGGAATACAGATGAGCCCCACTCTCCATATGGGAAAGGGCATATGAGACCAATGATCTCAAGTAGCTACAAGATGGTCACTTCACTACTCTTTTATTGTGAACACCATTAATTTTCTGTACTGTCATCAACTACAAAGCAGCTTTCCATGTGAAACATACATGGAACCCTACTGAGTTTTGGTGTTTTATATCAGGTTGGATGGATGAGGTTGTCAAAAGGTCATTTTGCTGCTTCTCTTTTGTCCTTTGTTTGCTATTTATGTGTCCTTATAAAACAGGCTTTTGTCTTTTTATCTTACTGTATTATGAACACCAAGATTGCACAGTAATTTTTCTCAAACTATGATTCACATTACAGTTATTAGATCTTGATCAAGATTCCGTTTCATTTCACCAAACCTTTTCAGTTTCGAAGGAAGCAGAAATGAAACAGTGATGGAAAATTGAAGTTGTCGTGTTTCATAATGCTTTTGGCCAACGTTCTGAAATGTTTCACAATCAGAATTCTAAACTTTTTTCTTTGTTTCCATTGTGCTTTCGAAACATTTTTGTTCCCGAGCTAATAGATGCTATAAACCACATTCTTATCTCTGTATTGATCTTCGTCATGTTATATCATTTTATTGGCACTAGTGAGGGGATTGTTGGCTGGAAGAGTTACATCCAAAGGGGATGAGCATTCTATGATTGTCTATCATCTTGGTGGTATTCTGTGGCTGTTCTCCACTTTTATTTCTTCCCTTGGCTTATTATCTTATTAATACAGGCAAGATAGGACCTTTGCTTTATTCTTGCCACTTAATAGTGCCTATCCTTTTGGCGATTGCTCCATGTGAAGATAAATTTTTAGAAATTCTTTGACATATATTGGGACAACATTCTCCTGCCCACAGTACTATTTTGTTTGCTTTCTCCAAGATAGGCCCTACTTCATGCATTGCTTGTCGCATTAGAATGTTTATTGCTCCAAGATAGGCC
>CM042199.1:4336759-4380233 GCA_023539305.1 Ilex asprella
TATATATATATTTTTAAAAAAAATTAAATAAAAAAAATAAAAAAATTAAATTAAAAAAATATTTTTCCCTTCTTAATTTGGGGTGAAAATTTTTAATTAACACAATTCGAACTCGACACTAATTTTATAACACGAACTTGATTAACTCAAACTCGAACACGAACACGACACAAAAATAAACATGTCAACCCGTAACTTGACATGACACAATTAGCTAAATGAGTTGAGTTAAGTGTGACTAATGTTCGACACAAATCCTTAATGACTCAACACGAATCTGACACGATACAATTTGATTGTCGCCCATAATTTTACCCAACACAAAAAAAAAATAGTTATTTTTATTTTTCATCCATCTAACTAAACACAAAGGAAGGAAAGTATATCATTCATACTTTTCTTTCTTAAAGGATAAAAAGTGTATCCCTCCTACTTTACATCCTTCTTACCAAACAGAACATTAGTACCCATTCTACAAAATGAGATTACTATCTTTTACTAATAATGAATTTCCGTTGCATGTCAAAAAAAAATTGAATTGCATATTTATAAAACTATTATGATGGTTTAGATTAGTCTCAACCGACACACTCTTCAACGTCAGACAACTCTATTAATTTACACTTACCCCTCTCTTATTTTTGTCTATCCACTTTAATTTTAAATTGACTAATTGAAAAAATATAAATATTACATGACGAATATTTAATTTTGTTCAACAGGTCTGATCATGCATTGCCTTTTCATGTTAAAATGATACTCCATGTTGGTGCTTATCTTTATTCTTGGCTGTTGGAACTTTGGAAAGTCAAATTAGGAAAAATATACTCCATTAACCTTTGTGCTTATGCCATCTTTATGTGATTGAATATATAAGATGTCACCTTATCATACATAATATTGTAGAAGTAGTTATTACTTATGCCTCAAGACATAGAGTAATAAAAAAAATAGTCAATAATAAACATATTTATATTCATATTCATACTAAAAATCAAATCATAAATATAAAAGAAAGAGAAAAAAAAATTAACCCCAATTGTAAGCAATGGTAGTGCTGGAAGGCAACAGTGGTGGTGGTGGTAGGAAATGGTGAAGGTTGTGGTAGGTGACGACGATTGTGGTGATGGTGACAGTCGTGGGTAACAACGGTGATAGTGGTGGTTGATTTTGAATGGCGATGGTGGTAGTGGTAGGTATGAGTGACGACGGTTATGGTGGTTGGTAATAGTAGTGGTGAGCGATGACAAGTTCTTCTTAGCGATAATGTGAGTGGTGACGAATAAAGGTGGTAATGATGGTGGGTGTGGATGACAATGGGTGACGGTAGTGGTGGTAGGGATAATGGTGAGACAACGATGGTGGTGGTGGTGGAGCGGTGGTAGAGGTGATGGTGGTGGTGGGGTGGTGACAACTATTGTTGTGGCAAAAATGGAGGTGGGATGACGACAACAGTGGTGGTGGTGATAGTGAGGGTAGGGAGTCGGGGTGACAGTGGCGGTGATGATGGTGGGAGTAGTTATGCTGGTGGTAGTGGTGATGGTGAGACGGTTCCACCATTTTTTTTTAAAGTACTTATAAGAAGGAAAGGTTTTTACACTTATTAATTTACATTTATCTCCCTCTTATTTTCGTCTATCCACTTTAATTTTAAATTGATTAATTGAAAAAATATAAATATTACACAACCAATATTTAATTTTGTTCAACTGGTCTAATCATGCATTGTCTTTTCATGTTAAAATGATACTCCCTGTTGGTGCTTATCTTTATTCTTGGCTGGTGGAACTTTGGAAAGTCAAATTAGGAAAAATATACTCCATTAACCTTTGTGCTTATGCCATCTTTATGTGATTGAATATATAAGATATCACCTATCATACATAATATTGTAGAAGTAGCTATTACCTGTGCATGAAGGCATAGAGTAATAAAAAAAATAGTCAATAATAAACATATTTGTATTCATACTAAAAATTAAATCATAAATATAAAGAAAAGAGAAAAAAAAATTAAACCCCAGTTGTAAGCAGTGGTAGTGGTAGTGGTAGTGGTAGTGGTGGTGGTGGTGGTGATGGTGGCAGCCGTAGATGATAATGGTGATGGTGGTTATTGGTTTTGGGTTACGATGGTGGGTAGTGGTAAGTATGAGTGATAAAGGTGATGGTGGTTGGTAATAGTGGTGATGAGCAGTGACAAGTTCTTCTTAGTGATAGTATGATGAGTTGTGGCGAATGAAGGTGATGGTGATGGTGATGGTGGGTGTGGATAACAATGGATAACAGTAGTGGTGGACGATGACGGTGACGGCAATGGTGGTCGTGGTGATGGTAGGTGTTACCCCCTTAACAATCGGCTCGGCAGTGGCATGGAGTGGCCTCGCCCAAAGGCGCCCATGCATAGCCAAACAGGGTTTCACGGAAGGAAGCAAACCTTGGTATGATGGGCATGATCAGCGTGAGATCAAAGACCTATGTAGGGTCGAGAGAGGCAACTCATGCATGGGCACGAATTGGTGCAATTAATGGGACTAATGCCCATGCAGGGCTAGGCACGGATGCATTACAATCAAAAGGTTGAGGGCTACGAAAATGGCACATGCACAACATGTGAGGAAGTTGGGCATGTGCCCTGCAGATGATGGCCATTCTGTGCAGTTGCTAGCAGTTTTGTGCAGTTACAGGCAGTCAGGTGCATAGCATGTGGAGATCTGCATCAGATGGCTCTGCAGGCTTGTGAGGGGATTTGAATGTATGCAGTTGCTTAGGCGGTTGGACTTGTAACCGCCATCTTGTACATTATAAATAGGGTGTTTTTGGTTCTGCAGTGCAACACGGAGTGTTGGACACGATTTTGTAAGAAGATCCTGGCTAAGTGTTTTCCTTAGTCTTCTATTGAGAAAGAAAGGTTGGGCTGTGACCTGTAAAACGTGTATGTTGTGTATGTTTTGTTTATTGTGCATATTCTGTTCATTGTGTGCATTTTTGTGAGTGATTCTGTGTGTTTGGCTGAGACTGAGTGTTAGATCTCAGTGCCATTACGAGGCAGAAATTCAATGCGAAAATTCGACCCCGTAACAGTAGGGGTGATGGTGGTGGTGAGGTGGCGACGACTGTTGTTGTGGCAAAGGTGGTGATGTGATGACGACAATGGTGGTGGTGGTAGTGAGGGTAGGCTGATGAGGGTGGCGGTGATGGTGGTGGTAGTGGTGATGGTGAGACAGTTCCAAACATTTTTTTTAAAAAAAATACTTATAAGAAGTTATAAAATATTTTTAAAAAAGTCACTCAAACACACCCTTAGGGATCTATTCCATATTAAATTTGAGGTATTAATATTTGTCGTTAGATTAACTTTAGAGTAAAATTTTAACGAAATCTCAATCGCGAAAAACAATGTTCATTTTGTTTATCTTTTGATATTTAAATTATATTTTACTTTATTGTATAAATATCTTTAAACAAGTTTATTGTAAGTTTTTTGGGTCATTTATGTGGGCCCAATAGTCATTTTTTTTTCTTAGGTCAAAAACGACTAGCCATTTGAATACCTCATTTTTCTAGCTCAAATTATTGGATTGAAATTTTCTCTATTATTTTTTTTATGAATTATCTACCATTAATGACAAATGAACTTATTTTTATATAGAGTAATGTTTTGTATCCCAAATTTATATATCAAATGTGCATTCCAAATCAATGAGAACCATTGGATGAGTGGGTCCCAATAAAAAAAATTGATGAAACTCACTCATCTAATGATTTTCATTAATTTGTGATGCATATTTGGGATTGAGATATATTATATAGTGGGTTCTATTTATACTTATGATTCAAGGATTTTTTTTTTTTTTTTTAAAAATGTATGGGATGAAATTTATTTCTGACTATTGGTCTATATTTTCCATTTTTGTCTCTTTCCCTAACGGTAAGTCTGTAAGTACAAGTGCCAACTTGTCTGCCAAACACATACTTTAAACTTTTAAAGCTCAGCCCAAGTCAATGTCATTGTCAAAAGGGCAATTCTGTCCATAACAATATAAAATGGCATTTCAGGGAAACAGAGGGCTGTTCCACACCTTATACAACCAATCAGAAAATTGCCGGGTGACCTCGAAGAGTCCATTGTTATATGCTAACAATACGAGAGAGAAAGAGAGAGGTTATCTGCTTCTACATTCGATCCACCAGCTCTGATATATACTCTTACTGATTCGTTTGGCGGATTTTACGAATGGGTATAGCTGAATTGGCTCGTGCCATTGATTGGCAACAGGAATCGTATGCTCAATATGAAGATTTCGCAGTTCTTCCCCTGTTTGTCATCTTCTTCCCATCTGTTCGCTTTTTGCTGGACAGATTTGTTTTTGAGGTACCATCTTCGATATTGTTTTAGTACACTGCAATGGTTTTGAATTTGATCGTGTATTTCTTTTTTATTGAGTACTTTTGAACTTTGTAAATTAGATCGGTCAAACTCGCCCTTCTATGCTGCGTCTTTGTACAGGCCGTAAATGGGTATGTTTAAGATTCAAAACTTGGATTCTGTGAATAAATGGTTGATTACTTATAGAATTTATGGTTGTACTTGTTTGATTGTGAGTGTTTTCTTACTACTGTGTCCCTCGTGCTCACAGTACCAAGCTAGGATGAATACTTGTACAGTGTTCCTAATTCCCATGAGCATTATATGTTATTATGTGAACCCGCATGCATTTTAGTGAGTTAAGTATTGGGTTCATCCGAGATTTATCCTATAATTGTTATGCATGTATCTGGATCATTATGGGATTCCATATTGATTTTGATGAGTTAAGAATTGGTTTCATCAGTTTGTTATGATATATTTGTTACTCATATATCTAGGCTACGTTTTTTCATCGCAAAAAGCTTCCAAGTTAGAACATTATGCTACCGAACATTTTGTATAAATATATATGTGGCACCAATAGAATTTCTATTTGTCGTCCACGAAGTCCAAAATTTGTTTTCTTGGGATTGGATGCCATTTGGTGATATTCTTTCCATTTTCTCCAAATCAATCAAATGCTGCATTGCTTAGGTTTTCCATTTGTGAGAATACCTATGAGTTGGTTAGGTACTGTATTGTTACATTATTAGATGTTTGGATTTATGGTGTTTATTTTTGTTACACATTAGCCTTGCTTAGAATTGTTTGAACTTTGAATCCATTTTACTTGCTTTGGAATTTGGTGGGATTCTATACATTTGCTCCATTCTGCCGAATGAATCAGAATGGGTTTCTTGATTATTGGGAATGAAGTTGATTAGAAAAACTTGAATGTTGGATACAATTTTATTAGTTCTTGTTCTTCTTTGCAGTTTTCTTATACTTGTTCCATAGAAAGTTCATATTTTGGCTTCTAAGAAAGACAATCACTTGTGAATAAATGACTAGAAAGAAACTGTCTTGAAACTGGCACTTCCTGTTGACAATGGTGCAGTCCTTCAATACCAGTACTAATATTCGGGATCCTAAACCGCATTCATTGGAAGTAGAAAAAAAAGACAAAAGATTGTTAGGGAAAACTTTCAGTGATTATGGATTTAATGCCATTCTCCAGTGTGGTCTCTGTTTCCATAATATGTTGAGAGGAGTAGATTGGATACATACCCTATTTTTGACATATCTTGATAAAAAGTGGCTGCTCTAACCCTTAACCCGTTCTCACGCTTGGCAGCACTTTACCATTGTATATGCAATGTCTCTTGCGCAGAGAGGAGGATGTAGCTTGCTGAATTATACTAACAAGGGAATCCTTATATCCAGCTGGTTTTGGGGGCACCAATTTACAAAAACCGAAGACCTGAAATACCATTACTGTTCTAGCACATAAAGGACTCTACGAGAAGTATTAACCATTTTCAGAAGGCTGAATAGAATGCATGCTAAAGAGAGGAACATTAAGTGGACATTTCGTTGTTCTCGTGTAAACTTGAATTGCTGTTTTTAAAAAAAAAGAAAAAAGGGGGTATGCATTTCAGTTATCGCTAAAACAATTATGAAGTCTGGCTAAGGACTAAAGGCTTATACAATTCTTTCAACCGGCCATGTGGAGCTTTTTCTCATTATGGTATATGGATAACACTTCTTCTGAATAAAGGCCCTCCGGTTCTTTCCTTATTATGTGATCGGACCTGCCATTTACCTCGCTTCCCTTGACCTTCTCTACCTTCAACTTGAAGTGTTTTTTTTGGTGTAGGATTAGGTCTTCACATGATTAATATTACAAAATATCACTAAGGCCATAGCATTTTGTGATTACAAAAGACATTTTCATTTCAAAGAACTAGGATGGGCATTCAAAAACTTTCTTATGTTCATCTGATATTCCATTTCTGTAGGCCCAGTTGTGGTTTTTGAAATTGATACTTTAGGGACTTACCACATGAAAAGACCATTTGAAGCAGGAAAAGGGTAGTATTATGCTCTAACAAAATGATTAATAAAATTATGCTCTTAAAATGGTTAGTTCACAGCTTTTCACTTCCAAAATTAAATACGCAATCAGAGTCGCACAAACAAATTTGAAAGCAATGGGATGGTAGGCTGGAAATCCTGTCCTCCCTAATCTAACCAAAATATTGTGCAAGACTTATAAAAAGCAATGCAAAACTTCAGTACATGTAAGGTGAAGATATTTTGGACAACTCTGGAAATGGAAAAGCAGTATGGCATGCAAATTCAGGCATTGCATTTGAACGCCTAACTGGAGATGAAACTACAAAATACCCTTTGTTCTAGGAAAAACACCTACTGCAATAAGTCCCAAAAAGTAAAATGACAAATAACTCCTAATTCCTACGTCTACTTCTACAGTAACGAAAGACAATTCAATTCCCATCACCTATTCCCCGCGAACTTCCTTTATAATTACAAGATGTGAATAAGCCTACTCTGAGTAGTGGGTATTACTGCTCCAACCCTTTCAATTTTTACCCTTTTTCTTGAAGAACCTTTGCTTAATTTGAAATGGATGTGCATGTTGCAGAATTTGGGAAGATGGTTAATATTTGGAAAGGGGCAGCGGATGCTGGCTGTTGATATGGATGAGAGAAGAAAGAAGATTAGGAAATTCAAGGAATCAGCTTGGAAATGTGTTTATTATCTGTCGGCAGAGATTCTAGCACTTGCTGTGACTTATGATGAGCCTTGGTTTTCTAAAACAAAATGTTTTTGGGTAGGGCCCGGAGATCAAGTCTGGCCTGACCAGAAATACAAGTAAGAGTTTCAAATACCATGCACTGACAATCATTTAAGTCAGCACCCATTGTGGCTTTCTCTGCCCTTGATTGTCTTGATACTTGGATTTAAAAGTTTGTGTTTGCGTACTGACTTTAGTCGATTGACTGTAACACGGATCTTCAGATTGAAATTGAAGGGACTCTACATGTATACTGGTGGATTCTACACATACTCCATATTTGCTCTAATTTTTTGGGAAACAAGGCGTTCTGACTTTGGGGTGTCAATGGGTCATCATGTGGCGACTGCCATTCTCATTGTATTATCTTACATATTCAGGTATGTTTTAATGGAGATGAACTTTTACTTGTCGTTTTGTATGCAAAATTGTAATTATGCGGGTTGAATTCAAACTTAGCTGTTGGAAAAGTACTCCAAGAGGAATTGCATTACATGAAGTCATTAATATATTATTCCTATGAATATTTATTGTTCGTCCGGAAAAGGCTATAGTAGTGTAGTTCCTAGTGCAATGTGAAAATTGGGATGGTAGACTAATAAAAACTAATTATTGAATGAAGACTCTAGTTTTTGATACACTTAACCCCAGCCCTCCCATTTTAGATCTCATGCCAGCACTTAGTGACTTTGCTAAAGCGTCTTTGGCAATTGAATCAAACTTTATTTATTTCTTCTTATGTTTTCTGCTTGCAGGTTTGGACGTGTTGGTTCAGTTGTTTTGGCTCTTCACGATGCTAGTGATGTATTTCTAGAAGTAGGCAAGATGTCCAAATATGGTGGTGCTGAAGCTCTTGCTAGCTTTTCATTTATTCTTTTTGTATTGTCGTGGATCCTACTTCGCCTCATTTATTATCCATTTTGGGTCCTCTGGAGTACAAGGTGAAAATATGATGATGGAACATTTTGTTGGCTATATTACTCTTAAGACTGAACATTGTTCAGGTTAGAATGAATACGTCATACAAAAATATTGGTTTTCTCAAACTGTAGAAAATTAGCAAAGACAAGCTTTAGGTGAAATAAACTAACGAAAGAAGCAATCATGATTGATGGATTTTTTAAGGGATACATCTAAAAGATGATTAATGGATGTTGATTGGACAGGGATACATCTAATTTGTTGTAAAGGAGAAGACAAAACTCTTGTTTTTCTCTGCAATGGTGCATTATTTGTAGGAAATGTAGTGGAAGTGTGGGTCATCTTTTTCTTCTTGCCCAGTAGCGATGAAATTGTGGTTTAGAGCTTTGGATGAATTTGGATTGAGTTGGGTGTGTCCGAGAGATTGTGCCTCCTTATTGGAAATAAATTACAATGCGGTGTGTTTGGGAAAAGTTGTAGAGGATCCATATTGTGGCTGTAGTCATGGCAATTTTCAGGTGGTACGGTTGGAAAGTAATAATAGAATTTTTGAAGGAAAAGAAGCAATCGTGGAGTTTCTCTGGAATAGAGCAAAGTTTTTGGCTTCCCTTTGGGCTTCAACTAAAAATGAGTTCAAGGATGTACCTTTCACTTTCTTAGTATTGTTGGATAGCTTCATGTAACTAAGGGATTTTTTCTGTGAGTTCAATGTTTTTTCTTTGATGCGTTTTCCCTCTTTTTCAATTATCACAGGGTGGATGTTCCTTGTCCACCTTTTTTTTGTAACCCTTCTTTAACGAATTAAATTTTTGCTTCCTATGAAAAAAAAGAAAGATATAATGATGTGTTGAAAAATATTTACTCATTTATCGTTTGGCAAACTTGATTTATTTATCCTTGGAATATGCTGTGTCAATTATGTTTGTTTACTGTCCATGATTGTATTCCTGCCCAAGGGGACCAAGTTTAAAGCACCTGATATTAAAAAGCATGTCAATTTGCTTCTAGATGCATGAAAGTTGCTTTAATGATACTACAAATTCATCCTTCTTGTCTTATTGGGCATTGACTCTGATGATTAGTCCTTGAAGCTGGAATTCTTTACTAATAACAATTGAAGTAACGTTGTTGGAAATCCCAATTCCCAAGGGTAAAGGAGATGTTATGCTCCTCGATATTTGAAAGTCAGACCTATTTTCTTGTTCTACTATTCATAGCTTGAAATAGCTGTATGGCAACTTTCTGATTTGATGGAAAACGTAGGTTTGTTTGCAAAAGAACCTTTGTATATGTGGCAACCTTCTTCTAAGTCAAATTTTATTTGTGATGTTTATCCTTCTTTAAACTTTTCCATCTGTTGATACTTAATTTTCCTGCTGTTCTTTTTACCATATTTGACCTTAATAGCTATTTGCAAGGATCAAAATTTCAGTTCCACAAAATCTCGAAATTCCCATTTTTCAGATTGTTTAGAGATGTTTTGATATGTATAGGCCTATGTTTTGAATTCAAAATTCCAAAATTTTCCCCAATTTCCATTTTTGTTTTCTAAACATCTTCGAAATGTTTCTTAAATGTTTGTTTTACCAAGGTGTAAGTGGTGAGTTAGCCATCGTGACTCATAGGTTAGTATACTTTTTCCAGTTGATTTTGTGTCCGTCTCTCTCCCCTCTTTCCTTTTTTTGTCTTTTCCCCTTTTATGATGGACTTAGGACTTGCATTTTATGTGAAATGCACAAACGTTATATTTACTTTTGTATTCCTTGTTTTGTTCTTCCCGTGACAGTTACGAAGTTATTCATTCCTTAGACAAGGACAAGCATAAAGTTGATGGGCCCATCTACTACTACGTGTTCAATTCTCTTCTTTATTGCTTGCTTGTTCTTCACATTTATTGGTGGGTGTTGATGTACCGGATGCTTGTCAAACAAATTCAAGCAAGAGGACAACTTAGTGACGATGTTCGATCAGGTAAGTGAAAACAAGCTATTTAGATGATTTTTTAATGTGAACTTGTGCATGTGCATGTGCATGGTTGCAATCTGCAACTAATAAACAAAAAAAGAGTTCAGACAATATTTTCTGCAAGAGGGAATTTGAAGATTGCAGTTGATATTGACTGGAGAATGGGGAGTGGGGGAGGGTTGATATTTCTTTTTCACTCACTATTTTGGAATTTCACCATGTGACTAATTGGAGGTAGGATGGGTATTGGATCCAGTTTTGTGACCCACTTGTGCTCACCCTAGTACGATGGCTATTGTGATACAAGAGACTAGAGTAAGAGCAAGAATAGGGTAAACTAGGCACCTAAGATGGGTTTGAATTGGTCTTGGGATTAGGGACACCTACCACACTAATCCAAAAATGGTGCTGTATATTTTTGAAGCATTGGGCCAACCAGACTATGGTGCTGCCCTGTCCTCAACAGAAGGACTTGAGTATTTCCCACATCGACTTTGAGTGAGGCCAACCAATATCCGTAATTCCAACCTATATTCTCCACACTCAGCATGTGAAACAAGCTAAAATACTTGGAATGTTCAATTTATGTTGAACTCGCATGTGTTGATCATTGTAATGGTGCCACATGTTGACGAATACAGGGAACTCACATTTGTTGACCCTTCTAGTATACTATGCATTGTACTCCTCTAACTCTGCCTCACCTGAGTTTTTGTAGATCCTGAACCCACCCTGGTCTTCACTTCTTGGGATTGTGACCTTTCTTGTCTGCTCCAAAGCAAGTTGGGGAATGAGTTCCCATTCTAAACTCAATCCTTTGCATTCCTTAGACGCTGGGGAGGGATTGGTCGGGGCGCTTGTTAGGCCTCTGCCACTGACTTATTTACTTGTCTAATTATTTTTCTTATGAAATGAACCAAGGATTCCTGATCTGATTTGCTTTATTGTAGAAGAATCATGTTCTGGAAGACAAATTGAGGGACAAAATTTTCATCACACTCCAAATTGGTTGAAACCCTTATGATGAAATATTTAACTCCAACATACAGATATTTACTTTTACAAAGGGATCTGCATGCCTTGTTTCGAATTCTGAACCTGCACTGAGCTGGTTTAGGTATAATGGATTTATTCTGGATGCAAGTAGAATCATAGATCAGATAAAAAATTGCCTGACCTGATTGATGACAGTGGGGGGCGGATCTTTTATCCACATGTTAAGAGATGTATTTTGCTGTACACTTTAGCTTGGTCGGCTGTATTTAAAGCCACTAGATGCCTCCTTTTACTATGCTTCGTTTCTTGTTCATGATCTTTAAATTGACTTGTTACCTTTTGTAGATTCTGAAGGTGAAGACGAACATGAAGATTGATCATGTTGCATTCACTGCTTGATTCACATTAAGGTACCCTTAAAATTGTTGGAAGGCATTTGGATGTTCCAAATCATTATTTTACGGAATCACTAATTCAATTATAGAAGATGAGTTCTCATCGGTGGATTTGGATCCACCTTATTCTTAACTGTGGTTGAGAGCTATTAAACAATTACTAATGTTACACTCTCTCTCTCTCTCTCTCTCTCTCTCTCTCTCTCTCTCTCTCTCTGACAACTTAAGCTTTTAGATGAGTTCGTGGTTTAGCATGGTGTCCGAGCTTAGATTGGAGGTCCTAAGCTCAAATCATACTGGCACCTCCTTTCTTATTATACAAAACAAAAAAGAATCATGTGGACAGACCACCCAAGAGAGGCCACTTGTGAGGGAAAATATTATATAAATACTTATGTATCCTTCTCTTACAACTTAAGCTTTTGATGAGTCCATGGTATAGCAAGAACATATAGAAAACATCTAAATGCTATGAAAACCTCACAGGAGTTTGTCTCCGATTGACATGAAATATAAGGAGATGATTCACTTCCCACGAAATACCCAAATTTGTTGTGATTAAATTATAGTTGCCAACTTCCTGAATTGAGAAAAAGATGCTTTCTTGTTATTCCTTTTGCAGATAAGAAGCAGTTGAGGTTTACACGACATTTTGGTTTCCAAGTGAAACACTTACGATCAGATGCATTCCCTTGCCGTCGGAAGGACATGTATATTGATTTCAGATTGGTTAAGGTAGCAGGTCGAAGTGGTAGCTAGTGGACAGGACCTTGGTTTGTGATTGTCAATGCCTGCTGGCTTAAGGATGATTTTGTTCAATGCTTTGCCAGAAAGGTCCAAGTTCAAAGCAATTCACTAAATTTGAACCTGCTGTCATTAGCAGTGAGGGTTTGCCCAAGAAATATTGGTGTAAGCCAATTTATTGGATTTCTAATAGTTGTGTTTTCAATTGTCCATGAATGATCAGATTTTTTAGTCTCTTAGCTACCTGTGGATTTGCTGTTGATCATTTCCTTAACATTTTGAAGGCATGCTATTTTCCATTGTGAGTCCATATTAACTTCAATCTGATGAGTTCTTGGATTGGTCATTCTTTCAACTATTTTTTCATACTCACATGAAAAATATTCCTACTAGATATGGTTGGCAATACAAAAGTTGCCAGATTTATATGCTTGAATGGAAAGAGGGGAGAAACACTGGAGGCTGCATTCAAGTTGTTGAGGTACCCATCCCTATGGGGCTAAAATTGTGATGGTTTCTGGTGGACTGTTGACCAGGTCCTTAGGTTTGTCAACCAATCAGGTTTGGATCAAATTTTGACTAATTTGAAAATGGATTTGACTTTGAAAGTCTAATTTAACGGATTTTATTTTCGTGATTCATATTCGAATTCATTAACGATTTGAAACTTGATCCAAAATTTGATCCAATCTAAATAACTTGATTGAATTATAGCATATTTTGATGGGGCACTTGTCTTATCTTTACTTTTTTTTTTTGTTTGACATTAACTGAGAGGTATTCAAGCCTATTATGACACTCGATTAATCATTTCATACATGGTGTAATTCTTTATATCTAATTTATTTATTTTTCTCTCGAAGTCATTGTAGCACAATTTGGTGAAGCAAGTGCATAGCATTTATGGGTGGAGAGAGGCTGGGTTCCAATTTACTGAACATTATCATTATTAAATCATTCAATAATAATCAAAATATAAAAATACATTTTAATTGTAGACTTGCCTTGTCCATATCTAGATTTTATAAAATTTTATAAGCTTTGTTTCATCAAGCAGATAAATGGAACAGTCCAAGGGCCTTATTTTTGGTCTCAACTTCTTCCAAATGCGTTTTATTAAAGACTCAGACAATTTTATTAATTGCTCACAAGAAATGTAAGTCTCGTGAAAATATATGAATTTCTAAACCTTTTAAAACATGGACTCACTATAGTTAAAGTTGGAGTTCTCGTACATCCAATTCCCCCAATACTTACACATGACCTATCACATAAGTTTTTCATGGTCGAAAAATCCGTTGTATATTTTAGTAATATACTTATGATCCGTTTGGTAGGAGAAATAAAAAATAGGGAGGATGTAAAAGTACTAGTTATTTCTCGTGCCTGAAAGCAAGGAGTATTAAAAAATGGTCAACAATAAATATATTTGTATTTACATCCAAAATCAATTTTTAAAGATAAAAGTGAGAGAAAGAAATTTAAGTACCGATTGTAGTGGGGACGAACCGTAATAGTGATGGTGGTGGGAAACGGTGATAGTTGTGATCGGTGGCGATGATTATAATGGTGGTGGTAGTCGTGAGTGATAATAGTAATGGTGGTGGGCAATGGTGATGATGGTTGGTAGTGGTAGTGGTGAGACAGTGACGGTGGTGGGGCGACGACGATGGTGGATGGCAGTGAGCAATAGGTGGTGGTGGGTTATGATGGTGGGTGATGGTAATGGGCGACAGTGGTGGTGGGGCAACGACGGTGGTGGGGTGACGACGTTGGTGTGTGGCAATGAGCGACAGTGGTGGTAGGATAATGGTGGTAGTGGAAATAAATATAAAAATGAGATGATAATGGTGATGGTGATGGTGATGAATGGAGGCGGTGGGTGACGATAATAGCAATTGGTGATGGCGATGATGGTAGTGGTTGTGGTAGAGTTTGTGGTGGGGTGACAACGATGGAGGTGGGGTGGCAGTGGCGGTGGTGTCAAGAACAACAATGATGGTTGTGGAAGAGGTGGTGGGGGGTGGTGATGATTGTAGAAGTTATGTCACGCTCCGAATTTCCACAAACTTGGGGAGTGAGTGACAAGAAAGTAGAAAAGTAAATGAAAGGTCATTAGATTGGATAAATTGATTTTTCATTCATTTCTCACGTTTTTCCATTTTTTTTCCAAAGTTTTTTAAGTCACTTTCCTTCCATTTTTAGTCTATTTCTTCAAGGTTTTTAAACTCCCTTTTTTGACATTCTTCCCACCTATTTAAAAGGTGTTTTACACACTTAACAAGTCTTATAATTTTTCATAAAATTTCGACAAAACGTCTTTTATTTCTCAAGCATTTTTCTCATATAATATTCACAATATCTCATAAGCATAAGTACATCACAACCTACCCTCATTCGATAGCCACAACCCATGTAAATTAAATATACATCTCTTATTCTCAACATACATATCTAATTATCTCAATATATACATATGATACTCATTAAATAAAGACATCTCAAATATCAATTAGGTTTACACTCTTACACTTTAAAATGGTCCAAGACTTATAATCCACTATTTTTTCAAATTGAAATACAAATCATTTGGACTTATGCTCATACATACAAATTATGTTTCAAAGGCAAAAAATACATTCAAGTCCCTTTCCTCTCTTTCCTTTAAGACTTCCCCAAATCTCAAGTATCGAGAGCCTCATATGTTATATGATATCTCACGAATGGGTCAACTCAACTGTTGATATCACAAAATACTAATGTTAGGAACAGATTTAAGGTGTGACATGTGCAAGTGTACATTTTAAATGCTACACCCCCGTAATCCCTTAATGCTATACATTGTCAATATGCATGACACACTCATGCAACTCTATGCCACCCATGTCTCGCTTCACGGTCTGTTCCCATTAGCCTTTAAGTATTGTCATTGGCCAGATTTTGAATTTTTCACCACGGAATCAACACCCTCATACTGCATAGCACAAAGTGCTCAACCCACACTATGTTCCAAGGATTCATGTATGTCAAGACGCCATGATTTTCTTAATGTAAATTTTATGAAATATTTCATCAAACACATGGCATATAACTTAAAATATGTCTCATTCATAAAATAAAGCATAACTTCAAATTCACAACACTTTACCCACATGAATGTGAAGCACCATTCAATGGATTAAACATATGATCAAGTTTCATGTTCATTACTTTTACCATTTCTCAAGAAAAATACAAATATACAAATTATCAACTCATGAAATAAATCATCTCTCAAACTATAAGAGTTTCTCTACATAAACATAAACTAGAATATGATAATCTAATACATAAGCAAGGTACACCTTTATCGTAGTAATAAATTGTCAAAAAACTCAAAAAATACAAAAGTGCTTAAACCACTAACTCAAAGTTTTCAAAGTAACTACCAACTAAATGGTTTTGTAACATCAAGTAAATATCTAAATCATTCAATCAACACATAGAAAGACAAGAAATTTTAAATTTATTCTCAACTTAGTAAAATATCATACCTAAAATAATTTTTCTCAAACCAAGGGAGTTGTATTTTCTTTATAGCCGAACTGATCAATGAGAATAGAGCTCTTGTTGAGATGAATAATTTTTTAGAAGGAAGTCTTGCAAGAATATTGGCCTAGGAATGAGTTTTGGTGGCTTGAAACTTGAAGAACCTAGGGTTTTTCTTCCTTTTTCTTCCAAGAACATGTACTTCCCCTTCCCAACTCAAAAACTAATATTTTTTCACAAAAGGGTTGTATTTATAGTGGAGAGGCAAAGGTGCAAAATGACTATTTTACTCTTGATGAATCTGGGACCACGTTACACTACAACTCGTCCCGAAACGCCTCAATTTGACATTTTATTTTAACCAAAGTTCTTAAAATTATTTTAAGTAAAAAATTTCAAAAAAATATATTTTCACTAGTAGTCGGGTTTGACCAATTCCACCAAGGCCATCCGAAAGGTCTTTTTTGTCCAATTTTTGAAATTATTGTTGTTTATGCTCAAATTCACACAGTAAGTGTATTTTAACATTTTAAGCATGTTTCTCTTTTATGACATACTCAAATTATACTCATAAATATGATCTACGCTGAAATGATGCATATGTAGTGTCGTACCAGCAAATGGTGCATGAATAGTGTCTTATCGACAAAACTGAAAATTTTATCCTCACTTTTCAGATCTCAACAAGTTAGATGAAGACAATGCCGACGACGATGGCGGTGGTAGTGGTAATGGTGGGGTAGGGGTAGTGGTGGTGGTAGGTTAGGGAAGACTAGGGGTGTTCAAATTTCTGACTCGGTCGTAAGTTCCTACCCTATCCTACTGAACGGTTAGTCCAAAAATCAGGTAATAATACGAAATAATTTTTGGTCTTCTGATTAAATCGGGTAGGAATGCAGAATAACCATCCATTTCCGCATTCCTACCCTTGTTCTATCTGTATTAATTTATGATTATATTGTCCTATCCGCATTCCTACCCTTGTCCTAACTAAAAAAAACCCTAATCGTCTACCGAGTCATTTCAGCGTCTCACACCTCAATCCACTGCTTCTCCTTCATCGTTCCTTTCAGACTTCCAGTCCCGATTCCCCACCCAGGTACTCACTTTCTCTATCTCTCTTTGCATGACCTGTTATGGTTTGACTTGGACGGTCTGATCGCAGACCTTCATCTATAGTAACATATTTATACGCGATCTGATCATTCGCGATCAATGGTAGAGCTGTTAAAATTCGACACGACACGAATTAAACAGGTTTGAGTGATAAACGGGTTGATACGTCAAACATATTTAATAAACAGGTCGTGTTCGGGTGAGACTTGTCAAACCGTTTATAACATGTTTACCCGTTTAAATAAAAATTAATATAATCATAAATTAATAATTATTTAGAAAAAAATAGCAAAAAAAAAAAAAAAGTAAAGAAAACAATACAAAAAAAAGGTAAAGTAGTAGTTCAAAGACAAATGAGGGGGATGAGAAGCACTTAAAAGACAAAGGCAAACCAATGCCTTTTGCTTTTGTCCCATTTTGAAAAATGAGAGGAAAATGGGAGGGTTGAGTTGCCTATGAAAAAGTAATGACCTCTTACATTTATTTTAAGCTTCCAAATATGATTTTTTATGAGATTTGCCTAAAAATTCTTCTTTTTTTTGATGTAAGTACACTTGAAAGTTAAAAAAAATGGAGTATTAAAATTTATTGATATAATTATTTTAGAATTAAATGGGTTAAACGAGTCGTGTCGTGTTACCCGTTTATTAAACTGGTCGTGTTCGTGTTGAGATTTTTCACCCGTTTATTAAACGTGTCGTATACGGGTTTACATATTTTTCACTTGTCACCCGTTTAACCCGACACATTTGACACCCCTAATTAATGGGTTATTCGCGATTTGATTCTATGTTGCAGCAGATTAATGGGTTTTTATCTGCTTTTACTAGTTTTTTTTTTTTTTTGTTTGAATCCATGAAATCGTTTTTCTTTTGATTTGTTATTCATGATATCTTAATTAATCATATGGGTGTAGTCATGATATATAATATTTTATGTATATTTTGTAAAAATCTATAAAGGTGAATTTTTAGTTTTGGAAGAGTAAAACAAATCGAGTTTATGAAACTTTTGAAATTCCAGTACAACCCATCTGTGTTCTAATAGACTAGTGGTATTTAGCAAACCCCCCACAAAACAAAACAAAGGCATGGTTGAAATATATCTAAATTTTACATATGTTGAATGAAATCACCAAATTGATCAAACAAATTAATTGCTGAAAATAATGATCAAACTAAGAATTACATGAGCGAGATCTGTGAAATGATGATCCAAAAAAGTTCTTCACTGATACTCGCTTTAGTGATACCTGCGGGGATGGATTTTTTTTTATACTTGCAAGCCTTTGTTAGCTATGCAAGCCTTTATTCTGATATTTATTTCTTGGTTCAATTTATTCTGATTTCTTGGTTCAATTTACAGTTTCAACATATCATTTCTTGGTTCAATTTATAGTTCCAACATATCAGTTTAATTTATTCTGATTTCTTAATTCTTTTACCATCTTCATATTTATTTTTGTTCACATATCATTTCTTTATGGATGAAATGACTTTACAATCATCTGCTCAAGTTGATGCTGCCAGTAACATCCACAGGCGGTTGCATGATTTGTGGTGAACTGCCACAGGCGGGACAATTATGATTTTAATGTGTTTCATATAGTTTAAAACTTAAATTAGTTGTTATTGTATTTGTGTAACAATTATGGTGGATTGATATTCATATTTTCTTGTGTTTTATTATAACTGTTATTGTAGTTATTTTAGATTTTAGTGTTATTGATTTATAGTGTTGTTAACTTGGTGCATGTTATTTAATTAAATTGTTAAAATGATCCAAAAATTAATAGCTACAAAAGTGTTTACCCGACTTCCTACCCAATTAATTGAGTAGGAAGTCCGGTAGGAATATAACACTTGATCGGATAGGGTAGGTCAAGAAAAATTTCGTCCTCAAAATATCGAAAAAGAATGCGAAAAACATATTTTTTACCCATGGGGTAGGGTGAACACCCCTAGGGGAGACAATGGTAGCAGGGCGACATTGCTGGTGGCGATGACGGTGACGGTGGTGGTAGTGGTGATGGTGGGGCGATAGTAGTGATGATGGTGGGGCAATGGTAGCGGTAGTGGAGGGGCGTTGGGGGTGGTTGTAGTGGTGGTAAGACAGTTCCAAACACTATTTTTTTTTAAAGTGTTTATAAGAAGCACCTTTGAAAAGTCACAAAAAACACACATTTAGAGAGTTTATTTTTCTTATTAAATTTGAGAAGTTAATATTAGCCGTCAGATTAATTGTTCCTATTAACCGTGAAAAATAAAAGTTATTTTGTTTATTTTTTAAATTTGAATTGTATTGTACTTTATTATATAGATGAGAGATAAATTTGTTATCCTTAAAGAAAGAAAAATCATGCTTTCTCTTTTTTTATTTGGTACAATAGATGAAAAGTTCAATAGATTAATTTTTTATTATTTTGTACCAATGAAAAAATAAAAAGAAAGGAAAGGCATGCAGATTTATTTATCATTATACCTTTACTAATAAAAACATATTTATTATTGCGAGTAGGTTTTTCAAGATTTAAAAATGTTAAAAATCTCTCTAATTTATTATAAAAATTAATAAATATATACAAAAAAAAATGTCGTCCACTTTTTTTTTTTTTTTTGAAATCAACTAAATACATGGGTTAAAATATAATATTTATGTTATTGAGGAAATTATTGAATTAATTATTAAAAAATATATTAGAAAATTATCGATATATAAAAGTGATAATTAACGACATGATACGAGGATACGAAGTCGACACGCGATCTTGATCATATATTCTTGTTTCACAAGTAACACAGGATAACCCCAATAAGACATTGTAAAAAATTTATCCAGGTGCATTCAATTTATTCTTCTTTGTTCACTTGTCTTGTTCCTTCTGGAAAGTTCTAAGGTCGTGTAATAGGTGGATCAGAAATTACCATCCGATTTTCCTTTCATCCTACTACCCACCATACCAGCCACAGGGTTAGACTTTAGAGTTGACCGAAGCTTGTAAGAGAGATTATCTGCTTCTCTACATTCAATCCACCCAGCTTTGATATATACTCAATACTGATTCTTTTGGTGGATTTTACAAATGGGTATAGCTGAATTGGCTTCTGCCATTGATTGGCAACAGGAATCGTATGCTCAATATGAAGATTTCGCAGTTCTTCCCCTGTTTGTCATCTTCTTTCCATCTGTTCGCTTTTTCCTGGACAGATTTGTTTTTGAGGTACCATCTTCAGTATTGTTTTAGTGCACTGTAATGATTTTGAATTGGATCATGTATTTCTTTTTTATTTAGTACTTTTGAACATTGTAAATTAGATCGCTCAAACTCGCCCTTCTATGCTGCGTATTTGTACATGCCGTAAATGGGTATGTTTAATATTCAAAACTTAGATTCTGTGAATATATGGTTGATTACATATACAATTTATAGTTGTACTTGTTGGATTGTGATTGTTTTCTTACTATTGCGTGCCTCGTGCTCACAGTACCAAGAGAGGATGAATACTTGTATAGTTTTCCTACTTCCCCTGAGCATTATATGTTATTATGTGAACCCGCATGCATTTTAGTGAGTTAAGTATTGGGTTCATCCGAGATTTATCCTATAATTGTTGTGCATGTATCTGCATGTATCTGGATCATTATGTGAACCCATATTGATTTTGATAAGTTTAAAGTACTGAGTTCATCCGTGTGTGATGATATATTGTTACTCATATATCAAGGTTACGTTTTTTCATCGCAAAAAGCTTCAACTTAGAATATTATGCTACCAAACTTTTTGGCTAAATATATATGTGGCACCAATGTCAGTGTTGATAGAATTTCTATTACTACCGAGTATTAGATCAGTTGGAGCGTTAGATCAGTTGGCGAGGGACTATTCTAGCTTAACCAAAGTCTCGAGTTTGAGTATTGGGAACACAGCTGCATTCGCTAGGGAGGACTTTGTCGCCCTTGTGGTCTTACTCAGCTCGAATCCGGATTATTCGGAGTCTAAAGTGGCTTTCGGATACCGGATGGTCTAACCCAAAAAAAAGATAGAATTTCTATTTGTCATCCATGAAGTCCAAAATTTGTTTACTTGGGATTGGATGCCATTTGGTGATATTCTTGCCATTTTCTCCAATTCAATCAAATGCTGCATTGCTCTTAGGTTTTCCATTTGTGAGAATACTTATGAGTTGGTTAGGTACTGTGTTGTTATATTATTAGACGTTGGATTTATGATGTTAATTTCTGTTACATATTAGCCTTGTTTGAACCCATTTTACTTGCTTTGGAATTTTGTGGGATTCTATACATTTGCTCCATTCTGCCGAACGAATCAAAATGGGTTTCTTGATTATTGAGAATGAAGTTGATCAGAAAAACTCGAATGTTGGATACAATTTTATTATTTATTGTTCTTCTTTGCAGTTTTCTTATCCTTGTGTCATAGAAAGATCATATTTTGGCTTCTATGAAAGACAATCACTTGTGAAGAAATGACTAGAAAGAAACCGACTTGAAATTTGCACTTCCTGTTGATAAAGGTGCGGTCCTTCAATACCAGTGCTAATATTTGGGATCCTAGATTGCATAATTCATTGGAAGTGGAAAAAAAAAGACAAAAGATTGTTAGGGAAAACTTTCAGTGATTATGGATTTAAGGCCATTCTCATGTGCGGTCTCTGTTTACGTAATGTGTTGAGTGGAGTAGATTGGATAAATACCCTATTTTTGGCATATTTTGATAGAAAGTGGCTGCGCTTGCCCTTAATCTGTTCTCACGCATGGCAACACTACAAGGCCTTTATTCACAGAATAAGTGTTATCCATTAGGTCTTCACATGATTAATGTTACAAAAGATTAATAAAACCATGGCATTTTGTGATTATAAAAGGCATTTTCATTTCTAAGAACTGGGATGGGCATTCAAAAACTTTTTTGGTTCATCTAATATTCCATTTCTGTAGGCCCAGTTGTGGATTTTGGAATAAATTTCAGGGCCTCACCACATGAAATGACCATTTGAAGTAGGAAAAAGGTAGTATTATACCCCAACAAAATGATCACCTATTCCCGGTGAATTTCTTTTATAATTACGAGATGTGAATAAGCCTACTCTGAGTAGTGGGTAATACTGCTCCAACCCTTTTAATTTTTACCCTCTACCTCAAAGATCCTTTGCTTGATTTTAAATACAAGTTCATGTTGCAGAATTTGGGAAGATGGTTAATATTTGGAAAGGTGCAGCGGATGCTGGCTGTTGAGACGGATGAGAGAAGAAAGAAGATTAGGAAATTCAAGGAATCTGCTTGGAAATGTGTTTATTATCTTTCGGCAGAGTTTCTAGCACTTGCTGTGAACTATGATGAGCCTTGGTTTTCTAAAACAAAATATTTTTGGGTAGGGCCTGGAGATCAGGTCTGGCCTGACCAGAAATATAAGTAAGAGTTTCAAATACCACGCACTGACAATCATTTAAGTCAGCACCCATTGTCGCTTCTCTGCCATTGATTGTCTTGATACTTTGATTTGAAAGTTTGTGTTTGCTGATTGACTTTAGTCGATTGACTGTATTATGGATCTTCAGGTTGAAATTGAAGGGGCACTTCATGTATACTGGTGGATTCTACACATACTCCATATTTGCTCTAATTTTTTGGGAAACACGACGTTCTGACTTTTGGGTGTCGATGGGTCATCATGTTGCGTCTGTCATTCTCATTGTGTTATCTTACATATTCAGGTATGTTTTAATGGAGATGAGCTTTTACTTGTCGTTTTGTATACAAAACCATAATTATGCGGGTTGAATTCAAACTTAGCTGTTGGAAAAGTACTGCAAGAGGAATTGCATTACATGAATATTTATTGTTCATCTGGAAGAGTCTATAGTAGTATAGTTCCTAGTGCAATATGAAAACTGGGATAGTGGGCTAATACAAACTAATTTGAATGAATCTAGTTTTTGATACACTTAACCCCACTTCTCCCATCTTATATCTCATGTCAGCACTTAGTTACTTTGCTTAAACGCCTTTTGCAATTGAATCAAACTTTATTTCTTCTCATGTTTTCTGCTTGCAGGTTTGGACGTGTTGGTTCAGTTGTTCTGGCTCTTCACGATGCTAGCGATGTATTCCTTGAAGTAGGGAAGATGTCCAAATACAGTGGTGCCGAAGCTGTTGCTAGCTTTTCACTTATTCTTTTTGTTTTGGTGTGGATCCTACTTCGGCTCACTTACTATCCATTCTGGGTCCTCTGGAGTACAAGGTGAAAATATGATGATAGAACATTTTGTTGGCTATGTAACTCTCAATACTGAAACTTGTTCAGGTTAGAATGAATATGCCATAGTAGCCATACAAAAATATTGGTTTTCTCGAACTGTAGAAAATTAACAGAGATATAGCATTAGGTGAAATGAACTAACAAAAGAAGAAAGCATGATTGATGGATTTCTTTAGGGATACATCTAAAAGATGATTAATGGATGTTGTTTGGATAGTGGCTCTTGGAATGATTAATACTTCATATTTGTTGCAAAGGAGAGGACAAAACTCTTTTTTTCTCTGCAGTGGTGCATTATTTGTAGGAAATGTAGTGAAAGTGTGGATCATCTTTTTCTGCCCAGTAGCGATGAAATTCTGGTTTACAGCTTTGGATGAATTTGGATTGAGTTGGATGTGACCGAGAGATTAATTGGAAATAAATTACATTACAGTGTCTTTAGGAAAAGTTGTAGAGGATCCATATTGTCAAGAGTGTGTAGTCATGGCAATTTTGTGGGTGTTATGATTGGAAAGGAATAACATAAATTTTTTACAGAAAAGAAGCCCTGTGGAGTTTCTCTGGAATAGAGCAAAGTTTCTAGCTTCCCTTTGGGCTTCAACTAAAATTGTGTTCAAGGACGTGCCCTTTTACTTTCTTGGTATTGTTGGATAGCTTCACGTAACTACGGAATTTTTTCTATGATTGTAATTTTTTTTCTTTGATGCATTTTTGCTCTTTTTCAATCATCATAGGGTGGATATTTCTTGTCCTCCTTTTTTTTGTAAACCCTTCTTTAACGAATGAAAGTTTTGCTTGCTCTGAAAAGAAAAAAAGATATAATGATGTGTTGTAAAGTGTTTACTCATTAATGGTATGCAAACTTGATTTATTTATCCTTGGAATATGCCATGTCAATTCTGCTTGTTTACTGTCCATGATTGTATTCCTGCCCAAGGGACCAAGTTTAAAGAACCTGATATTAAAAAGCATGTCCATTTTCTTTTAAATGCATGTAAAGTAGCTGTAATTATGCTATAAATTCATTCTTGTTGTCATATTGGGTATTGACTCCAATGATTGGTTCTTGAAGCTGGAACACTTTACTAATAATAATTGAAGTAACGTTGTTGGAAATCCCAAGACTCAAGGAGATGTTATGTTCCTTGGTATTTGAAAGTCAGACCTATTTTCTTGGTCTACTATTCATTGCTTGAAATAGTTGTATGGCAACCTTGTGGTTTGATGGAAAACGAAGGTTTGTTTTTCAAAAGAACCTTTGTATACGTGCCAATCTTCTTCTAATTCAGATTTTATTTGTGATGTTTATCCTGCTTTAAATTTTTGCATCTGTTGATACTTAATTTCCTTGCTGTTCTTTTTACCACAATTGACCTTAATAGCTATTTGCAAGGATCAAAATTTCATTTCCACAAAACTTGAAATTCCCATGTTTTCGAACATTCAGAGATATTTTTGTATGTTTCTGCCTATGTTTCGAATTCAAATTTTCAAAATTTTCCTAATTTCCATTGTGTTTTCCAAAACATCTTCGAAACGTTTCTAAAATGTTTGTTACGGAGACATAAATGGTTAGTTAGCCATCGAAACTCATATGTTAGTATATTTATTCCAGTTGATTCTGTGTTTGTCTGTCTCCCCTTTTCCCCTTTTTTGGTGGACTTGGGATTTGCATTTTATGAGAAATGCTCTATTCACCTAAAAAACATTATATTTACTTTTTATTCCTTGATTTGTTCTTTCCATGACAGTTACGAAGTTATTCAGACCTTAGACATGGACAAGCATAAAGTTGATGGGCCCATCTGCTACTATGTGTTCAATTCTCTTCTTTTTACCTTGCTTGTTATTAACATTTATTGGTGGGTGTTGATGTGCCGGATGCTTGTAAAACAGATTCAAGCAGGAGGCCAACTTAGTGAAGATGTTCGATCAGGTAAGTGAAAACAAGCTATTTAGATGGTTTTTTAATGTGAACATGTGCACGTGCATGGTTGCAATCTGCAACTGATAGACAAAAAAGAGTTCAGACAATATTTTCTGCAAGAGGGAATTTGAAGATTGCAGTTGACATTGACTGGAGAATGGGGAGTGGTGGAGGGTTGATATTTCACTGACTATTTTGGAATTTCACCATGTGACTAATTGGAGGTAGGATGGGTATTGGATCCAGCTTTGTGACCCACTTGTGCTCACCCTAGTGTGATGGCTATGTGATACAAGAGACTGGAATAAGAGCAGGAATAGTGTAAACTAGGCACCCAAGATGGGTTTGAATTGGTCTTGGGATTACGGGAAACCTACCGCACTAATCCAAAAATGGTGCTTTATGTTTTTGAAGCATTTGGCCAACCCCACTATGGTGCTTCCCTGGCCTCAACAGAAGGACTTGAGTATGTCCCACATCAACTTTGAGTGAGACAACCAATACCCATAATTCCAACCCATATTCTCCATACACAGCATGTGAAACAAGCTAAAATATTTGGAATGTTCAATTTATGTTGAACTTGCGTGTGTTGATCATTGTAATGGTGCCACATGTTGACAAGTACAGCGAACTCAGGTGTTGACCCTTCTAGTATACTACGCATTGTGCTCCTCTAACCATGCCTCACACTAGTTTCATAGATCCTGAACCCACCCTGACCTTCACTTCTTGGGATTGTGACCTTTTTTGTCTGCTCCAAAGCAAGTTGGGGAAAGAGTTCCCATCCTAAACTCAATCCTCTGCAAGATGAATTGAGGGAGAGAATTTTCATCACCCTCCAAAAAGGTTGACCCTTAATGATGATGTATTTAACTCCAACATACAGATATTTACTTTTACACAGGGATCTGCATGCCTTGTTCCAAATTCTGAACCTGTACTGAGCTGGTTTAGGCATAATGGATTTACTCTGTGGACGTAAGTAGAAACATAGATCAGATTAAAAATTTTCTGACCTGATTGATGACAGTTAAGAGATGTATTTTTCTGTACACTTTAGCTTGGTCGGCTGTATTTAAAGCCACTAGATGCCTCCTTTACTGCGCCTCGTTTCTTGTTCATGATCCTTAAATTGACTTGTTACCTTTTGTAGATTCTGAAGGTGAAGATGAACATGAAGATTGATAGCGTTGCATTTGCGTTCACTGCTTGATTCGCATTAAGGTACCTTTAAAATTGTTGGAAGGCAGTTGGATGCCTTATGGAGGAATGGAATCATTATTTTATGTAATCACTAATTCAATTATAGAAGATGAGTTCTCAACAGTGGATTTGGATCCACCTTATTATTATATTCCATACTCTCTCTCTTTGACAACTTCAGCTTTTAGATGAATTGGTGGTTTAGCATGGTGTCTGAGCTTAGAGGTCCTAAGCCCAAATCATACCAGCACCTCCTCTCTTATTGTACAAAACTAAAAAGAATCACGTGGACATACCACGCAAGAGGGGTCTACTTGTGCGGGAATATATTAAAATACTTATGTTACATCATTCTCTAACAACTTAAAGTTTTTTGATGAGTTTGGTTTAACAAGAACATATAGAAAACATCTAATTGTTATGAAAACCTCTAGGGGGGTTTTCTCCAATTCATTTCCCACGAAATACCCAAATGACTCCCCAAAATTTGTTGTAATTAAGGTAGTGTTTGGTAACTAGTTTTTTTTTGTTAAAAAAAATAACATTAACGCGTTTGGAATATGTGTTTATATTTTTTTTAGCCAATCTGTTTTGTAAACAATCTCAAATTTTAAAAACATCCAAATAGGTGTTTTTAAAAACATAGAAAAATGAAAACACGTGCATCCTTTGGAACCATTTAATGAGGTCTAGCTTTCGAACTACATTAGCAGCAAAAAGAAGTGTTTTTTTTCTTTCTCACTGTAAAAGCTTTGTTTACCTTTTTTGTCTCTTCTCTCCCTCTCGTTCATCTCTGTCACTCATTCATCTCTCTCACCAAGCCAATGACAAACGAGGAACAAAGGAGCTCTCAAATCTCAAGTCAGCACTCCATCTCCATTAATATCTCTTTCAAGGTAAGATTTGGATGGTGGGGTGGGTTTCGGTGGTTGGATTGGGATGGTTGTGGTGGTGGGGATTTTTTAGCTTTTTATGCTGTCCAAGTCAAAGGCCATGCTGAGTTCTCTACCTCTGGATCATTGTCTGTGGCTGGGAAGATGGTTCTGCACTAGGATCAGATTTCGCTGCCTACTTTGAGGAAGGTGGTTTTGGTTGTAATGAAGTAGGTAATGTTCTGGTAATACAATTTTGTCTGTAATGTAATATGGCTTTTTGAAGGATTAAAACCATGAGCTTAAAGGTGTATTTGTTGATTCTTTGATTCGTGTAATACTTACTTTTATCAATTAAATTCTTTCTTTTAAAAAAAAAAGTGGTGGGATTTGGTGGTGGTGAATTTTTGGTATAATACCAAACAAGTTTTTATTTTTGTTTTCATAAATTTTTAAATATAAATGATTACCAAACATGTTTTATATTTTTAATTTTTATCACAAAAAAAAACATAAAAACAAAAGCGTTATCAAACGTACACTAAATTATTGTTGCCAACTTCCTAAATTGAGAAAAAGAAGCTTTCTTGTTATTCCTTTTGCAGATAAGAAGCAGTTGAGGTTTTACACAACATTTTGGTTTCCAAGTGAAACTCTTACGATCAGATAGATTTCCTTGCTGTTGCAAGGACATGTATATTGATTTGAGATCAGTTAAGGTAGCAGATCGAAGTGGTAGAAAGTGGACAGAACGTTGATTTGTGATTGTCAACAGCCTGCTGGCTGAAGGATGATTTTGCTCAATGCTTTGCCAGAAAGGTCCATCATAGCTTTGAACTGATGGCAATTCACTAAATTTGAACCTGATGACAAGTAATCTTGGTGTAGTAAGCAAATTGATTGGATCTCTAATAGCTGTTGTGGTTTCAGGTGTCCATGAATGATCGATCAGATTTGCTAGTCTCTTAGCTACTTGTGGATTTGCTGTTGATCATTTCCTTAACACTTTGAAGGCATACTATTTTCCATTGTGACTCCATATTAACTTCAATCTGATAAGTTGTTGGATTGGTTATTCTTTCAACTATTTTTTTAGACTCACATGAAAAATATTCCTACTAGAAATGGTTGGCATTACAAAAGTTGCCAGAATTATATGCTTGAATGGAAAGAGGTGAGAAATACTGGAAGCTGCATTCAAGTTGTTGAGGTACCTATCTCTATGGGAGTAAAATTGTGATGGTATCTGGTGGACTGTTGACCAACCTAGGTCGATGAGCTTGTCAGCGGATTCGATTTTGATTGGATTTAGACTAATCTGAATCTGTATCCAACTTTAGAAGTCCAATTCGACGGATTTTATTTTTGTAGTTCATATTCGAATTTATTAACAATCTAAAATTTGACCCGATCTAAATAAATTAACTAAATTGTAACATATTGTGATAGGACACTTGTTTTATCCTTACTTTTTTTTTTTTATTAATTGAGAGGTATTCGAGCCTATTATATCACTCAGATTAATCATTTCATACATGGTGTATTCTTTATCTCTATTTTTTTTTCTCTCTTTCTCTCAATCTCGAAGTCATAGGAGCACAATTTGGCGAAGCAAGTGCATAGCATTTATGGGTGGAGAGAGGTTGGGTTCCAAAGTCATTGTTGACAACAATTTATGTTGTTTCTGAAGTTAAAAAAATAAATAAATCAGCAACAATCTACTGAACATTATCATTATTAAATCATTCAATAATAATAATAATATAAAAAATACATTTTTATTGTAGATTTGTCTTGTCCATAGCCAGATTTTTTAAGTTTAAGTCTAGGGAGATATTTCTAGTCTTAACTTTTTCTCAAATACGCTTTGGTTATTATAACATTTCAAAATGTCTTAGAAATATAAAAACTCAATAATTTTGTTGATTGCTCACAAGAAATGTAAGTTTTGTGAAAATATTTGGACCTTTTAAAATATGGACTCACTATTGTTAAAATTGGAGGCCTCATATATCCAATTCTCCCAATACCTACACCTAACCTATCACATATTATAGTTAATGATACCCAAAATTGGCAATATGAATAAATAAAAGGATATTTAGATAATTGGTCCATAACAGAGTCAACAAACAAGGTCTATCTCCTGACCTCGTGGTTGTATGTCCATCCCTACATAAAAAGTTAAGGTTGTTCACATATATCCTCAATTAAAGGAATACAAATCGTCTAATAACGATTTCAGGTACTGGTGTCTAGGTCGTCCATGCTACCTCACGAGGAGAATCAACATCTCTAGCTCAGGATAGATGTTTGGATCAAGCTCCCTTACACACAAATTGACTAAAAGAATAAGAGGTTATCCTGAAACAGAACAACCTCACACCAGACTCTTTCAAGGGGTACGAAAGACCATGACGCACACAAGTTTGAAGTTAGATCACAATGCCATCTCAGCATATTTTAGAAACGCACACAAGTTTGAAGCTAGATCACAATTCCATCTCAACATATTTTAGAAAATCACGTCATACTTTAGTAATATAATCTCCAATGGCTCAATATTCGCTCAACACAATCCTAACAAATTTAGGGATCACTTAATGATGACAGAAGAACCACCCCACATGTAGGTATAAATACAAAGACCTTCTCCATGTAAAGGCGTAGAACATATTGTAACCCTGTCATCTTCCTTAAGGAATAATTTATTTTTCAAGGAACAAAAGACTCCATTAGAATAGATTACCCAATGGTGAACCACTATAGTCCGTATATCTTTTCCTATTTTTAGCACGCACCATAGTCATGGATTTACTATAGCATTGGTCAGAGCCACCATGCTCCACCTCAGGTCATCATCTTCACCACTATTAATTTACACTCCACTATTCACAAGCCTTGAGTTTTTTAGTTTAAGCATTCCTCTCACGCCTCGAGCTTATACATCATCATAATCATGCATTTTTCGTATCATACATAGACTAGTGAGATCATATGCATATTGATATTCCATCTTTTTTTTTTGGGGGGGGGGTGGATAGACCACTACCCTATTATATATTCCCCCATTAGACTACACTTTTTCTTTAATGTCCCCTCTTCTTTGACCCGACCTTTTCAAGTCTGTCCATTGGCCTTGCATTTTCAAATGAGATAGATGCGTGCCCAAAAATTCTTTGAATTGGTCATACTCACAGAGAGAGAGAGAGAGAGAGAGAGAGAGAGATGAGGGCATCTAATGATCTATGCGATCATGTGTTAGTTGACAAGAACTCTTCACGAATCTACCAAGTCCAATCATGTTCTAAAGTCCAACAATTATGTTACATTAAAAATGTTCCTTGTAGCGTCAAGTAATTGGGGAATTCGGCCAACTTCCACCATTGGCTCCTTTTATCAAAAGCCTCCAACGGCAGGGAAAACTACAAAGAACTCTTTGATTTTGCTCTTTGGACATTTCTGTCCCCTTCTCTTTCCTTTCACCAAAAATATTATTAGTTTCATTCAAATTCCCAAATGTTTTGTTTAGTACCATAATATATAATATTATATTTGGTAAATAAGAAAAATTAGAAAGATGAAAAAGTGAGAGGATTAATTCCCTTTTTATCTCATCAAAATCTATTCTCAAAAAATTAAAAGGAATGTGAACGCAAAGTTATCGTTATGTGCATTTAAATGTATGCCATTTACCTTTATATTCTTAATATATGTATATATCATATTTATCTATTATATATAGATACAATGGTACGATATATATCAATATTTTTTTCATTGTTCCATTTTTTTATTTTACTAAACAAAAAATGAGTTAATTACACTGGAGATCCTCAAAATATAAAGTTTATATCATTTTAGCCTCTGATATTTTAATTACATTATTTTTGTCCATAAAATATTGAATGTATTTTCATGTGGTCCTCAAACAGACATTATCCAAATTGCTAATGACTTTTGATTATAAACTTGTCACGTAATACCTAAATATGAAAAAAAAAATTACCTAACTTTGTCAAAGAACTATCAAAATTACATAATTTTTATCACGAGCTATTCAAAATTTAGTCAAGAGCTATCATATTACACATTTTTTTGTCAAAAGCTATTCCAATTATTTTTTGCTCATATTTAAATATCACGTGACAAATTTATGATAAAAAATCGTTAACAATTTAAATGTTATCTACTTGATAGACCACATATAAATATATTTAATACTTTAGGAATTAAAATAATGCAATTGAAATATTAAGAACCAAAATGAGACAAACTATATATTTTTTGGGACCTCCAGTAAAAAAAAAAAAAATCTTCCTCCTTTCCATTTCTATTACCAAATACAGAGAAGAGAAGAAAACATTCGTTCCTTTAATGATAGAAAATGATGATGCATAAATTAGTTTGCACACACACTTGTTAAGTAAGCAGTATAAAATACAGTAAAGTAAGTAGAGTGAGAGAAGACAAAGTTTATAATGGTTTGGTCAATGTGACCTACGTCCACTTGAATGGCTATGGTCCCCGGATGTTTTATTAACTCAGGTGTGTAGGGATTGTATTGTTTACATGCTATGAAAGGGAATAGAGATTTGTTTGGTTGGAGCCGTTTAATAATCATAACGGATTGTGACGACTTTAATAGTAATTAAACAGTTTAATGATATCTCCTCTTCTCAATGGGTAAAGAAGTTATGATGTTCTCCAAAGGACTTGGTCAAAGGATGAGGCAATGTTGACTTTCTCCAGGCGGCGAGGGTGAGACTCTTGGCTCTTGGGATGACCCTTACTCCAAGGTGGTAAGAAAGAGGCTCTTAGATGACCTTTATTCTAAGGTGACTAGGAACAAACTCTTGAATGATTTTGAATGCTCCCTACTGATATAGTAGCTCCTTGAGCCTGATGAGCTTGACCTGATTGACCACAGTAGGCTGAATTTGCTGGACCTCTGAGAGTTGAGCTATAAACTCGGACTAAACTGTATAACATGAGTCTGTATAACATGAGTTGAACTCTTCTGCTTAGCCCATCAGAAAATGTATATTATTTTAAACTATAGGACCACCAGCAAAATAATAATAATAAAAAAAACTAAACAACCACTTATCTCTATGTAAATACTCACAGACAAGCATAATCTTTATCCCTCTAAACTCATCCCTATCTGTGGATTAAGACATATATTCGTATACATTTATATAGATCTGTATAGTCTCTCATTCTCGCTCTAAAACAAGGTCTACATGTTACATGCACACAAAAACTTCAGAGGAGTGCGTGTAAATTTTCATACCTAAGAGATGCATCTGATAATTGGAAAATTTTAGGGGGGCTTAGTGTCATTTACTCTAAGAAAGTAAAACACTGAAAATAAGGAACAATTGTCGAGCCATTGGCAGATTATAAATTATATGAATAGGCGTATTATTATTTTATGCAGCCGTTTATAATTAGGATTAATCTCACTTTATTCCTTGAAAGATATTTTGATTCTTAATTTATATCCTTAAATATTAAAATTTTTAATATATACCCTAAATATTATGAAATAATATCATTGTGGAACTCGTCCAAATTGCCTTCAATTTCCTATCATAAATTGAATCACACGAGTTGCAAGTGTTTTATGCATAAACTTACATATAAATTCACATATTGTTTATGCCTTGTATGAGTTGCACATGATAGGATCAGTCTCTATGTAGTTAATGAAATTATATTTTTGAAACGCAAAACGTGTTAAATTTATTGCAAACGAAGATATGAAATAATGAGTATACCGCATCCCGTCATCCTCATGTTCAAAGCACTAATAATGTTTTAATTTATGATGAAAAATTGATCGTTAATCACGATAAGTCTATATTATTTGTATTTTAAATGAAGGGAGGCTGTTAAATGAATGTGTCCATTGACTTGTTTAAATGAGATCTATTCGATCAGAATGCCATATTATTTCCTATAAACTACTGGAATAATGCTACACTGACCAAATTTTGGGATTAAATTTAGAGCCCAAATGACATGGCAGCATATGATTTGAAGTTTTTATTGGGACCCAAATGACATGACACCAAATAAATGAGTCCAACTCAGCTGTCATGTCATTTGGGCTCCAAATTTGATCCCAAAATTTGGTCAGCGTAGCATTACTCAAACTACTGTTCTATCTCTCACGCTCCTCTCTCTTTGTCTCTTTCTCTCTCTGTCAAGCACTGTTGGAACTCCGCGGCGAATCTTCCGGACTTCCACTTCCCGAAATATCCTGGAAATTTCAATTCCTTTCTATTCCAGGAGAAATAAAATCTCGAACAACGAGGAAAAGTAGAAAAGTACATGGATTATTTATAGACACATAAATCATTAGGCTTCTATAGTTTGCTTTGCTGCTGAACTCGCTCGCTAGTATGTGACTTTCCTATGTATACGCATTGCTTTTGTTTTGAATTGATCCATATGATCTTCTGGATTCTTGTTACTCGTTCTCATTGTTTGGTGGCGAATCTTTCATTATCTCTATTTTGTTTTTGGTATGTTCAAGTTGGTTCCGTTTGTATGGTAGTGTGATATCCAGACAAGCATCAAGAACGCTTTTACAGTTATGTTTTACTGGTTTCCTCTGTGTAGAATCAATATTGGGTTGATAGTATCATCTGGGTTTGTTGTTTCTTCTTATTTTATTTGATTGGGGATATGTTAATATGCTATTGAAATGCTGGTGTTGTTTGGCGGTCAAATAATATATTGTTTGTGCTAATGTAACCTGAAACTGTAGACTTAGATATCTTTGCTAAAGTTTGGTACTTTATTTCTGCTTTGTATGTGATTTTGGGGGAAAAATGTCTTAATTAGTTATTAGGTAGTGTGAAAATTTCAAGATTGAATGTAACGTTAGGGATCAATACCGTATGAGTTATGAAATTTTATCATTTGTTTTCGACAATTATGTTCTTTCCATTGTTGACATGGTGAATGTTGATGTCTCTCGCCTCCATTCAGATTTGGTGTGTCCATGAAGACTTTGAAATGTGATAGCTTATGATGTATATAAGTCTGGATGTTTTAGTGGAATGATCTTAACACTCATAAATGTGTTCTCTTTGCTTGATTGTTCTTTCAGGCTAGCCATCTTAGAAGGACAGCATAGATCTAGGAAATGCTTAACTTGATTGCTGCTTTTAATAACATGGTTCCACATTTCAGTATTATGATTGGAGTGTTTTTTTTTTCCTAATCTTGGTGCTTTGTCATGCCATCAAAATTAAATTAGTCCACTGCATTACACATTAACTTACGAGATGGGCTAGTTGTAATGTTTATAGAACAGTTATCTTCCTTCTCTTGGTGATTTTGGTTTTGTCTCCATCTTCAATGAACAACTCATCGTGCTGTAAAAAAAGCAATGGTCAATTTCATTTCTACTAGATGTTATGCATACCCTTAATTGGTGCTCTACATACCCAAATTTGATCTTGGTTTGACAAGTAAATATTATGCAGCTTTAGTTGTTTAATTTTCACCTCATCACTTTTCCTGTTGTTTTTAAGTTGTTCAAAATGATTTATGAGGTTGCATGTGCTGTTTCTTCCTTTCCTTTTTTTTTTCCCAGAGGCAGCCAGCATAATTTCAATGGATGAGGATATGTCTACTGCTGAATCAATTCAACGAAGACATGGTCTCCTAAAAGATCAAGTTCGATTGGTTAAGAGAAAAGATTCTAACAGTTATGAGATAGTCCCCATCCAAGACACTCTGTCATTTGAGAAGGGTTTCTTTGTTGTAATCCGTGCATGCCAGTTGTTAGCCCAAAAGAATGATAGACTGATATTGGTAGGGTTAGCTGGTCCTTCTGGTGCTGGGAAGAGTGTATTTACTGAAAAGATACTTAACTTTATGCCCAGCATAGCTGTCATATCAATGGACAACTACAATGATTCTAGTCGAATTATCGATGGAAACTTTGATGGTAAATCATGTTAACCCATTATTTGGATTTTTATTTTTGGACTCTTCTTTGGATTCCTGATGATTTTCAGTTTTCACTCTCTGTAAGTGTTTTCTTTCTAACTGTTGTCCTGTGTGGATACAGCTGACGTTATCTTTTAAGCATAAGAAGTAACCAAAATACAGATTCTTTACTTGCATCGATACTCATAAAGAGACAGGCCGTGGAAACAATTAATTGCTTTTTGGAAATTTGAAAGTTGTATATCAATCAAAAGGGGCTTATAGCTATGATTATTATGTGAATGCAATAAATTTGAAATTTGCCTTTGGCATTCTCATTCATTAAGGTACTTTACTATGTATTACAACAAGTATGCTATACACAGTCTGCATCTTTATATCATAGATGCAATGCAATGCATGAAAACCTTTTCCAGCTTGTGAGATCATTTGTGACTTTGTTGTCCAAGCCTCCAATGTGAGCTCTCTCTTTGTAGGGTTATAATATTTGAGGTTGATTTGATTTTCCTTTGTACCATATAGAAGATTTAGAGATGGTTAAAGCCTTCCTCTGATTGGAATTTCATCTCTCATGAAGGAAATGGAAAATAACTCAAGATATTCAGGGCTAATATCCATATTAAGTAGATTAATAATTGTTTTCCTTCTGATGATCCTCTGAACTGATTTTGATGGGTAAGGTTTTGTTCGAATTGCTTTTCTCTTATCTTTTCTTTTGGTACATTGGAAAGTTAAATAACTACTAAATGAACTTCCTAGAAAAAGCAGTACGAGTTAAGTCTGCATTGAGCAGTCTCCCCACTTGTGGTGGAAGCTCTTCTAGCTCTACCATGGCCTCCTGTTGTTGAACCCCAAGATTGGCCAACATATCTGCACACTGGTTACCTTCCTTGAGCGTGTGTATTATGGAGATATTTTTCACTTCCATCAGGTTCTTGCATTTTGCTATAAGGGATCTATTGGGATGAGTTCCTTGTGCATTTGTTGATATGAGTTTGGAAACCTCAAGAGAGTCTGTTTCAATCATCACAGCTCCTATCTCTCTTCTCTGTATGAGCTCTAATCCTTTGAAAATGGCCCAGAGTTCAGCCTGGATACTCCTACTATCATTGAGTCTCCCATAAACGCCAATCAGCCAATCGGCCCCTGATTACTACTCCCACTCCAGCTGGTCCTGGATTCCCTTTAGAGCATCCTGCAAAATTATAAAATCTTAGCCGTTAAGAAAACAGCAAATGGAAAGAGGGACGGGGTGGGAAGAGAGGCAATGTTCTTAATTCTAGGCTTGTCAATCTTTCTTTTCCTTCTTAACTGCCAAATTCAATTCAGTAATACTTAGTTTCCAATAAATATGTAAATAGAATTTGCAATAGTAAGCATTGTGGTATGTCTTTTGCATTTTAATGAATCCATCGTTAGTGCATTTATGTGTTTAGATCTTTATCTTAATTACCTGACTCCTCTTTCGACTAATTTGGAAAGTAGCAATGGTAGGCACATGAACAGCAATGCTGGTTAGTTTCATTTGCTTTGTAGATAAGAAGTTCTAGTCAATACAGTTGATCAGAATGAAACAATTGAGACTAAAATGTACTTTTGTTTTTGGTCATTTACTAAATAGGCTGCATCAAAAAAATAAAATCACTTCTTCCATTATTTTTGTTGTTAATATTGATGATGCACAAATTAGTTTGCACACCACAGTCAAGTTAATAATATAAAATGCAGTAAACTAGGTAGAAAGAGAGAAGACAAGGTTTATAGTGGTTCGGTCAATCAAGACCTACATCCACTTTTAATGGCTGAGTTCGCCGGAAATTTTATTAACTCCGGTGTGCTGGGAGAGTAGAGAATTACAAGAGAGAGAGATGAACTTGATTCTGTGATATGGTAGATGAGAGAGAGATTATAAAGTTCGTCTACGTAGTAATTGAATAACCAGTCTCACAGTCCTACCGGTCATAACGGATTGGGGGCAACTTAATAGTATTAAATAGCCTGGTGACCTCTCCTCTCCTCTCCTCTCCTCTCCTCAATGAGCAAGGGTAAGACTTTTGGATGACCTTTACTCCAATATGGTAGATCAGGAGGCTCTTGGGATGACCCTTACTACAAGGTAGTAGAGGAGGAGGCTCCTAGACTCCAAAGTGGAGAGGAGGAGGCTCTTGGACTCCAAGGTGGAGAGGAGGAGGATCTTGGGTGACCCTTGCATGCTCCCTGCTCATGTAGTAGCTCCTTGAGCTCCTGATGAGCTTGACCGGGTCCATAGTTGGACTGGATTTGCTGAATCTTTGGGAGTTGGGCTGTAAATTTGGACCTGGAACATGAGTTGGGCCATTGGGCTTGGCCCATCAAATATCTTCAGGTATTATTCATGTAGAAGTATTACTTTGAATTTATACCGAAGATCGCCAATACTTCATGCAATTATGCCTCTCTTTGGGGGAGAACGAAGGGCTTCTGTCCCTTCTTATTGTCATTCATGTCAGGTTGATTTTGTGTGCGTGAAACCTTGTTTACCATCTGCAAATTTGTTGAACAATCTTCAGCCCTGACAGAGTCTTATTGATTTCAGTTATGTGCATTAGAGATTTTAGGTATACAGCCTGGAATTGATTATTTGATCGATTTATTCCTGCCTTCATCACAGGAAGAATGACACTATTGCTTGCTTAAGTTGTTTGGTTGATTCCGCTGCATATTTCTGGCTGGTCATTTGATTATTGTGCATGACAGACAAAAGAAAAATACTGGCAAAACAGCGTCTGTTTTGATAAACACATGACTTAATGTCTATTTTTTTAATGAAATCATGCATTAAGGCAGGACTTTGTATGGTTTGATGAAGTTTTACATGCCACAATTAGGTTACTGTCTTTATCCTGTCAGGGAGTAGTGAGCAGGTGTACATAAATTTACCTATATCCATGCCTATTATTCTGCAGAATTAAGGTACTGTGGGGAATCTTCCTGTCTTGTTTTACCATGAAACTGTAAAACATTTGTTTACGTGTGCTAATGGTTCAAATGTGATATATCAGATATTTAATGCTTCATTGGATCCAATGTCTTTTTGAAACAGACCCACGCTTGACGGATTATGACACTTTGCTCACGAATATCCACGATCTGAAGGCAGGGAAGCAGGTTGAGGTTCCGATATATGATTTCAAGTCTAGTTCCCGTACTGGATACAGGTTGAATTCCTTTCCATCTATTTGGGTTGTTTATGTAAAATAATTGACAACTTTTCTATCTAGAAGCAACTCAGCTTAAATCCACGAAAGCTTGCCTGGAAACTGAATCTGAGGACATTTTGATTTGTTTTTAATTTGTCTGCTTATATTAACCATATGAGGAGCATCAAAAGTCTCTCGGTTATCTACTATTGTTATGTTCTGTTTTCCCTGGCGAACTAAGTGAATCTTGTATATCACCCTTAGAGTTGAGGTGTTTTTCCTGAAAAATATTTGCCTCAGGAAATTGCACCAGATTACTCAACCTTGTCTGCATTGATCTATGTAGAGATCTTTCTCTAACCTTGGTGAACTGCATTAAATATAAATAAATAAATATATATATATATATTATCATTTGATAACTTTCCATTGTTTTTGGAGTTCCAGTCTTACATTAGTCTTCATTACCTGTTTTCTTGCCCAAGACTCCAGATTCATATTCTTCTTTTTGTACCGATGCTTGAATGTTCCTTCTTTGAATAAGTGGTCAGTTCTTATCCTTGAGAATATGATCATATGGTTTGTCACTCCTCTGTTCGTATGCATCATTATTACTTGAAATTCATGTCATCATGTGCTGGTTGCAGGACAGTTGAAGTCCCAAGCTCCCGTATAGTGATTATTGAGGGCATCTATGCTCTGAGTGAAAAATTGCGGCCTTTACTTGATCTTCGAGTATCTGTTAGAGGTGGAGTTCACTTTGATCTTGTAAAACGGGTTTTACGGGACATACAACGTGCTGGGCAAGAACCAGAAGAAATAATCCACCAGATATCTGAAACGGTTTTTCTTTTTAAATTTATCATCTATTAAACATACTCACAAGATCAAAAATAAATAAATAACTAAACATGCTCATGAAGTCTTAAGAGTTTCTCCTTCAGAAGGTCTTAGCTACATTCTTTCATGCAGGTATATCCAATGTACAAAGCTTTTATCGAGCCTGATCTTCAGACGGCACATATAAAAATTGTCAACAAGTTTAATCCCTTTACTGGATTTCAATCTCCTACTTATATTTTAAAGGTTAATCTCCTCATGTTTAGGAGTTTTGTTTAGTCTCTAAACTTTGCTCAACGATCAGCCTATACATAATTCTGTAATAACAATTGTGTGATACTTTTTTTCAGTCTGCAAGGAATCTGACTGTGGATCAAATCAAGTCTGTCATGTTTGCAGAGCACTTAGAAACCATGGAACAAACTTATGATATCTATCTGTTACCACCAGGTGAAGATCCGGAATCATGCCAGTCATACCTGAGGATGCGGAATAAAGACGGAAAATACAATCTCATGTTTGAGGTTTGTTCTTTTTTGGCATCTCAGAAAATAATTGGCAGTTAAAATTTTCAGAACTTAAGTTCCTTGTTGCATTGTCTTTGCTGATCTGAATACTAGCGTATCTTCATAGAATAATATGTGAATTTGTTTCATAAAGCCTATGGGGAGTTTAACTTGGGTTGGGTAATTCCAAGTGGTTGTGTCTCTTGATTTGAGATTAATCATGGTGTTTTTGGGAAGGGATGTGGAGCATCTATCTTGTGGGAATGTGTGGCTATGGCAATTCTTTGGGAGTTATGGTTGAATAATAGAAATTTTGATGAGAAGGAATAATATGTGGAGTTTCTTTGGAATAAAGTAAAGTTCATGGCTTCCCTTTGGGTGGCTGCTGCTGAAGAGTTTTTGCCATTTTTGCCCTTAATTTAGATTGGATTGCTGCATGTAGCTAGATGGATAGTTTTTAATGTTCTAAGTTTTAATTTAACTTTCTTCGATAAGTTTTCTTGTATTGTCTTCACTTTTGTCTTTTTTTGGGTGGATTTCTTGTCCACAATGGAAGTTATATATCCTATACCAAAAATTTAGGTCAAAATTATGTACTGAATATATATGGCTGCTACCTTCACATTAATGTAATGTTTGAAGAAGCATATGATATTGGTGTATCTTTTATAGTAGATATGAGATATATGTATAACCGGTAATGCACACATCTGTGCTATTAATAAAGGAGAGCAGGGGTTTGGTGTACTCTCAGGAAATGTCAATACTACCCTTCATTTCTTCCCAAATAACTACCCATAACTCCCGTTTTAGTCCTCCTCAGCTTTCTCCACTCATGAAATATCCTTATTACATTTAATTTGTTTTCAAATATCCACTCATAACATTTTTTAACCCCACTCAACTGCTTATCTCTCTCTTGGTTTTTCCCACTCCTACATATCTCTCCTCTCTCCCTATCTCATTTTTTTTATAATCACTACAGGGCCCTTTATTAATAGTAAGAGATATTCAAATGGGTGACCATGTGCAAAGCCCTCTAATAGGAATAATTGCAGTGAATTTATTTTTATAATTTTTGGAATGCCAATTTTTTTTATTTACTCTTCTTGATGACAGCTGAAATGACGAGGTTGAAATACTATGATACAGGAGAGAGAAGTTTAAGTGGATAAAATCCTATGAGGCCTTAAGAGTCGTATTTCGCACATTGGATATCTCTGTGTTTCATCTTAAACCCCCAAAGTGTATGTTTTTTACTCAACAACTTGTGCTGTAAGTGTTGGTGAGGTTGCCCAATAAGCAACTGCTTTATTTCCAACTTAAAGTTCAAGAGGACTTTACGGCGAGAACATTGGGACCCTACCTGATTGAATTTAAGGTGTAGTAGGACATGTTAATTTTCCCACCACAGTGGTGTTATATCAATAATTCAGTACTCTTTATTGATATTGTCACTCAGTGATGCTTCAATCTCTCACTTTTCTTTATTTTTCTTAATTTCTTTACAGATCTCGTCTTTATCTCTTTGGATCGGCTTTGTTATTTATACTTGCATAGATTTTACTAGGCATTTATTTCCTCATGCAGACATATCCTAGATAGATGAACATTTGCATGTGAAGGTAACTAGCTAGATAAAAGTGAACAATGTAACAAGTGTAGGGTACAAGTTTAATAAACAGAACCCTGTGTCTCTAAAACAATATTATCTCACTGACCTGCGACGTATATGAATATGCAATTTTTTTGTTATACTGTTTCTCTTTGGAACCGATAAGAGTGACTTGGTTACATTCTCATGCATATACTTTTGCTTTGTGACTTGATCAGAATGAACTTGTAAATACGTACCTTTGTGCACTGTAGACCATGATTGTCAGGGACTGTTCTGAATATTTGCAAGGAAGTAAGAGTGGTGGCGTGGGTTCTAGTAATAATAAAGGGTATTTGTTGAAGAAATCTTTAATTATGAAAAAAAAACTGAAATTTCTTGGTTCCTTTTTTTTAGGGCGCTGATCAACATCGAAAAGGTAGAACGCAACTTCAAAACATTGAGCAGTTCTGTTCCGGTATTTGTCAGGCCCAAGTAACTAAATAAGTATAATCAATGAGAACTGCACATGGAGGATGAAATTGCCTGTGTGCTAGCTGAAATGAGGAGTAATAACAATAAAAAATGAGAAACGTATCTTATTCCTTTTCTTATGTTCTTTCTTTTTTAGCTCTCCTTGTTTCTACCAGATCAAGCAGCATGTCCAGGAAGGCTCCAAATCATGGTCTTTGATTTCTTCTGTGTAGCTGATATCTCTTGTTTTTGATCTATCAATGTAACTTGTTTTACACCTAATACCAGTCTTTATTTTGATCTCCGGATTTGCTAAAAATTTGCACAATGAATGAAATGGTTAACTTTTCTGCATATTTTCAATGTCTAAAACTATTAATTCTTCTGAATATTTGAAATGGATTGTAGATTCACCAATTTGTTGTATCACCAAGTGGATTTATTGGGATTTTTGCTTAACTTGTAGAATGTTTGAAGCTTTTTTACATAGTGGTATTGTCTAAGACTGGTCATTCCTCTGAATTCTAGGAATGGGTTACAGATTCTCCTTTTGTCATATCACCAAGAATAACTTTTGAAGTCAGTGTGCGCCTTCTTGGTGGGCTGATGGCTTTGGGCTACACTATAGCAGCTATTCTGAAAAGAAGTAGCCATGTATTCTGCGACGAAAGGGTCTGTGTGAAAATTGACTGGCTTGAACAATTGAAACGACATTATATTCAGGTAGTACGAAATATTTTCGTTTTCTAATCTCTTTGGTATTGAGAGCAGATGGAGTATTGTGTACCAGAATTTTACTTGTCTTGTGATTGGAGGTGTTATTGCGTGTCCTTCCTTTCGATACCTTGATCAACTAAATAAATGCCATTAGATATTTCATGTTTTTTGTATTGATTTTAAGATTTATGTTATGAGCAATATTGTTTTTTCCCCAAAAAGTATGAACAATATTGTCATATAATTCCGGAATCCAGAGTAAATATTGTCACTTGTTGCCAATCATTTTATGAATATTCTCGAAACAGCAATCTGCATAATGAAGATGATAAAAGGTATTAGTTTTTCTTATACAAAAAACTCAGTAGCATTATAAAAAACTTCAATGATGTGGAAAAACAAGCAGATCAATTTACTGGGCCTCTTTGTTCATCCAAAAAAGCATTGTTGATACAAAATCAGACTAATGATTATCTCTATACACATTTTTTTGGAAACAAATTTCAATGTGTCAAGCTACACTCCCTGTAATATTCAACTACAACCTTGATATTTATCTAATGTAGAAAATGAATGGTTTAGCATATACAACTAGATGAGAACTTCATGGTTCATTTTTGTGTCAAACTTTCTTATGTAGTTGTGATGTATTATGTTGATTTACAAAATGCTGCTTTTTTTTTTTTACCTTCTGTGCTACTTTGACAAAAAGGTACAAGGAAGAGATCGCCTAGTTGTACAAGGTGTTGCAGAGCAGCTGGGATTGGAAGGTTCATACATTCCTCGTACTTACATACAACAGATACAGCTGGAAAAGCTTGTAAATGAGGTTATGGTATGACAACTTCCGGTGCTTGTGATGATGCCTTTTACGGTTTTGTAGTCCTGATCTAATCACTCTGCAGGCACTGCCAGATGATTTAAAGACAAAGCTAAGCATAGATGAGGATCTGGTGTCAAGTCCCAAAGAAGCACTTTCTCGAGCCTCTGCAGAGAGGGTGGCAATGAGAAATAGGAATCTTAAAAGGTACAGTTTTCAGGCCTGTATCTGTTGTAATCAGGAACAAAATGGATAAAA
>CM042199.1:4380333-4399806 GCA_023539305.1 Ilex asprella
TCCACCCTTCTGTTGGGTAGGGGTGACATCTTGTTACTGTTGGGTGGCACTTTTAGTTTATTTTTGCTGGGGATTCCAGTTAAGCAGTGAAACCAACATTATGTGACTTATATCTGCCTTAGATATCTGTGTCATACTGCCGTCATGTTACAATTGTGATGCTAATTTGTTGTCCGCTATATTGTTAAATCATGCTTTCTTTTAGGACCTATGTTTTTCAATCTTTATTCCTGATTGAGGTGTTCTGAAACAGGGGTATTTCGCATTCCTATTCAACACAAAGGGACAAAAATCTGCCCAAGCATACTGGATACGCTGCCAACAACCGAAGGATTGATAACAGGACTATAGAGTTAGCCCCAACACTAGCTGACCAGGTGACTTGACACTAAGTTGAAGATTATAGCATACTTTTATAGCTTCATTTTTTTTCCTGTAATGCTGTTGTAAAACCTAGATTATATCAATTGTTGTGTTGATTATCTTTCTTTTTTGTCCTTATTCTTCTTTATTTGATTCTGTATAATAGGGAGCCATTACCCAGCTCTCGGAACAAATTTCGTCACTAAACGATCGAATGGATGAGTTTACATCTGGCATCGAGGAGTTAAATGCCAAGTTATCCAGCAATAGAGTTTCTGCCAGCCAACAAAACATGGCTATGCAGGCTGAAGTCTGCAATGGATCTGCTCCCACTTCTTACTTCATCTCTGGTTTAGGCAATGGTTCCTTGACCGGATCCATAATGCCAAATTCCTCATCTTCTTCCCAGCTAGCAAAGGAGTCACCCTTGCAAGAAGAGGTACCATGACTAGTCTCATTACTCTTTTTCCATATGAGTTTATGATGCTCTCATTTAGTTGATGCTATAATCATGCCTCTAAGAGTGAGAGGAAGAAGCAAAGAGCTTTTTCCTCAAGGTAATGGCCGGCAATCATTTTTATCCAATGAATACTGGATGGAAAATATCAGAAAGCGAAATGAGTTCCCAGAAAAATGCCAAAAAAAATAATTTTGGCCACGCAAGTGTTCAAACAGACAAAAAGTAGTTTTGTCTTACACTGTTACCCTGAAACATTAGCGATGTAGTGTGTCTCTTCAGGTATAATGAACCACCTTGAATTTGACAAAGAAACTAACAATGCAAACTGCTAAGCATTTTAATTCATATGGAAACCCTATTAAACCGTGTCATTACTTTGTTTCAATTATGGCATAATATTGCAAATAAGCGACAAGTAGCTAATAGGGGGTTTTAATGGCTTAATTCCCCTATACTTTCTCTCTGGCAAATTTTGATGTGAAATAAAGGTCTAGTTATATCCTTGAAAACTCTTAATGGGGTAAATTTTTATGAAAGGGTGTTGCTATTCTCAGTTATATGTTATTTTAGGCTAATAATGTGGTCGCAACTAAAATTAGTTAGTGTACAGAATCCAAATCCAAGAAAATGGTAGTTCAAGGCAAGAGGTGTGAAGAAATGGATAACTGGAATTACTGATCAAAATTAGGTAGAAAGAAGAACACTAAATTTTCCTATCTTAGGTGAATAGTTAGCACCAGTTATACGATCCTTGAGACTTGAATCCAGAGTGTAACTGGCTGTATCTTGAACTTGAACAAAGGTTATGTGAAGCATTATATTTAGTTAGTCTATTATAGACACTCAGTAAAGTGTAAAGCTCAAATTTCAGAAGAGAAGGTTTTAATCTTAAGAAAATCTCCTTCCATGCTAGTGATATGACTGTATGGTACAAGGATTCTGGTATAATTGCTCTTGTCAGGATGTGCGTTGTTCTTATAATGTACCAATAATCTCGGTATCCTAGTTTAAGCAAAGATAATTCGACATAGGGCTTATGGTTATTTTATTCTGTCATGCATCTGGTAGAAGATTTAAATTCTGTCTCTGTTGGCTAATTTACTTTCTTTTCCTGACTTGTTCCTCTCTGTGTTTAAACAGATATCTGCCATTGCACGTGGCCAACGCCAAGTCCTGCATCAGTTAGACAATCTTAGCAGTCTTTTACGTGAGAACTTAGGAGAAAAATCTCGAGAAGCGAAAACAGTCAAGAAAAGCAAAATGGCTGATGTTGATCCTGTTAGAAAGACTCTGATTCTAACATTGGCTGTTGGTGGTCTTGGAATCTTCTTGTTTAAGGGTTTTCTATCCCGAAATTGACTCCTCTCCCTAATATTTGTTCACATTTTGATATTACATTTAGCTCTTTACAAATTGGGTGTTTTACCTTCATAGTTTTTCTCATTGGATACCACCAAGTTGATTGCAATACTACCCTTCTGATCTGGAAAGACTGTTCATGGATCGCAACAATCTGTAGTCAGAGATACTTGAGGCAAATCAATGCTTCCATTCTTCCCATTGAGCTGTGACAAAGAAAGATAGGCTTAAACAATTTTGCTAACTTTTTTGGGGGTTCTTGTGGTCCTGTGGACAGTGGTTCCATTTGAGCATTTTTGTTGTTTCAATCAATACTGATACAGGAGAGAGTTACTAAGTTGATTAAAGTATACCACTGTGTTGTGACTCATTTTTTTCAAATGAACTCTTATACAGTCTCAATATGATTCTATCTTTACATTGTTTAGAGTGTTACATTAGCAACTTTTTGGGTATATACCAAAAATATATGCTAGCATGAGTGTTTTTTATTACAAGATGTATTCACTAAGGCTGAAAAAAACTGTATCACTATCATTCTGAATATCCCAATTTTTTTTTAATGTTTGAATTTATTATTGTACTGAAAAAGTGAAAAAAAAAAAAAAAACAATGAAGCCAAATGAATTTATGATTCAATTGGATCTAATGAGATCAAATTTATTTTATAGAATTGTAATTTTTGATATAATAAAACCTCATTGTTTTACATGAGTCATAATTGCAATTTGTGTTATCTATATTACTTATAAATATTAGTATTTGTGAATTTTTTTAATTTTTAATTTTATCCATAATTATTTTTCTAAAATCAATGATATCCACGTCTGACTTTCAACCAATTTTTATTTTTTATATTTATTTGACTTCTAATTTTTTTTAGACTATTTTATTAACAATATTTGTTTTTTAAATTTTTTATTACTTTCATTCAATTTTTATTTTTTATATTTATTTAACTTCTAAGTTCTTTTAGATTCTTCTATTAATAGTATTTATTTTTAAATTTTTTTTGAACTTATTTATTAGTATTACACTTGCATATACGATTTTTTTATATCTATGTCTATATTTATATAAAAATAAATTTTAATCTATATTCTTTTATTATATATATATATCGGATTGAATTTTATAGTCAAATATGTCATAACTCATAATTGAATTTTGGAAAAAAAAAAAAAAAAAAAAAAAAAAAAAAAAAAAAAAAAATATAATTTAATTAGTTTTGTTGACAAAAAATATATTAAATTTATAATATATATAAAAAATTCGATCAATATTTTAAATTTTTACATCAAAATGGTGGTGACCGGTGAGGTTCAAGCCTCAGACCGATCTGTATTTATTATGTTAATTGCTAATCCTCAATCTAGTTCAATAATAAAATGTCTATTGCTTTATTCCAAATCATTCTAGTCCTCTACTTGCTCCGAAATTTTCTAAGGGTATGTTTGGTTAAAAAGAAAAAAAATGATGAAAAGTAAAAATGATAGAAAGTGAAATGAAATAAAAGAAATTGTTAGAAAATATATTTTTATGCATGCATTTGGTTAGAATAAAAAATTTACGAGAAATTTTTTTTAAAAAATTATTCTATTGTTTGAAAGAAAAGAAAATTATAAGATTTTTTTTTTATAATTGTCTAAATTATTTTTAATTATATTAAATCGATCTTAAAAAAAGTATATATAATTATAATTGAAAGTTAAAAATATTTAAAAAAGCGGCTCGAAACCTAATTCTTAGGACAATTATCAACACAAAAGTTTTTTGGTCAAATTATATGATTAATCAAATTCATACCAAATTTTTTAAAAATTAATACCAAATAAAATATTTTAAGAAAATAAGAGTAAAATGAGAAGTTAGTTATAGATCATATTTTTTTTGTATTTTCTTGTGTTTTTTATAAAAAAAAAAAATTAAATTGTTTGTAAAAAAAATCAAGTATGAAAAAATTTATTTTATTATTACTATTTTTTTCATGCTAATTAAACGTATAAAATTTTTTTAAAAAATTATTTTTCTTGTGTATTTTACCATTTTCCTGTTAAACAAACGCAACTTCTGGTCTAGTATTAGCTAGTGTGAAGTGACGTTATTATTGATTGATCCACACACAGCATCTGTGACAACCAAGTAAGTTCGGTTCGATGAATTCCCTTTCCCGGGGAGTAATCTTTATGTAGTAATTGTTGTTCGAACTGCGATCTTGTGAACAATTCTTTGTATCATTTGTGTAATATATGTTTCTCGTGTCCTTTCAGATTGTCTTGTTAAAACCCTAATTTGATGCAATTTGGAAAGATTCGGGCATGTAATTTGTTTTTTTTTTTTCTGACGTTTAAGTCTCATAATCTTTTCTAGAAACCCATATGATCTTTCACTGCCTATGGCAAGTGGTACTGATTCCTACCTGTTTATGAATGTTTAATTTGTTCAAGAATGCTTCTTCCTTGATTACCAAATTGATTTGCCTTCTGTGCAATAGATCAAATATAACAGTCCACAAGATTTCTAGGTTTTACTTAATGATGTGAAGGGCATACTAAGACGAAGAAAGGCGGTTCAGAAGCAGGTGATTGGCAATGAACATAAATTTACTTTGAAAAAAATTGAGTACTAATGTGGTTAGATTGATTTTTTGATATCTTTACACTTATGGATGTACCTGTTACCATATGAAATACTAGGAATTAGTTTGCATTAGAAAGAGTTAACTTCTCTATGAAACATAGTGGTGCAATTGATTTATACTATTTTAGTTGCTGGGTTTAATTTGCCATGTCAAAATCTTGACATCCTCGCCTGTTGACTTGGGCCTCTTGATCGAGGGGCAAATTTGGGCCATTGCTTATCGGACGCCATAATTCAATTCTGTTTATGTTTAGCAATTCAAATATACTGTTAGCCATTTACTTGGCTTTATAGCAGTAGTTTAGGAATAAATAATCTCACCATTTGACCTAGATTCTTATAGCAACTAATTTTTGCTTTAGTCTAGGTGTGTTGTGAGCGAGTGTCATGGTGCATAGGTTAAAAGCATTGACAGAAATATTATGTTACTGGCTTAGAATTATGACCATAAAGGAATTGTTTCCCTTGTAAGTGTTGGTACCAAAGCCAGTGATCAAAGAAATGACCTGAAAATTGCCATTACAATTGCCTGAAAGATATTATAAATAAAGCACATATGACCGTTTCTATTCATTTCATAGTCCAGTTGACTAACCTGTCAACTGGTTGATGAGCCATAAAATTGAAGGCTATTGTAAGAGTATCGTGGCTTATTGTTCTTCCGGTTTACACAATCCCTATTAGATGGTTTCAATGTGGGGTATAATTGCCTTGTTATTTGATTTTTCCAGAGTTGTCAGCTATCATCATAATGGCAAGGGGTCGCAGGCGGCCTTCTGATATGATCAGTAACCTTCCTGGCAATGTAATAGAAACCATCGTAATGCGTTTGCCAATCCGAGATGCGGTAAGGACTAGTATTTTGTCAAGGAAATGGAGGTATATCTGGGCCAAACTTCCAGAAGTTGTATTTGATGATACACTGTGCCAAGAATCAGTGGAAAACCAACATACAGCTAAAACTAAACTTGCGGAGACCATCTATCAAGTTCTGCTACTTCACCACGGACCAATACTGAAGTTCACCCTCTCTATTCCTGGATTGGAAAGTTGTTATGAGATTGACCAATTGATACTTTTCCTGTCAAGGAATGGAATTGAGGATTTCACCCTTCAAATGCTGGAAGGCGAGCACTATAAATTACCCGCAGCCTTCTTTTCCTGTATACAAATGAAATATTTAGATCTTCTTTTTTGTGTATTTAAGCCTCCACCAAGCTTTAAAGGATTTAGTAGGCTGACCAGTTTGAAGTTTTGTGAAGTCAATGTTACTAGAGAAATTATTGAAAGCTTAATCTCCAATTGCCTGCTACTTGAGCAATTGACTTTGGAATTCTCTGACGGCTTCAACTACCTTGAAATCAATGCTCCCAATCTCAAATTCTTCTTCTTTCAGGGCATCTTAAAATCCATATGGTTCAAAAAAGCTCCACTTCTTGCAGAAGTTAAAATATATACAGAAAAGCCTGTGGACAATGTACCTTTAGGTGAAGAAGAAACACCTAACTTGATCGATCTTTTTGATAGCCTACCTGCTATTGAGAATGTGCATATGAGCTATTATTTCATCAAGGTAAATGTTGTTTCATGGCTTTCAGCTTTATCTCTTGTGTGTCAAGCAAACTATGCTTATGTAATCCTGCTTTTGCTTTTTAAGTGCTTGGCTGCAGGTGGTGTACCTAATAAGCTTTCATCTACTTTAATCAACCTCCAAGTTCTTACTTTGTATGAAATATGTTTTGAGCAACTGGATGAGGTCTCTTGCACTCTTTGTTTGATGAGAAGTTCCCCCACTTTACAAAAAATTACTATTGAGGTGAGTAATGTGGGATGAATATTATATTGCGTTAATAATCTCTGGAAGTCTGGAACATTTAATTTGAGATGGCTTCATCAAATTCTTTGTAGGCATGTCCCACCATCTGTGGTGGTGTTGGTGTTTCAGAATTTTTGGGAAGGCAACACCACTCAGATATCGTTTTGGATAAACTTCAGAAAGTGAATATGCAAGTTGTCTCTGACACGAGGGCTCAATTGGAGTTTATTAAGCTTCTATTAGCTAAATCACCAGTGCTAGAGACAATGCTACTCGAGCCTAAATCAATGAGCGCTGATGAAGGATTGAACTTGTTGAAAGAGATAACACGATTTCGACGAGCATCAGCTAATGCAGAAGTTCTTTTCAAAGATCCTGGTAAAAAACAAGTATAGCGTTGGGGTTCTAACCATTTTGTGGCCTTTGGCTTTCACAGGTACAGTGGGATTACGTGTCATCTCTTTGGTGTATTGCGGGCTATATTGAGAGCAACTATTGTAGTAGGCTCGGGCTCATGGTATGAGAATCTTTTGTCCAATTTCAAGAAAAATATGGAGGAAAACATGTTATGGTGATGCTATTTAGTTGGTGTTTGTTTGGCAGCGGGCTCATTTTATACTTTTGGGTATATATGCAAAAGCCTTTCTTTTAGATTTTACATCTTTGATACTTTTATCTTTGTAGTTTTTTTTTCCCCTCATTGGATCCTACCAAATGGCTTGCAGTACTACCCTTTTCCCACAGGAAAGACTGTTCGTGGATCATATTGATCAATGGTTAGAGATACAGGAGGCAAATAAATGCTTCCAAGCTTCTCATTCAGTTTTGTCAAAGAAGCATTTGCTGCTTTAGCAAATTTTGTAAATTTTTGTTGATTATGTGTTTCTGATGTTCAAGGGTTCCATATGGTTTTTTTATATATACTTTCAATCCATATTGATACATGAGAAAATTACTAATTGTAGAACAAATTTAAATCATGCGTTGAGATGTTAATTTGAGACTAAGTTGATTAGAGTATGCCTGCGTTTGTAATTCTTGTATAAAACAGTGAGCGCATATTATGATCCGATGTATCTACATTAGTATATGTGAGCATGATGATGTGGATTGAGTCATGTAATGTCTTCTGCTCCTTCAGCAAATTTTCTAACTCTTTGTTGTTCCTGTGGACAATGCTTCCATCATGCCTTTTTACAGGAGAGAGTTACTAATTCGTGTTTGTGTTTGGTTAGATGAGTGTACCTAACGCAACCCTTCTCATTTATCCGAACTTGCAACTGGTTATGGAAATGAGTGCACAGGCGGAGTTGGGAGAGAGTTGTGACTGTTGATTTAAGTGTGCATGTGTTGTTAGCTCTTGTTTCAAATGGCGTTTTGCAAAAATTTGTATTATTGTCATGTCTTTTGCATTTTTGATCATATAGCTTATTGTTTAGAATATAAGATATCAAATTTTGTTGTTTTTTAAGGGCAAAATTCAGTTTATTCTCTTGTGGTTTGGGTGTTTTTGTACATGACTCTGCCTATAATTTAAAAATCAGCACATTATCTTTTTATGCTTTTAGATCGATACGCACAATTAAACCGTCTCGGGATTCCAATTGTTCATTTTTCTTTTTCTTTTTCTTTTTCTTTTTTGGGGCTACAAAGTAAATAATTAAGTTATCTCACCAGTTTGGGATGAAATTTGAGCATTTAAATTTTATGTCTTATGCTGTGGAAAAAGGTATTTTGGTTGTTAACTCGGGAACACTTAAAATCGAACTCGGTGAATATTGAAATTTGGTCAAAATAACCTGCTCAAAATGATCCTTAATTTGAAAAAAAACAAAAAATGCAAACCTTAATCTCAAAAAAATTTAATGTGGTACAATATAGGTAGAGTATGCTGATTATTATGCTGGGAAAACATGAAAAAACAAAGTCAAAATTCCTAAAAAAATCATTAAGTTGGCCAAATTTTATAAAACCCAACTTGAACAACAAAACTCACTCGAAGAAAAGAGAAAGGAAAATTGATACCGGACGGAATGAAAATTGGCCAAACTAACTTGTTAACGTAATAAAAAATCTATCGTTCATGAATATTCTAATTCTAACGTAAACGATTTATTTTTAATCAAATTAAAAAAAATTAATTAAGGTGCGCATAAAGTAATTAATCACACCCTACTCGAAGAACTAAAAAAAATAAAAAAAATGTCAAATAAGAGGAGAATAAAGGTCGCTCATTTTATTTTCCTCCTCCTCTTCCTGGGTGCTACAAATATTTTGGGATAGCAAAAATTACACTTTAGCCACCAAAACTATGGACTCGATTTTATTTTACTCCTTAAATTATTTAAGTTTTTACATTTCTCTCTTAGTTATTTAAATTATTTAATATTACCCCAAACACAAATATTGATTATTATTATTTTTGATAGAAATTTTTAGCATGATGAGATAAAGTGAAAAAACTTACATAGTTTTTGGGAGAAAAAATAAAAAAAATTTCCATCAAATTTGTAATCGATCTTAATAATTGGGATAATGTGAAATTAATTACATATTTTAGGGAAATATGAAAATTATGATAATTAAGGGAGCAATATAAAAGAAGGATCACAATGAAAGAGGTCAAATTGTAATTTTTCTTTTTTTTGGGGCGGGGGGGTAATTTCAGCAAAAAAATAATACATCCCCAATTCATGTTCTCATCTCTCTCTTTCTCCCTCAATAAAAGAAAATCGACAAGAAAAAGAAGACCACGAAGATTGAAGCAGCCATATACTCTGTCCCTTTCAGTGTCAGGTAGTTGTACTTTTTCCCTCGTTATCTGATTCCTTGTTTTACAGTATGGTACTGTGTTTTTCTCCTTGTACCGTTGTATACATCTTGTTTGATCATTTGTTTTTTGTTGGGTTTGATCATTTTACCAAGTTGTTAAATGGATTTCTGCTTAAATTCGAAGGGAAAGAATTAATTGATTGGTGGTTCTGATATGAGGAAAGAAATTTGTTAGGCCTCTGTTTGGTTGCTGAAATTTTTGAGGAAATTGAATGGTGATTAGATAAAAAAAAAAAATCGATTTTTTTTTTTTTTTTTTTGTTAGAAAAAATCAGCACTAAGAATGCAATTTGTTTTATCAAGCTTGGCAAAGTTAAATTTTTGGGCATTCTAAAGCCCCAAAATTGAAATTTTCAGATTCAAAACTTCAATGCAAATTTCCTGCATTTTATTGAGTTCCCAATCCGATGGTGCACTTAGAGAATTCCATGGTTTTGGTTCAATTCTAGATTCTGATGTAAAATTTTGAATGAGCAAAAACAAAATTTTGTGTTGGTTTTTTGGCTGGTGTTCACTGTTCATAGGTTGGATTTTATTGCTTCACAGGCCTTTTAGCAGAAAATTGCAAATGGACAATGTTTCGGGGCGAGATATGATAAGTGATCTGCCTCTAAGCATCATAGAAACAATCCTTACAAAGTTGTCAATAGGGGATGCTGTGAGAACCAGCATTTTGTCAAGTAAATGGAGGTATAGATGGGCTACCCTTACGCAACTTGTATTTGATGACAAATGTGTGTCTCTCTCTAAGGACAGCGCTAATGCCGAGAACAACCTTGTAAAGTTTGTCACTCGATTTCTTTTTCTTCATGATGGACCAATTCACAAGTTTGCACTATCTACTTCATTCTCGCAGAGCTCTCCTGATATAGATCAATGGCTGCTTTTTCTTTCTCGGAAAGATATTAAAGAATTGATTCTTGAATTAGGAGAAGGCGAGTGGTTTAGGGCACCTTCTTGTCTTTTTTCTTGTCGAAAATTGTCTCGTTTAGAGCTAGTTCGATGTGAACTGGACCCTCCTCAGAGTTTTAAAGGATTTTTATGTTTGAGGTACCTCAATCTTCAGCAAGTGTTGGTTGCCCCTGATGTAATTGAAAGTCTTATTTCAAGTTGTCCTCTTCTTGAGAGTTTAACTTTGTCATACTTCGATAGTTTAGCTCTCACTGTCCGTGCTCCAAATCTCAAGTACTTAATTTTGGAAGGTGAATTCAAAGACATTATTCTCGAGAATACCCCACTTTTGGTTGCTATTTCTGTTGCTATGTATATGACTGACGATATTGCGGAACACTTTGAGCAAAGCTCAAGTTGCAATTTTGACAAGTTTCTTGGTGGTGTACCATGTCTTGAGAGGCTCATTGGGCACATCTACTTCACAAAGGTAAGATGTTTTATCTGTATTCCTTTCTCTAAGTTAAGAAAGTGGGAGAAATTTATTGTCTTTCTTAATTCTCTCTTTCTTTGGTTGAAGTAGGTGTATGTAATTAGCTAGGAGACTTCTATTTTCTTATATTTTTCCTTCTATTTCAAGTATTTGAGTATAGGAAATGACCTTGGAAGTATCCCAATTACTTATAGCCACTTAAAGATCATTGAATTGTATCAAGTGAGTTTTGAAGACATGAAAGAGGTATTGGTTGTTCTTCGCTTGATTGTGAGCTCTCCTAATTTACAAGAACTTCAAATCTCGGTGAGTATTCTTAAGCATGTGTCAGGTACATGTTTCCAGCAACCATAAACATGTATGAGATTCGTTCTTCTAGTTATGGTGTCATTTGTCTTTTCCCCCTTTGGTTTCTATAGGGTTCCTCCAATACATTTGTTGCAATAGAAGCTCCTGATTTGGATTTCTGGGAGAAAGAATGCCCTTCTGATTACACATTGAATCGACTGAAAACTGTGAAGATGACTGATATGTCTGGCGTGCCACATGAAATGGGCTTTATCAAATTTTTACTTGGAAATTCGCCGGTGCTGGACATTATGAGCATCACTCCAAGTGTATATGTTACGAGTGGAAGATTGAATATGTTGATAGAGTTGGTGAGGTTTCGACGAGCTTCTGCACAAGCTGAAATTATATTCATTCAAGATCAAGTATAGATTACAGTTTTTATGTAAATTCTTTTCTTGTGCAATTTGTTTTTTTTTTCATTATTCTCTGTTAGTTCTTTATTGTAGAATGCTGTTAATTATATAAATTACAGAAATTGTAATTCAAAAGATCCATTAATCCTCAAGAATTTGAGTGTTCCTACTAGTCCTGCAGTGTTACGGCTGCTTATAGAAGATATGTAGAGCTATAAAGATATCTAGCCATGTCCTTCTTTAGATGGTTGTTAGAGAGCTACTTGTAATATTTTTTCACTACAAGAATTTTCACAAACGCCGGCGTTTTTTATAAACGCCGGCAAAGAACACTCTAAACGCCATTAAAAGCTAAACATGACGTTTGTTTCAAGGGTCGTTTATTCTGCCTTCGGGAAGCTTGATTTGGGGGAGAAAATCACTTCACTTCATCTCTGTTCTCTTTGAGGGAGTGATAAGTGATTGGGGCAAAGAGGGCGTCAACGAGGGAGGGAGAGAGAGAGAGAGAGAGAGGGACCATCGGAGAGGGAGAGAGAGGGCATTGGCTAGGGAGAGAGTGTGTCGGGTACTTTAAAATGAGGAAGTGGATTGATTTGAAGAAAAGGTAAATAAAACGTTAATCCGTTGAGATGAGGAAAAGTAAAAAGGAAATTTAAATTAGGAAATTAGTGGTGTTTAATAAATGCCACTAATTTTTTGTGTTTATTAAATGCCGAAAGTAGTGGCATTTATTAGGGCGTTTATTAGTGCTAATTTATTAGTACTTAACTTAAATTTTAGTGGCATTTAATAAACGCCGGTAATTATCAAACACCAACGGTGTTTCCCGTGAACGCCGGCGACGGCGATTTAAACACGGGCTATCAGTACTTTTCTTGTAATGTTTCAATTTTGGTTATATGGATTGCACTTGTTTTGTTTGCCGTTTATTAAGTTATTTGTTTAGACAGACTTTGAGGGAGTTATCACTTAGAGAGAATTGCAGAAACTTGCTCAAAGGCTGCATCTGCCGCTTAAGTTAGCATTTAATCTCCACAATCCTGTGAACAATCAGGCAGGAATGTCATGCTTGTTTTCATTTGTCTCTAAAATTACTTTCTTGCTTTTCTTCGACATCCACATCAGTGTATTTGGTAATAAATTCCCCCGAACTCCCAGTGAAGGCCAAACTACACTTTTCTAACATGTTTTTCACTGATTGACAGCCAAGGGCGCAAGGCTCCCGTCATGGTCCAGAGAGAGTTCGATGTTTTACACGGATTGATAACTAACATGTTTTAGTGTATCAGTTTATATATATATATATATATATACTGTGAGGATAGTGTGCCACTTTCATGTAAGAAAATGCCAAGTTAATGTCTAACATAGCTTAGGTCAATGAATTCTTTATAAAAAAGCGATACCAGGCTTTTGCTTTGAACTCGGCAAGAATTTGTAGATATTTCCTTTACAATCTTCTTGTTGCTAGATGCTCCATAGGAATAAATTGTTATCCAAATGTAATGTATGCCATGTAGATGTGTAATATGAAGTCAATACAAAACCTTCCAATTGAAATGCAAGAGAAATCCAAAAAATACCACTTCCATGGAGAAGAATATTGGAAAAAACTTTTTAGAATTATTCTCTATATTCTATGGAAAAAAGAAAAAAAAAAGATAAATGAAAATATCATTCCATTTTGCAAGAACATTATTCTTACAAGCTTATACCCAGAAAAATCCTCACTCAACAGTAACAAAAAGACATGTAAAATGCAACCTAAATGTCAGTTTCTCAGATTTGATTCTGTACAGTCAGAAATTCAAACCACTTTTGGAACTTCCCATATGATGGTATTATACAGAAATTCATTTCACACAACTACTTTCTATAACATTCTGTTACAGGGTTCTTCTTCTTCTTCATGCTTCTTTTACTTCTTTCCTTTTCTTAAAATTTTATCACCTGGGTCCTGATAGCTCCATTGCTTGGACAAGCAACAAAGAGTCATCTGTAAGATCAGAATATCGTTCTGACGACGAGAATTCATTGGCTCTGTACCTGTTTGCTTCAGCTCTTTGAGAAGCTTCCCATTTCTCTGCAAGTCCATCTCCTTCTAGCATTCGAACAACTTCTGACATCTTGGGTCTATGGCTTGGAAGATATTGGGTACACAACAGAGCTACTTGTACCATTTCCTCGAGCTCAATCCGATCATAGTTATTCTTCAGGTCCTTGTCCACTAGCATATCGAGCTTCTTTTCCTGGTGAATTTTCTTGACCTGCAGTGCAGACATAAGCCACATCAACCAACAGACAATAAGTTATCCGAACCAACCTAAGAGTTATTTAGCATAATCAAGTTGATCTATGTTTTGCTCACCCAATCAAGCATGGCTCCTTTCTGGTTTGCAGCTTTCCCAAATTCCAAGGCTCTTTGGCCAGTAATCAATTCTAGAAGAAGAATTCCAAACCCAAAAACATCTGTCTTCTCCGATGACTGGCCTGTGGAGAGATATTCAGGAGCTATATGCCCAACAGTGCCTCGAACTGCTGTTGTGACATGTGAATCTCGGTGATCCAATAGCTTTGCCAATCCAAAATCTCCCACCACAGCCTCACAGTAATCATCAAGCAGTATATTTGCTGCCTTAACATCCCTGTGAATTATTTTTGGGTCACACTGCTCGTGCAGGTATAGTAAACCCCTTGCAGCTCCCAACGCGATTCTTTTCCTTGTACCCCAATCCAAAGCTGGTTTCGCTGCAAGAGTGCAGAAAGAAGAACATAAAATTCAATAACCATATTTCATGTTTGGACTAGCAAACTAGAGACAAGGGGACAACCTGTGATCAAGCTTCTTTTTTAGCAACTTAAATTTAAAATCTCAATTTCGAGTGAGATCAAGAAAGAATTCCCAGAAGGGGGAAAGCAGTGCTTTATCAGAAAGATCCTTATGTCTTTAATTTTTGACATTTTTTGGACAACTAGGCACCAATTTCTTATGTTAGAGATAACTTAGGATATCTAATGATATGAATGGAGATAAGGGGGTAGACTTTTCAGAAAATTGGGTAGCACAATATGAGTAAGAGAATATAGCAGAGTAGCAGTGTTTGGTGGTGTTTTTTACCTTTGAGACGTAACGCAACACTCCCATTGGACATGTAGGGGTATACCAAAAGCCTTTCTGTTGATGTCATACAAAACCCATATAGACGGAGTAGATTTCTATGCACTGCTAGGCTGATCATCTCGACTTCAGTCTGAAATTGGATCTCTCCTCCGATTGCATTTCCATCTTTGAGCCTTTTTACGGCTACAATGGTCCCGTCCTGGAGATATCCTTTGTATACAATTCCAAAGCCACCCTTCCCTAGTATGTGCTTGCTGCTGAAGTTGTTTGTGGCAATTTGAAGTTCTCTGAACTGGAACCTCCTCAAGTTTCCGAGGCATACTTCTTCATGATGTGGTTCTAAAAATTCGAAGAGAGTTATTATGAAACAGATATCCTTGTAGATCTGCTAATTATCTCATGCTTGGAACACTTATATTTGTTGATTGATTTTTTGTCATACTAACCATTAACATCCAAGAATATCTGCTGGTTGTGCCTTTGCCTCCACCATAGAAGAAACCCAAACCCAACAATCAGGAGGCAGATGCAGCCAAGGCTTGTCCCAAAGGCCAAGGCAACTTTGTGACTTTTAGGTGTTCCAGAAGGTTGAAAATCTGAAAAAATGACAGTATATTACTGGTGAATTATAGGAGGCATTGAAGTCTGATAAGAGTCAATGAATCACGGAACTGGAAGCAACGTAGTTTTTTGAAACAAATTAACTTGAATGGTTGAACAAATGAAGATAAACTCATGAGTGCAAGGTACTTCCAATTCCCTACTTTGTGGATTATTGAAGGGGATAGACAATGGTATTGGTGTTGTTCCGTTGCAGTCGGGCTCTTTCCCAGTTGCACATATCATTGGGTTTCCAAAAACGCTGCGCCAGTGAGAAGGAAATAATTCTTGGTTATGATCATCTCTCTGATCTAAAGGAAAATTTGAATATGATGGGTTGAAAATTTGAAGGAACTTACTTGAATGTTTTAACAAGAAGCCTAGGTACAGGACCACTCAAATTATTGAAAGACATGTCCCTGAAAAACAAAACAAAACCCACAAAACCTATTTGAAATACAGATTTTGGCAGAGAGATTAACAAATTGGTATTGGTATGGATAAAGGTTGAAGAAAATTTACACAAAAGTGAGTTGGGTCATGTTAGCCAACGACAAAGGAATTGCTCCAGACAGGCTGTTATTGTTTATCCTCCTGTTCCCAATTCAAAAAAAAAAGATGCAATCATTAGTTTTTGACTACTAACTAAAAAGTTTTGAAAACTAATTAAGAATTCAAATTTCTTCAGTATTATGAGTGGATTTCTTTTTGTGCTTACAGATATTGGAGGCTTTTCAAATTGGCTAGAGAAGAGGGAATTTCTCCAGTAAAGTTGTTGTTTGAAAGATCAAGTGTTTTAAGTTTTGAAAGCTTCCCCAGCTCAGAGGGAAGTGGCCCCGATATGTGGTTGTTCTGTAGTAGCCTGAAAAACAACTCATCATTAACATTCACTAGAGCATCAGAATTAAACACTAGAGCATCAGAATTAAAACATTGGCATCAATCTTATATATGCCCTGTAGGGTACCCACACAGTCTGGAGATTTGTCAAGTTTCCTATGCTCGGCGAAAGAGTACCAGATAAATTCTGGCTTGGAGTTCCTCTGCATCAACACCAATTCAAACAACTTCAAAACTCTTTCATACCAGTATATTTCTCCTAGGCTATTTCTAATTGTGGTTTTATTTCATACACTGTTGTGAACGAGGCCACAAATAATCAACAGAAAGAAAGAGAAGAAATACAGAACAAATAAATATACGTGGTTTGGCTAGAAAACCACCAAGAATTCCCACCCTGTCATAAGACTCTGATAGGGAGGTGATAAGTATACAAGCACTTACAGGGAAATGACTAGATTTTCAGCAGAACAAGTGACCATAGCCCAACTACATGGATCAACAGAATTATCATCCCATTTTTCTAGAACCCCGTGAGGATCAACCAGCAAATCTTTGATACCCATCAAAGCACGTACTGCAAAGAATTGTGAGGGGTTAAAAAGAATATTACAGAACTTCATGGTTCACTTCTTGTAAGTTGAAAAACCAACAGGTATAAAAATCAACAATCTTTGAAATAGACATCAACTTACCTTCCAGGTTGACACCTTTAGGGGTAAGCAAAGCACTTGTAGAAGCCCAGAAACTGAACAAAACCACACAACCCAAAACAGCAGCCTCTCTTATTTCCATTGAAGCAAATGATCAAGACGGTGGAGAGAGAAATTTAGGTAATAAGAGGAAGCTGGAGACAAGCTGTTAAAAGAGTAGTTTGATGGATTCAACAAGACCAAATCTTCAACTGGATTTGTTTTGATAATGTAATGCACTAGTCCTCATGCTTCTCATACTACAACTGCACTCACTCAGAAGCCTCTGTCAGAGCCCTAGAAAAAAACAGAGGTTTTTGGTGGTAAAGTGAGAACCAACATGCCTGCCACTTGTTCAACAAAGTGAAGAAAAGAATATATAAAGATACAATAGCCAAATTAACCCAATCTAGATAAATTCAAAAGATGATGAGAAAAAGAAAAATTCCCTCAATCATGCATTTGTTTAGGAGGGTGCCTTTAGAATTTTCTATTCTATTCTATTCCCAATATTTAAAAATGCGAAGTATTTGCAATGCTGACTGTTAATCAAGAACTATCTACTATTGTGGGACAGACTGTTATCTATTGTACCAAATTTTACACAGAGAGAGAGAGAGAGAGAGACAGAGAGAGAGAGAGCGAGAGAGAGCGAGAGAGTCTGTACAATGTTGGGATTGCTTTGGTTTGCTAAGCTGCTTCTGGGTACTGTGGGAATCCAACATTCTCTGAGTTTTGTCAATTATTCAAGTCTCCCAAATCCAAGTTCGTGGGGAAACATACGTAGAAAAATGCATAAAATACATGTAGTATGTTATTTCCAGATCTTGGTGGCTGCTTCAGAGCAAAATTCAAGTCTTTCTTTGGTTTCCACCACGGAATTTCTTTTTATCCGCATGGATGAATTCATGAGCTTTATATAATCGCTTCTTAGTATTACGAAGTTATAGGATAATTATACACGGTCTTACTTCCGCATACGTGAGAGAGTGTATATCATAAGAATCGGTAGTTGGACGGATCGGTCCTACTCCATTTGCCACAGTGCCATGGTGGGTTGCGGGTCAAGAATTTGGGCCTTAGTCGAATCAAATTATTAAATATATTCTTTATTTCTTATTATTTGTTTTTTAAAAATAAAATTTTAACCGTTTTTATTTGTTGAATTTGGTTAGGCGTCTTCGCAAACCAAAATTGAGGTAACATATTGTGTTTGACGAAACAAAACTATGATCCATGACTCCATTCATTGAGTTATTGGGTTATCCATGGGCTGTCTCATCAATAACCCACCAAAACTAACAAGTCAAGTAGTCAACCCATGGGCCACAACTCATTTGCCAAAAAATACAATAATATTATTTATATTTAATTTATAAGTTTATTTTATACTTCGAACTCAATTAATACCGAGACCAGTAGGGATATCAATGGACCGAAACGGGGGCTGGAGGTGTAGTCTCCATCCCGGTACCCACTTAAAAAAAATTGTTCATCTCCGGTCCACCCCTGTTAGCGAGTATAATTTTCATCCCCATCTCCGTCCACGTGTAAATTTTTAATATCCGTCCCCGTCCCCACTTTCCCCGAACCCGCCCAAACTCAAGCTAAAGAAATTCAATATTTTAAATAATCCAACAACATTCTAAATAATCTAACATAATATAACACAACATAATATAACATAATATCTATATAATAAAGTATAACGAAGTTTGAATCCGAGACAAAGAGTGATCCATATCGTTTTTAAAAAAAATAAAGTGTGGTCCAGATCTTCCCAATATAACTTTCCGCCTAGAACAAAACAACTCTGTCACGCCTCTCTTTCTCACGCATTTCTCTCTATCACTCCTCATCTTCCCCCAATCTCAAATCTCTTCTTCCCCCAAACCCCTCTCTCACTTCTGCCTCCTTCTCCCAATCTATCACGCATCTATGGAATCCATCTCAAATCTCCCAATCTTTATTCTCTGTCCAGTTGCGCCCATCTCTACTCTTTATATCTCCATGACTCTCCTCTGTCCAGCACCGCCGCAAAGACGACACCAGCGACTACGATGGCCCCCAGCGGCAACCAAAGGTATCTCTTTTTTCTCTCCCTCTTCTCTATCTCCTCCCTTCCCTCTCTCACTTACCCATTCTCCGTCACCGTAACACCACCTAAGCTGTAACCAACCTTGCTGCCACCGCCACCAGTGACGACGCCAGCCTAGATCTCTCAAATCCAAGTATCTCCCTTTCTCTGTCCCCCTCACCCCCAACTCTCTGTCTCCTATTCTCTATCTTCCTCTCTCTGTCACAGACACACCAAAATCGACACACCATGTATACACACTGTTAATTTTCCACTCTATTTCTCTCATAAATCTCTCTGTTATTTTGTCTTGCCCATAAGGTGTTCGATCAAAGGCCACAAAGGTGTTCCACACACAGAGCAATCACATCTTCTGTGAACACACGAAATTGATTTGTGCTTAAAGGTTGAATTTTTTTTGGGGATGCTGATATTTTTCTTAAAGCTTCGATTTTTTTTATTTTTGAAATTTTGCTTTTGTGTGTTGCTTTTTGTGCAGTTGTGGTATACTTTTTTATTTTCTCTAATTGGCTTAAAGGTTACATAATTCTTTAGGTTCTGTTTTGATTTTTGGTTGTAATGTGA
>CM042199.1:4399906-4410249 GCA_023539305.1 Ilex asprella
TACATAATTCTTTAGGTTCTGTTTTGATTTTTGGTTGTAATGTGATCAATGTGTTGGTTAATTGATATTCACTGGTCCAAGGTTTGAAGGGTATAGAGGAGACAGGGATGGGTATCGTGGGGGTCATCGAGGGCTTGCATGTGTTTAGTTCTTTTGTGGCTATTAATTTTTTTTTTCGCTTTATTGCTTATACCTACAGGGTGGCACTGTTGTCTTGCACGTTATGCTTATCAATATTTTCATCATAACTGAAATTATTTTATACTGAGCTTTGGATTTAAATTGCGAGACTTGAACTCAATTATTTCTTCTAACATAATTCATTTTATTTTTCAGGATATGAGAGTGAAGATAGCTCGTTGAATGAAGTCAATCTTGACTCATCAGGTTTGGTTTAGTTTTACTGTTAGGTATATAAGTAATGGTTAGTTTTATTTCATTTCCCTGATTTTGTATATGCTTTGGATAATTGCGGATATACTATTCTGCTTGGCATAGACGCAAATTCATGTCACAATCTGCATTTCATTATGGTGCTAATGTAGATTTCTTTGTCATTTGTCTGTACTTGATGCACTTCTCTGTTGAGAGGAATGAACAAAATCGATGTGCTATCCCTAGCATCATCACCATATCATGATTTTTAAGCCCATGTGCTAGCTATTATCCTAGGTTTACGATATGTTGCAACTTGAAGATGTGATAGCAAGGGAACAAATAGTTTTGTTTGCCCAAAACTTGCTATGTTATTTTGCTGCCACCAATTTACCCTAGTAAGTGGTGAGAAAAATTTGTATGACCATCTGAGGAAATTCACTCACATATATTTCAGATAATTTTTTTAGTTTTTTGATTTACTGTCGGTGTATTTAATTCCTTGCTTGGTTTCCCTGTGTTGTTTGAAGTTAAATGTTGATGGGGCTTCTAAGGGCAGTACTAGTCTTTCTGGGGGTGGTGTGGTGATTAGGAATTGTGAGGGCTATATTGTGAGGGCAGCTGTTGTATTTTATGGGCCAGGGTCTAATATGCAAGCTGAGTGCTTGGCTTTATTAGATGGTTTAAAGCTGATTCTGAGCTATGCAATGGAGGGTTATGAGCTTTGGATTGAATCTGATTCTCAGATTTTGGTGCAGATGGTGTTGGGTCAAGCAAAGGTGCCATGGAGAATAAGGAATATCATGGATCAGATTTGGAAAGATCTTGGCAATATGAGGTTCCATTTGAGGCATGTTTATAGGGAAACAAATAAGATAGTTGATTTTTTGGTTTCTTATGCAGTGCAGTCTGGTAGGAGATCTGATTTCTCTAATAGTGTTTCTTTGCCAATAACTGGTAGATTGCTGTTACAACAGGAGCATAGTAGATTGCCTACTGCCAGAATAAAGAGGCTAATTGTGAGTGGTTAGAGGCAAGGAGTGGGGTAAAGTCTGAATTGGCATGAGATCCAGATTTATTTGTAGTTCATGCAGTGGTGTGTTGGGGATTCAAATGAATGTAGATGAGTTATTTTTGACTGTTGTATGTTACTGAGCTTGAGTTTAGCTGCTGGGTGTTGCTGTCTTGCTTGACTTATGGTCTGCTTTGCTGATCTACCTTCAGTAGCTGTCTGCTGCTTTGACAAATTGTTGTTGTGGTCAGTGATGCAGTCTGTGAGTCTTGGTGGGACCTTCTTAGTAGTTAAGTTTTGTGACTTGGGGGTTGCATATTCTGTATTTGGGTCTGGACTGTTCTGTTGCTCTGTTGCCTGGGTTGGCAGCTGATTCTTATCAGGGGCATTTGGCCTTTCAGTCTGAGGTGTTTGGCTTCATGAGGTGACTGCATTACATTGAGATGAATCAATAGGATGCACTGGATGGAGCTGGGAGTAATAGGCATGGTTGAGGAGCCTTTATTGTAATTAGAAAAGGCTTAATCCATTGAAGGATTAAAACCAACTTTTTTACTTTTAAAAATTTGTTTCTTTGCTTCGTGTAAATGTTTTTTTTTGGAATAAAATTTTTCTTTCCCCAAAAAAAAAAAGAGGTCGTAGTATTTTTAGTTTGCATCTTTGGAGCCATGCCACAATCAAATTCACCAGCAATACTTGCTCTCATGATTATCATCTATGCTACTGGGTCAATTTGTTACCATGTCTTTTTCTTGGTGTTTGGATTTGTATGTTTTGATGGGACTTTCTTTTTTATTCTTTCTCCCGCCTTCCTCTTTATGAAGGAGGCACCTTCATTATTTTTAAGTCACTACTGATTTTACAGGAAACTATGTCTGCATTTTTGAAAATTATTGGGCACACATTAATTCTAAATGTTTAAAAAAAATAGAAAGATAATACATGCAATAAAGAGGTTTGGATATATTTTGTAATTTGAGCCTAAAATGGTTGTTCAACTTTTGTTCTAATAGATTGTCATTTTTTTCTAATTGGCACATGCACATGACTCGAATAGTGACTATAGTGTGATTCATATAAGTCATGAGTTTTAAATAAAGGTTAGATTATATAAGTTAGATATGTCGTATGTCATTTGTAGGTTGATATTTTCAAAACGTCATATTTTTAGAATCAATTTTGTCAAAACATTTTTAAAATATTAGTGGACTCATATTGATTGACGATTATTGAAATTTTGTGTTTTACATTGTCTTCATACATGAACAAAACACTAGCAACTTTTTTACGAGTCATATAGTGTCTTCAGGCACGGACATTAACTAGTATTTGAATAAAACACAAATAAATGTTCAAAATACTACTTCAAAATACTATATATTTAAACAAAACACAAACAAATATCCACAAACAACATAATGGTGGTAAAATTATCTCAATTAACTCAATATATATTTTTATTTATTTATTTATTTAGTGGGTAATGGGGATAGAGCGGGGCGAGTACGGAGCGGGAGTAAGGGTAAGTTCATCCCCGTCTCCATCCTCGCATGGGTTTATACGGGTATTCTCGTATACGTCCATCGTCAAATATGTATAATCTATTTTCGATCCAAACGAAACGAGTTTGGACGAATACCTGTTTTTTTCCGGTCCACTGTCATTCCTAGAGACCAGTTGCTACTCCAATCGCAAAAAAAAAACCCTAAAAATTATAAATAATTTTAAAAAAGTATAAAAAATTATACACGATGATACAATACCTTTTTTTTTTCATTTTCCTACAATTTTTATTATTGATAATGCAAAACTTTTGTATATTTGATGATATAAAAGGTGAGGATCTCGAGATCTATATGCTCGAGATTGGTGATAGTAATGGCTCCCCGTGAGATCTTTATTGAGTGAATTATATGCCCTACCTTTTTCTTTTTAATTTACTCGAGTTGAGCCAATTGCTTTATTGATGCCAAAACCACTCACAATGTCTCTCTCTCTCTCTACATAGTTCAAGGGACAATCCAACCGTTGAACAGACCAAAGTAGCCAACTTTCAAAAGCAAAAGCTGCCATCTCTCTTTCCGTCTTGTTCTTCTTTTCTTTTTCTTTTTCTTTTTTTTTCTCTCTCTCTTAATATCTTTAAACCATTATTATAAAACCTAAGTATTTAATTTGAATCAAGCACGTACAATATTTTAATTGTTAGGATGACGAAAAATCATGCTAAAACATTAAAATCAAAACCAGTTGGTAATAAATAAAGAAACTTAAAAAATTTACATATTATTTTACCGATGTAAGACATTTCAATTCAAATACCCGTCTGTATGTGCAACTCATAACTCGTGTCTACAGAGATAAGTTGAATATTTTAGATCAAAATATAGAAGTGCACTTATGACACAAGAAAAATGGAAAATTAGTTCGTATGTGTCTTGCTCAAATTAGTGCAATTCTTATATAACATCGAAATATTTAACTCAATACCAATTGACAATAAATAGAGTTCACCACGAGGTTCATGTACAAGTTTGAAATATATTGTTTTATTTGTTTTATTGATTTACCCTTGTACGTTTCGACATATAATAACAATTACTGTAATTGGAGCTAGCTTTTAGAATGACACGTCACCTGGTTTAAACGGGGTTTAGATTAGGATGTGTGGCCCTAAGAGTGTGGACAGCGATGTCCAATTCTATGTCAATTGATGAAACGTTCGTGAAGTGTTTTCCATTGCAAGATGTGAATTTTGGACATTCATTATATAACACATTTTAAAGTCGCACATATCTAGATCACAACAGACAATACGATACGGATTTAGACATTATAATATATATCTTGTCCCAAAACTTTTAACAGATATTTCACATTAAATCAATGTAAAATGTTGAATTAATGAATCCCAATACTTATAATAGTCCCACATCATTGAAAACATTTGGTGCCTAACAGTTTTACTCATGGAAAGTGCCCTAATTTAACAAACAGTACCTTGATTGTGTAAGTCCAGAACCAAAGTGGGAAGTGTAGGGCCATAATCACAGAACCATAATGTAAAGCACGGTATGTTTCTATGGTATTGTACTCCCATGTACACGTGCAAGGTGGACACTATAATGGCGTTGACCTCTTGTTCAAACATTCTTTGGGTCCATTGATCATTAATGCTCATGATCATCGATGGAGGTATTTTGAATAAATGTCTCTCATTATGGTCACACATAGGGGTTTCTTTGTAATGCATGCAATTGGATCCTAAAAAATTTCTGTTTTTGGGTGTGACTGGGACTAGTTCTTGGTTGGATATTCTATTTAGAAAAGCTTCATATCATGTGAATTACAATTATTATTTTTGTGGAATCTTATTTTGGATCAATGGGGGAGCTTAAAGGATCGGGATCGCTAAATCAAATTGAGAATCATAAATTCCTACTGAGTGAAAAAATGAGACGAAAAACATATGTAGCAAAAACATAATTCTTAAGAACAACTAAATCAACCTAGGGTATTTGCAAATAGAATTGTTATGACAAACATAAAACTTATAGGTATAATTGAAAGTTAAAATCTACAATTTGAGCATTGAAGAGTGTTGAAAATCAAAGATAGACTGCTAATATTGTAGGATTTTGAGAAGAGGAATAGTAGAATTGAAGTATTTCGATCTTAACTTTTTGATAGAAAAAAATACAGAGAAGAGATTGAAAAGTTAAAATGTTGTTAAATAAACAACCTGGACTATTAAAAAGAAATAAAAAAGGAAGACTATCTAGCTATGATCACTTGCCAAGAGAGAAGATTAAACCTAAAAGTTATTTTTCGGCGAGAGAGATGAACAAATAGAGAGCTTTCAGTATATGAAACAAATTTTTTATAACTTTTCTCATCGCTGAAATTCCCGAATAGATTATACAAGATATTCTCATTTTGGATTGAATTCTTAGCTATTAAAATAATAATTATGAATTAGGCCAACTCAATAACTAATCGTGCCTATCAAATAAACTCAATAACTCGGATTGGCATCCTATGATGCTATAAGCTCAGGATCGAGAACTTATGACTTAAGGATTCTACAAGAGACCAGAATCGGGATTTTGATAACCTTGATTTGCAGCCAATGCTGAGAAGTAATGCAAGGAGCTAAGTGCCTAGTAAAGTGGTGTAAGTTTCCGATCAACGACTGTGAGAATGTGTATTTGAATACGAAAACAATTAGTTCGCGTCAGTAATATCAAATATTGTGATATAGAAGATGTGTTGTCTTCTAAATTATTTTTGAAGTTTATTTGCGTGAGCAGCTTCATTGTTAACGAATCTTAAGGCTCAAGCCCTTATAATTTACACATTGAGTGACTGCGAAAGATAATAAGCATATAAGCTATGACGACTGGCCCCAACTATCAAAATATTATCTATTTTGGGTATTGATACACTATCACGGTTTTGTTTCTTTGGGATTTTTTTAAGAAAATACCTGTTAACAGTTAAGGGTGAGCACACCACATATATAGCTCAGTCACCCTTTCTCCTGAGTCGATGTGAGATACAACGCATGAAGCTATAACACTTTCCCACCTTGCAAGGCCTTTTGGCAAGCTACTATACTCCACCCCTTTCGAGTCCACCTCCAACCAGCTGTAGGAGAGTCAGCTCTGATTCCACCTGCTACGACGCGCTCTAACTGTCAAGATATTGTCCGTTTTGAGTGTCCATACATCATCACGATTTTGTTCCTCTTGGATTTCTTCCAAAAATGACTTCTTAACGGTTAAAAGTGAGTACACTACATATATAGTCAGTTACACTACACATGAAGTTATAGAACCTTCTTACCTCGTAAAGCCTTTGACAGACTACTACATAAACAATATAATGTACGATACTTTTGTCATTATAAAATTTTAGAAGAGTAGATTCATATTGTTTCATTGTATAATGAGAGATTGATTCTATGACTCCAACCCATAACACATGGGTCAGAATGCATGTAAACATTAAAAAAAAGGGGGGAAAATCGGTTTCAACAAAGAAGTAGAAAGTCCTGCTAGCTTTTGTAAGCTAGAATGTATTCTAAGTTACACTAGTGATTGGAACATGTTCTCCCCATGGCCTTAGCCAAAGAGTGCCGCAAGCTCACAATCATATAAAAAGGATCAAGCCTTTCATTGGTGAACCAAAAGGGTCAATACAGCAGAAGTGATGCACAATTATTGTCCCCTTCTCTTCACAACCCAGCAGGTCAGGACCATCAAGCTCTGCACTAGGGAGATTCTTAAAACCATGATCAAAGATATGGGTTTCTTTTCATGTCAACTTACTTTTGCCTTTAGTTCCATTACATCTACTTTTATCTTTTTTCTCCCTTAACCTTTTCCTCTAGATTGGCATAACCTAATGCCAATCAACTATGCAACTCTCTCTCTCTCTCTCTCTCTCTAGTGAATGGCTCACGTGTACTAGACCCAAAATTATAATGTAAAGCGAGCTTTACCAATCAACTATGTCATGGTATGGGTATATATATCAGATAGTTCCCATGCATATATAGAATATATATGAGTTTTACCCGAATTGAGTATATAATTCCTACTGGGATTAATTAAGTTTATGTAATCGATCAGACGCGGGGGTTCTTAGGTTATGCCAATAAACAAGTTGTAATCCTATTGAAATTTTTATATAATGAAACATATGCTCCTATGGGCGTAAATTGAATACTTACCAAACCATGAAAATCCATACGTTCATTGTTTTTTATTGTCTTCCTTGTTTGATTGTTCACCTCTCTCTCTCTCTCTCTCTCTCTCTCACACACACACACACACACACACACAATCATGGAGGGTATTGGAGCCAAAAAGGGAGTCAAACTAGTGGAGTTGGACTTGACCCATAATCCTAATGAAGATATGCACTTAGTGGGTGGTACCCAAATGAGTAGGAAATAATTGTTCTCTTTACCACTTGTTATGTTTGAATGGAGGGAAGAGATACTACTTCTCTTTGCCCAAATCGTACCAACTCACATGATAGTGTCTTTGAGCCTGTCCACCAAAAGAAGAATACATTATAGAGCATCCAAAATAGTTGACAATCCCCCAACCCCACCCCCTCCCTATGAATTTTTTTTTTTTCTTTCACTCAGCAACCTATAGGTTTTTGTACTTGGTAAGCAGAACTGGTCTGTCATGTGGTGAACCCTCTAATCTCCTTGTGGATAGGATTCACTCATCTCCTGAAAACATGCCCTATTTTGTGCTTCAATACTTTTGGCTTTCTAGAAAATACGCAACTTGTTTTAACTACAATAATGGTATTCAGTCATTTTAACTATTATACTATACTATTAGGTCAAATTATTAGATTTCAACGGCATTGCTTCCAACCTCTACATACCATTTTGTATATTGCTTACGTGTATTCTGAATCTTTCCTAACAAGAGAACCAATCCATTTATGCCACAAGATAGAAAAAGTAGTGATAATTTTTTTTTTTGATACAATCACTTCTTCATCAGTGATAGTTGGCATCTTAAGTTAGGTCACATTCAAATGTTAGTGAGCTCTATGAATAAACAGACAGAATATATTCGGTTCCAAGAGTTGCCATTTAAAGCTTAGGATGCTCACTCACTACCAATACTTTCTCCTTACCTTTTGTAGTGCATATATGATCTTTACATTCCAAATTCCTACCACCACCAGACTAAGGTGATGAGAAGAAAATGGTCATCTTCTCTCTCTCTCTCTCTCTCTATATATATATATATATATACATATATAGATATTGAAAATACCATTAGCCTATGATTTTACCCCAAAAAAAATGAGAAATTTAAATGCAGACTGTAGACTTATACAAAGTCGCACAGTGCCAAAATGGTACAAAAGAACTAAAGAAGCCAGTTTTAGGAGACAATGCTCCCACCTTGTGTCCAATGATGAATGATGTTGAACCCTTGAAGAGGACCTCCACATAGCTCTTACACTGTTGAGGCCATGACCATGTTTATCCAATTATCTGTCCAACTGTGTCCTTTAGCTGCACTAAGAGAAAATCTGTTGTGCTTTAGGTTTCCTCCATCATTCCTTATATCCTTTTAGTGGGATCAGTAAAGTGGTATCTTAGCCTCTCAAAACCTTGGGACTCATGGTTTTAACTTGAACGTTAGATGCACCCAATCATCTGCAAATTACATACATCAGTCTAATCCGGATTTGATATATATTGGTCGCGAACGCGTATATGGGATTAGAAAGGTGTCATGTTATTGTAAACTTTCTTTATGCTAAAAGATCTTCATGGGTAGGGTTGATTTAATATATCGTTGGAAGCATTAACAAAAAAGAAAGTGGGAAGAAATCAACTCCATAACAAAAAATTACTTCAAAGTAAAGCAATCAAATAAAGCTAACAGGCGATAAAGATTTGCCACTAAATCTAAAGTTGAATTGATGTCTAATATCTTTGTCATAGCAATATGGCTGGTAAGCATAAATAACAGTAGTGTTCTTGCAAGATGGTGAGCATGAGGTCAGTATTGAAACCCTAATAAGATATAATATTGTTATTTTTTTATTTTTTGTATTTTCCTTGTATGAAAATAATTTTACTTGGTACTGCAAGGTCATTTTGGTTGCACTTGATCAGCCTTTTCCTCGGATTCCTATGTCGAAGTTTTGTCAGGAAACAGGATCATACCTGCCCTTCCATTTTCCATTAGTTAAATACTAGCTAGGGGAAACTCTATGGTACCGAAAAAAAATTATTTGATACTGGTACCACCGGTTGCTATTTTGTACATTACAAGAATAAGAGTATTTTGTAACAATTTTTTTACGGCAGATGTGTTCGTCGTCACAAAAGACGTATTTGTGATAATTTTTTGTGGTAGATGTGTTTGCCGTCACAAAAAATCTGTTTGTGTTAATATTTGTGGTAATTATTTTTTTTTTCGTAAATAGTGTCATAAACTCAAAAGAAATTTTTATATTTGAGAAAATTATTTTTCCTCCCTCAAATAATATTTTATAAATTCAAAAGAGTTTTTTATATTTATGACAGATATTTTTCCCGTCGTATATAATATTTCATAAAACATTAAAATGTTATTTTAGATTAAAAAACAGCTTATAGTTTAAAGAAGAAAAAATTTAAAAAAAATGTTTGTATTGGCAACAACTATTTTTCATGTTACAAGTAATATTTTATAAAATTACGTAGTTTAACATCAAAAGACAATTTCTAGTTCAAAAAAAAAAAATTAAACTCTACAAAGTCAAGTTTTTATATCAAAATTAGGGATGTCAAAATATGACACGACCCGTTAACACGACATAAAATTAGTGGGTTTGAGTCTTCCTTAAACCACTTGTTTAGTAAACGAGTAGACCCATCACGATACGATTATAAACGAATTAGGTATTTGTGAAACAAATTAGAAGAAATGTATATGATATGACTCTTTTATATGCTATTTACATAATTGGAAAAGTCGTTCAAAAATATATTGCGTGGCCCTCTGTTGATGTATATTTCAACTTTTTTTAGTTCTTTGTTGTATACATGTATATAAATATTATTCTAGTATAGTAACAATAATTTTATAATTTTTTAGATGTCATTGAGAGAGTAGATGGTTCGGGAAGGACGTTCAACTTTTTGTATTAATTTCTTGTACTTATAGATCGTTATGTTTTATAAAATTGCATATTTTACGTTTTGTTTAACTCGTGGGATTAATTTTTTTTGATATGAAAATATTTCTATGTTTTTTGAAATGTCGATTATATTTACTTTTGTGTTTATGTATATATTAAATTGGGTAGTTGTATAAATACCAATGGGTCTTTGGTTTAATGGTATTTCTTACATTATGAAAGCTTTGTCTTCTTGAGGTCAAGAGTTCAAGCCTCCTTCCCTTTCCCTCTTCCCCTCCCCCTCCCC
>CM042199.1:4410349-4425677 GCA_023539305.1 Ilex asprella
CCCTCCCTCACTCCCCACCAAAAAAAAAAAAAAGTTGTATGGAATGTATATATGCACAGGGTATATAACATTGGTTATTAACGGTCAAAAAAGGCTCCCGAGCAGTACCTGAGCTGCCTCATACGGCTTTTCCTAAGAACTTGAAGCCCCCTCTTTCTAAATAGAAAAAAAAATGCATTTACAAGGTGAAAGAGCTAGGGGGAGCCGGTTTATTTGACGGAAATGGGAGGTTTTTCCCTATGAGAGAAGGCCCTGTGGAGTAAAGGGAAGTGTATAAATTCTTGGAAAAAGAGGGAGGAGGAATTTCAGACTCCGATCTTCCTAGGAATTCATCAGTAACTTAACCTTAAAAATTTGTAACTTTCAATACGGACGGTACCAAAGAACTTCCCTGTAGGTAGAGGCAATTATATATATCTTCTTATTAGGTTCTGAATGAACGCTTTGGACCAATCAATATATATACATGTTTTAGACTACGTTGCATTGCTTTAAAAGATCATCACATAACAAATATCCAATATGTTCGTATTTCTAAGTCATTTACATATTGAATGAGTGATGTTGAACAAACTAACGTGCAATTTTCCTATACAACAATTCAGATAAAAAAAACACAATATTGAAACAAGTCACGTTACAATTGGCAAGTTGGGATGAGGCACATTACAAATCATGGGTCTACGACAACTAGCAATACCACATATTCGAGTTAATCTATATATGGAACACATGAGTTCCTCAATTATATTGCCACCAACATGTGATTTTTGTTTAAAGCTTGCCCTAACCCCACCTCAGACAAAAATTCTTGTCCAATTTCACAATCTCTGTCACATATCAGAGATTAGCAATCTAAACGAATTTTGAAATTTTTGTTTGAAAGATAAAGTTGGAGTTCTATGCATTGTACATGGATTTTGAAGAGAGCTTACATCCCTCAAGAGTTGGGGACCCATTGGCATATCCCTCCTCATGAAGACTCTAACCAAAAGGTCCAAAATCCAAATCCAACTTTATTTCATGATTCAAAATATAGGTCAACAAAGATACGGCATGATAGACTAATAATCGATTCGATATCTTTCATTTTGATATCGTTTCACGACTTGTGTAAACCATGAGTCACGCGACTCGACTGACTAGTCTGATATGTCTTCAAGGTAACCCCAAATCTTCCAAGTCATCACAATCAAATCGACCTATATCACTGCACAACACCACAATATAGCTGTAATCTTTCATCTTGTTCAACTTCTTCGTCTAATCTTGTATTTTGTGGTTATTGCTCAATACTATTTTGCAATTTCGCGATCAATCCTTCTCAGTGCTTTGTAGAGAAGGTAGTGGGATCGAGGGGGGCTGCGGGGAGAGTAGTCTCCACCCCCATACCCGCTTCAAAAATATTCATCTATCCCCGGTCCACCCTCGTTAGTAAGAAAATTTTTAATCTCCACCCCTATCATGCGGGTAAATTTTGACCTCCATCTTCGTCCCCGCCCATAACAATTAATTTCTATGATTTTAAGAAAAAAAATTAAAAAAAAATCATTAAACCTCACAAATAAATTTACAAGAAGAATGAAAACTCATTGTATAACAAATGGATCAAACATAAAAACTCACAAAAATAATATGTATAACAAATGTGTGTTTTACTTAATTAATTATGTGTGTGTGTGTGTGTGTATACACACAGGTTTAGTGGAGGCGGGGCGGGGATGAATTTCAGTCCAGTCCCACACGGATTTCTATGGGCATTCCCGTATACATTCATCGTCCAATACATATGGTCCAGTCCCGATCCAAATGAGATGAGTTCAGACAAATACCTGTTTCTATCCAATCCACTACCATTCTTAGTGCTTTGATTCGATGGGCGATATCATGACCTTTAACCATGTTACATATACTCCATTATTCTTTAACAAAAATAAATTCGTAAGCCCAATTGCAGACAGATTTCTTCCAGGTGGGTCAGGTCCCAAAACATACACCATGAATACCTGCTTTTCTCCGGTTCACTGTTATTCTTAGTGCTTTGATTTGATGAACGATATCGTGACCTTTAACCATGCTGCATAGACTCCATTATTCTTCGACTAATTTAATCCGTAGGCCCAAATGCAGCCAGATTTCTTCCAGGTGGGTCAGGTCCCAAAACATACACCATGTATTTCTTTGTGTCCTCCCCTCAGCCCTGGCTGGAATGGCTTTTCACCCAGTCAGGTCTGACCAAAGCCTGTATTGAATTTAACAACTCATATTGATTTTTACAAAGCCAGTAACTTGGGTGGATTGCTTTCGCTCTTGTGTGAACGAATAAAAAGCTGCATTGGTCCCCCCCTCCCCTTGTATCATGGCTTTCCTTGGTGAAAGTAAAAAGTACAAGCAGTTCAGCCTGCCTTGTCATAGGAGGAGTGAGGAACTAAAACTTGGGCAAACCCTGACCACTTCAAATTATTTTGTCCTTCCTGCCCCGGTTCAGTCTTGGTGATAATGGGTTTAGATAAGAACCCTTGGTGAGCTTGGTTCACGTGAACACACAGCATGGAAGCCACTTGGTGGCCTCTGCCATCAATAGGGACGATAATCGAGCCAAGTTTTACGAGTTCGAGTCAAATCTTTTGAGTTCGTTTTTCTAAACGAACCTAAAAAATTGTTCAAGTTCAGCTCGTTTTATTTAGAAAATGAGCCGAACCCAAATAACTTGATTTAATTATCAACCCTATAGTTACCAAAAAGAGCCACAGTAGACATAGGCCAAGGAAAGAAGAAAAATTGGACATGCATACCAAAACCACAAGCATGTTATGAGCTGAGGAAACGTTCCATGAGTCATAGGTTCGAATAACGGACAGAAATCTCTCTACATATAGGGTAAAGACTACATTTATCTAAAAACTCCTCCTCAAAGAGCCTCGTACGCTGAATTAAACCACCTTGGTCTTTAGCACAACCGTAAAAACATTTGTACACAAACAGGTGCTTGCATTATGCATATTGTGTATCTTCTGCATTAACAAGAAGCTTACAAAAAAGATGCTGTTGGATCACAGTTGAAACTTGGCTGATTGCAATAACAAGCGTCAGTACATGGAAATGACAATAGATCCTAAAGTAACTTGTGACAGGACGTGATTGACACATCAATCACAAATTGACACATGGCATATTGCAACTAACAGATGTGTCCTCTAAATTTTTATGAATCAAGATCGAGTGATATGCATCCCCTAGATTGAGTGAATATGGCCGACAAGAGGACGAACATGTACACAATTGATCGTGAGAATTGATTGTCCTTAAAAATGTGCCTCGTACAGAGTGTCAAGTGACGAAGAAGTATTATTGTCACATCAACTTAATTAGAACCTATGTCAAACCGTCGGAAAGATAGAGGCATGGCCTTTGTTGGCTGAGAACAACCCTCGGGGGTATTGAATTGAATGCTCGGCACAAATTCATAAATGCTAGCAATGGACTGCTAGTATTCGGCATAAAACACTTGATGTTCAAGATGATGTGGTGTTCAAGGGGCGGAAAGCGATAAATGATTGGTCCTCCCAAGCATTCATGTATGATTGTGTCCCATCATCAAGCATTAATGAAGCATGGCATGGAGCACTTATTGTGCGGCTCGATGACGATAAGAGCTTAGACCGTGAGAGCTCAAGTGACTGCCACATCATCATATTTGAATATATAAATACCCCAATGAAACAAAACACAAGTATGCATGCTAAACTGACTTTGCACTATACAATTATACTCTCTCAATCTTAAATGCTGACTGATTTAAGTATCAGAGGGGATAAGTCGGGTATAACTGTCGTCCCTGTTGAGATTCGAGCTCAATTCTTTACGGCCACAATGTAAACCACAAAACTAGAGCCACTAAACATTTGATTGTTTGTTAATTTTATATTTTTTACCACTTGCATCTATGTTATCTTCAAATAAAAAGTGTCATGTCTTTAATATCCGCTCTTAAAAACATATGGAATACGAGGCTTGACCTTGAATGATATGATATAATACTAGAACAAATAAAATAAAAATTCTATTTTCCTAGACCTTCGACCAACATCGCCATCCACGACGGCAACACGTGAGTGTCGTAGGAGAACTCATAAGTCATAACTACGTGAAAACACAAGGCTTCAACCTTTGACCAAATGAATAAAAAAAAGGTCAAATAGACTTCCTAGAATAACAAGTACCAACTAAGTCTGTATTAAGCAAGATTAGAATCTGAGCAGAGAGGTGTTCCAACTCCACGAGTCCCTATCTGTTCCAACGCCAATTCACGAGATTAAAATCATTTTTATTAACTCAATTTTACTCAATATAGGTAACATATCATTTATGTGAATAGGACTCGTTATTTATGAATAGGACCCTCATTTATAATTATACATGGTGGATAATTTATCAGTGCATGAAATTCACAGACATCTCTTCCATTCTTTTCCATCAATTGCGGTTAAGTAATAGTTAATCAACGTGTCCCAAAAACAACCCATTATTATAAATTCTCAACTATGATAAAAACCGATCCAAATCTGTTTTAATAACTTCCTTTATATGCAATTTACCCAAAAAAAATTTAAAAAAATCTTTATATTTGACCCACTTAAATATACTAATCCCACTTGCATTCATGACAAATGATATAAAAAAAGTGAAAGTATTGAACAATTAGGTGGTGTTTGGTTTGTGTCTCAAAACTAATTTTTTGTTCTTAAAACACAATTTTGTGAGATGTTGTTTGGTTAATAATTTCCAAAAACAAATTTAAAAAAAGAAAGTGGAACTTGAGAACCAAAAATAGAGAACATCTCAACGATGTTCTTTGAGTTTTCAAGCTAAAATCAAAAACAAAGGAAACAACTCTTCAAACACTTTAACAATGTTTCTCTTTCAAAAAATTTTAGCAACAAAATTAGTCGTAGTATAAATTTTTTTTTTCCTTCCTTTGTCCCCACTTTGCTTTTCAAACGGAAAATTATTTTTGGAATCATTATACTCTAAAATTATTTTTAAAATCATTTAACTAAATAAATTTTTTATCTCAAAAAACAACAGAACTACTTTTTTAAAACTCTTCACAAAAACTATTTTCGGATACTATTTTATGAGATGCAAACATCCCAACGCTCTCTATTTATTTTCTATTAGTTTCAAAAGTCCAACCGCCGTGCCAAACAATAGGATTTACAGAAGCACCAGGTCCCCAAGAACCAGATAAAGGACAAAGCATAACAAACATTTGTATAATTAATTTCATCAAGCAGTGCTTAACATAACCACAACCACAACTATTAACATGGCAAGCTTCTGATGCAACACCAAACAGCACAGATCAAATCCAGAAATTACCACTGACATTATACGTTTTAAAATCCAACTATTGTAGACTAGGAAACACAATTGAATCGAATTTCAACACAAGTACCACTGATGACTACAGGCACAACAGTTTTATTATAAGTTCATAAAAACAGAAATAATAACCCCTCGAAACTACTCTTCTTCTTCCTCTTCCTCTTCCTCTTCCTCTTCCTCTTCCTCTTTCCAGCTACATTTCAGAATAGACCTAGGAGATCCATAGGACACCGTCTTCGTGAACTTCTGGTAGACTATGGAACCACCAGTCCCAAGCTCTTGAAAGCTCTTCTCAGCAAGACAGTAACCTTTTACATCCAAACCGGAAGTCTGCCCGAGTGACTTGGCATGCACAGAAATTGAGAACTCACCTGGTTGGAAGCAAGCCAACACCCTTTCAATCAGTTGGCCCAGGTTCAGATCTTTCAAATTATATCCGACTGTTTCAAAGCTTGCATAACTGAAACCATCTTCAGGTGTGACATGAATGGTAGAAACAGCAGCTCCTTCAATAGAATTCATGGAATAACCACAGGGATCAAACTCAAAATCACATATTTCAGAATCTGGAAGAATCTTCCTTATACCAGACTGATTGGTCATCAGAGCAGCTGAGCATGATTGACTCTTGTAAAAGACAGAAGCCATCTCCCTGTCCAAACCAGTCATACACATCTCTAGGGTGTAAACAGGGTCAAGAGATTGAGATCCAGCAGAAGCAGAGTAGATATGCCATTTTTGTGGTTTGTCAGAACTACCCATTATATAAGCCTTGCTTCCTGAACCAAGGTTCCCAAAATAACTATCGAGGACAGCAACCTCTTCTGAGAAGCTACGATGTGGATATAACTGAGCTCCAGGGAAAATGAAGCTTCCACGAGTGTATCTCACAGATCGAACAGTGAGGGAAAGTAAATCAGCCAATTTCAGGATAGGTGTGATTGATTGGAGCAACTTTGTTGTCCCACAGGTTTTGATGATTATCTTATAAGGATAGACAAAGAGGCTTGATTCAGAGAGGACATAAGAGTCAACATGGTCATTTGACAGTGAAGCAACTATAGTGCACTCAGCAGGTTCTAGAATCTCATCCAACTGAGATTTGGAAAGAGATCTAAGGCCCTTTCCTTCAGGATCAGCAAAGAAGCTTGGCTCAAAAAACGAAATTTCAAGCCTCTTTTCATAACCTTCAAAACCGATTGCAGAGATTGGAAAGGCCATATCTAGTAGGGAAAACAATTGCAGCTACAAAGAGAGAGAGAAATGGATCTACCGAAAAGAAGAAACAGAGCGAGGGGATCAAAATAAAAACCAAATCAAAAGCAATTTATTTTAACCACGTCAACTAACGTGGTCTGGATTCCAACTTAGGGGCTATCAGGATGGTTTGCGAGCGCACTGCACAGAAAATGAAACAAAAAGCTCAGAGTTAAGATTATTTGAAAATCATACATTATTCTCATAAAGGAACTCCAGGAAATGTGGTATTAATAGCCTGTATAAGTATATTATCATGTGGAACTTACGTTGGAGTATGCAGCAGATCTGAACTTCTTGATTCCTCCGTTGGGTCGAACGTCCTCAATGCTGTATCCAAGGGGAGCTTCGTAGAATATGGAATTACTACTAGACTTCTTCTTCCCACCTTTAGACTCCATTAGATCATTCAGTCTTCCTGTTCAAATCATCAAACAAAATCCATGAGTCAGAACTGAATATAAAATAATCACAACAAGAAAACAATTACAGTAAAAAAACACTTCTGGGCCTAACAATTACAATTGGAAACTATTAATTATAATAAACCAGAGTCATTTACCAAGCAAATATCAGAGTAAAAAAGGAAATACTAACAAAAAGTAATGCTCACTCAATAAGCAAAAATAAAAGAAGCATAAAACTTCGTGTCATGTACTCCTACAAACAACACAAGAGAAATGATATCAACAGCAGTTCTCTGTACAAGTTATAAAAACGTTGCACAAAGTATTAGAATCTTGAAACAAATGATGTACAACATCTCGATTCTCCAACAATAAAGTGTACTATATGCCAAGTGAACTGATGACTCAAATACAAAACAACATATGGCTAGAGAGTCTTGCTCAACCATAAAAGGAAAACTCTTCCCAACAAGTTCAAGCACAACAAATTCACTAATTCCTCTGTTACAAAGGACACGGGGAAATAAAAAGGCAAGCTGATGGGAAATGGTTGAGAACAGTTTCACTTGGCAAGTTTCATATTTTCGTCTAATCAACCGAAGGGAGTGCCTCAAAATGGTTTTACACAATTATCCTCCTTTCCAAAACCACAAGGAAAGTCATATTAGTTTGACCAAAGAATAATATAAGCGTGATAAAGTTTCAATCTCATTTTGTTGTGTGTTACATCTTGTAAACCGCAGGCCATCTAAATGTTAGGTAACCAGATTCAATTGTTCTTTAAAGCCAAGCTAGTGGATACCCTTAAAGCTGACCCAGTTGTTTTCAGCCTTTTCTTTTTCAACAACATAATCAAATCTACGCAATTATATAGAATCATTACACGAAGATAACTCATTAGAGGAATTAGAACACATCCACTAGAATTATGCATACACAACAAACACACAAACATGTATCTCAATGTGTGTATGGGGATTTATCTATAATAGAAACAAAATCAATCCCAAAAGGTCAGGTAACAAATCAATTACATTAGAAGCGCAAAATATATAAAACAGATAGTATCTCAGCCCTAATCTCAGAAAATCAAGATCTGAAATCTATGAAACCTCTTAAATATTAGAAATTTCAAAGACATGAATCAAGGACCTCAGGTTGAATCAAAAAGAAATCTCAGCTTTCAAAAAACTAATAAATCAGCGATTCAATTACCAGTTTCACAAAATAAATAATCAGCAAAGCCCCAATATATTCCTTCTAATTACTAAAAAAGGAAAATCATACATAAACACAAACAGGCGCACACATACACATAGATAAATACTATCACCAGAATAAAAGAATGTTCATACATATATCTTCAAATATTTATTTCCTATAAACTATTGTTAAATGATCTAAATCAAATTATTTTTAAACGGATTATCAAGTGAAATTCTCGAATTCAAAATTTATAATCCCAGAACTACACATGGACAGACACCATAAGGACCAAGAAATTAAAAAAGAAACTTACACAATAAGAATCTGCTAAAGAACAATAAAACTATACTAAAATAGCCGTACTTACAATATCAGATAGGAAATTGAACCAACGACCGATAAACAATCGCAATCTACCTCGCAGAAACCCTAGAAACAGCACAAGACACGAATCAGAAAAAAAAATTCGAATACTGATACAGATATAGGCATCTGTGTATTGATTTGGCGAGACTTACAGATACAAATCTTTGTGATGGTGATTCAGAAGATATTCGAAACCCTAGAAGATGGACATGCCAATGCGTGTGAGGGGGTTAACTTGCCGTTCTGGTTTTTCTATTGTGAGAAGCGAGCTTAGCATGAACGGCGAAGAGGGGAATAGGTTGAACTTATATATGTGGTAATAGGAATTTGCCATTAGTGCTTTGTGATATTACGGTCATGCCATTCCGGTTTCGTCGAAGTTCACGTTGACCAATTAAATGACTAAATTACCCTTGGAAGAGTTGTTGGTGTGTAACTGGCCACCGCCATTGAATAGAACGACTTGAGCCGCCTAAATGACCAAATTACCCTTGGAAGAGTATGAATGTGTGAGTGTGACCAGTATACTTACTAGGGGAAAAAAAGAAGAAAAAACATTACAATTCTCAAAAAAAAGGTGGAAATTTGATATTTTGAACATTACTTTTGCTCAAATCATCTTTTTAATGGTACTAAAGTATTAATAATTGGAGAAAATAAATTCAAAATTCTCACCAAAATTTGTTGTAAAGTTTATTTAAAAATCAAGATTATTTTGATTATCTCTTTACTTATTTTTGAGTGAGTTTTTCTAAATGAGTAAATCTCAAGATCCACTAATTTGGATTTTTTAATATTTAAAAATGCTTACTAAAATATTGAGTGAGCTTAATCATTTTTAAGATTTAAAAAATTAAATATATTTAAGTTTGGCTTTGTCATTTTGCAAGTCAATTAAGATCGAGTTAAGAGCCGACCTTAAATCAATCGTTATATTACCTTAACAAGCAGGTTTATTTGTCTTTTTGTAATTACTTTTTTTTATATTAAATGAGTTTCAAGAACATTACTATAGTTGTCATTATTTACTAATTTGTCCTTTGTTTTGAAACATTGCGTATTAAATGTATATCCTTTCTTTATTTTATTTTATTTTGGTTTAATTGTTGAGGGTATTCGGCTTAATTTACGAACACTCTGACTATTTTTTTTTTATGTATTAAGGTATTTAAAAAAGATAAATCCTCATAATCTGGTGGTTTTAAGAGATTATCAAAATTCAAGTTTAAAATTTTTAAATTTATTGTTCGTCTTTATTACCATTTTATCTCTCGGAATTGAATGCACAAGCTTTTGACACAAGCTAATATGACTTTCTAGCATTGTGGAAGTGCTCCCCTATTTATTTTTTTTGTTTGGGGCCAGACAAATCATATCTGTATTATTTCAATTTTATCGTATATTTCCGAATTGAACCACATATTTTTTGTGGAATGCAATAAGGTATGAGAAAAAAATTCATTAAAATAATTATATATTTTTCGAAATTCATAGAATATCCTTGAAGTGATCCATATATGTTGTCAACGTCCACATAAGAGACGACAGAGAAGTACATTTAAAAAGGGCGAAATCATTTATATACGACACATGCTCGATCACATGTTCGATCATGTATATAGGACATTTCTCTTGTAGTTAAAAAAAAAATCATAGCGAAAAAAACAGTAACTAGTAAGACATATTAGGCATGGTGGGACCACTTTTGAACATGAAAAGACAAAGTTCATATTCTTTTTACTGTAGATAGTGTGTGCCGTTCTGGTGGTCTCAAGATTAGATTCCTTAGGTTTGCTGGGTCAAAGAGAAAGTGCCAAAAGAGGCCCATTTGTTATGTGAGCGGCAGAAAAACGGTTCCCCAGCTAACTTCATTAGGGTTTCTTTATCTTTCATCCATTCATTTCTCTTCACATCTCCTAAGCATCACCAACTTTTTATTCCTTCTTTTTCTTTTTTCCATTTTTTTTATTTTCTAGGGGTCAAGTAGGAGGAATGGGGAGGTTTTTTTTAGGTAAGGTCCCTCCTATGGGAAAATATTTTTTGCACCTTATTTTCTCGTATGCTATCTATGTCTTTTGAATTTTCTCCGGAATACCCGTTGTTGATATTGAGGCTCGAGATAACTTAAATAAATGCATATGAGTGTGTATCCATTACCTTGACCTTATAAAGTTGTTGAATAAGTCCAATTCCATGTCTGCCTTCAAATTTGAATTTAGAACTTTATATAGGTTCTAAGAAAGTTTAGTTCCCTCTTCAAGGAAGGAGTATGTTTTTTTTTTTTTTCATTTCATCTGAGTGGTGGGGAAGGAGTAGTTTTATTTGGTTAATTTTGAAATAAAATGGGACTAATATAGTAAGATTTGAGGTGGACCCTCATCTTGGTCACCTATAAAGAAGAGTGTCTAAATATAACACAATTTGTTAGTAAGATACAAAAACAACACAAAATTATAAAGTTTGAACCTTTTTTAAGACACTCATTTTGTAAACGAGTGGATCTAACATGACGAAATTAATAAATGTATTTGGTATAAGTGAAGTCAATCAAAATAAATGTGTGAAACAACTCGTTTATATACCGATTATATACATTTCATACACGATACGAGCTTGATATGTACAATTTATTAAACACGAATTAATAGACAAATCGAGTATGAGTAAAATATCTTTTAACACGAACTCGCTAAAATCCGATACGAACCCGTTTCACTTGACACGATTGACATACTTACCTACAATAGAGTTAAGACAGGTTTACTTTCATAGCCTTAGAGAATAATCACATGTTTGGATTAGTGGAGTAGTTGTTATTGAATTAGAGATATTAACCACTCCAATCCATAATTATTGGCATATGTAGTTGGGATAATGTAGACTAATCAAAATATAGGATCATACATTATTAGAGATCAAAATAGATGTGGCATTAAAATGGTGATATTTTTTGTACCCTTTTTAGTTATTAATTAAAAATGAGCATATAACAACACAACATTTAAATTTTTTTATCTCGTTTTTTAATCAATCTAGTATTACCTGTATGCCGAAATAAAGCCTCCACTAGTCCAAGCACCCATGTTTGGCATTATGTTAGGTAGGGGTATATGGAGCAGGTTTAAAGGGAGCCAAAAGAGATGTGGATCAGGAATTAAAGGGAACAAAATTCTATTTTAGTTTGAAAATTTGGGCAACTTTTGTAAATATTTTGACTAAATTGTCATTCTGTTCCCATTTGGAATAATTCCCACAATTTATCAAAAGTGTTTGGATGATTGGATTATGATGATGCACAAAATGAATTTATACAAAATCAATCAAAAGTATGATGGTAGTATGTATGATGGTGTATATGACGGGATGCTTAATACAGCAAGAGACACATATCATAAGGTTCAGTTTGAGTGGCCTATTCCATTGGGAATGACGACGGTGATTGGAGAGTTTTATTACTTAAGGTATAGTGTGTTGAGATGTGTGTGATGTCCCTCATATGTAGACATGACTTATAATTTATAAACAAGAGTGAAGTTGGCTCTGAGGGGCTCTGATTGAAGCCCCATCCTAGAGTGGGATGATTTCCTAAAGTTCGTCTTATCCTCGTAACGGGAGAAGTGATAGCAGGATAATTCCCTGAAGATCACCTTATCTCGTGATAAGCGAGGTGATCCAAATCCGATCCATTGACCGACCTATTTGCCCATGTGTATCTAAATGAAATTTATATTTTTTATCATAAGAGTATCTCCAATAGACTCATTATTCTCACTTAACTTGTTATTTTATAAATTCAATCACCAAAAATCAAGCTTCAATAGACTCTCTATTTAGACTAACTAAAATAGAAAGACTTATTTGACTCTCTACATTTAGAGAGTCCAACTCACTCTCTATTTGATTTTTCATAAATGAAAAAATGGCACATATAAATTCTTCATTAAATGTTATTGATTATAAGCCTATATTTTTCTACTATATTAGAGAAAAATATGTGTTCTTTATTCTCACGAACTTGTTAAGATCCGATACGAATCCGTTTCACTTGATACGATTGACGTACTTACCTACAATAGAGTTAAGACATGTTTACTTTCATAGCCTTAGAGAATAATCACATGTTTGGATTAGTGGAGTAGCTGTTATTGAATTAGAGATATTAACTACTCCAATCCATAATTATTGGCATATGTAGTTGGGATATAAATTATTAGAGATCAAATAAATGTGGTATTAAAAATAGAGATATTTTTTATACTTTTTTATTTATTAATTAAAAATGAGTATATAACAACACAACATTTAAATTTTTTTATCTCATTTTTCAATCAATCTAGTCCAAACCATGCCGAAATAAAGCCTCCACTAGTCCAAACCAATGTTTGGCATTATGTTTGGGTAGGTATACGGGAGCAGGTTTAAAGGGACCCAAAAGAGATGCGGGTCAGGAATTAAAGGGAAGAAAATTCTATTTTAGTTTGAAAATTTGGGCAATTCTTGTAAATATTTTGACTAAATTGTCATTCGTTCCCATTTGAAGGAATTAGGTAAATATTTTACCTAATGCCGCCAATTTATCGGATGTGTTTGGATGATTGGATTAGAATATTTATTCCAATTCAACATATTAGGGGTCGTATATACAGTACTTGAGTTAATAATCCCGTTTTTGTTAAAAAAACGTGATCTAATTTGCAAAAAAATGTGGGCAAATCTGGTGATCTAAAAAAGCATTATAGATGAAAAGTATTAAAAATGTGTTTATTAAACACATTTTTTCACAATAAACACACTTTTCACGTTTTTCATTTATAATCCATGCGACCTTCATCAGTTTGAGATAGAATTGAACTTTCTTTGTCCATCTTTTGAAGAACTGTTCACTGAATCGAAACGGTTTGTTAAAATCGTTTGATCCAGCAGATGAAACAGTAGAAGTGGTTATCGCAGAATTCTCCATTGGGTTCAGAATTGTTAGAATATTTTAATTAAAAGAGTGTTTTTTAAGTGTGGGAACTCAATCACACATCGACAAAAGGTCCAAAGAAACTTGAGTATATATATATACTAATTTTATTTATCCTTTGAATTAATGAGAGTCTTGGGACTCTCACGTGCACAGGGGGGACTAGCGGAGGAGATACACGATCCCCATGGTTGACCCTAGTCCACGACCCGGGTATTGGGTGCCTCTGGCTCGCCTAAAAGAAATATAATACAGACTAGTATTAAACCCACTTTTTAATATTTGTTTAATTATTTTCTGTCATTACTTTTATAATAAAATTTCAGTTGTTGAATACTAAAAGTCTCTAACGGCTAGTATTCTAACAGTCATATTTTTTATTGTCCAAATTAAATATAGAAGTAATTACAGACTATTAAAACTTGTATTCTCTGTATATATATATACACGTATATTTTCAGTATAAAATATCAATCTGATATCAACCTTACTGTATAAGTTTCTGGGCAATATTCAAAAGGTATGTGTGAAGCTTCTGCTTCATTCGATTGTGCAGATCCGAGTGAAGCTACAGTCAATAGGCTGGGCTGTTGTATCCTGGGGACGACGCGTTACTGCCTTCTGCTCTGTGATAATTTCATAAAGGGGCGCGAATCGTCTTAAGAGAGCGACCTAGTCCGCGCTTCACCCTGCCATTCACTTTATTTGGATCCAACTTTTTCCAACAACCACTGTCGCAACCATTGTGTCGCTGCCATTATCATCGCCGCTATCGCCACACCATTGTAATGGTGGTGGTAAGAATAAGGTAGTTGCGGAGAGTTAGTTAAAAAGAAGAGCAAAATTATAATAATAATAATTTTCATACTTAAGCTCTTTATATTTGTCAAACGGTCTAATTCAATTAAATACTTAAATTTCAGTTGATATTAAACAATTTGCGAATTCAAAATTTAGCATTCAAGACTTAAAATTCAGCATTCAGTTTTTAGTTTTATCAAACACCACGCTTAGGAACTCTTTGATAACATTACTTAAAACTTAAAACTGAATATTTTAATTACTTAATGAAGTAAATTTGTTTGGTAACCTAAAGCTTATATCATTTAATATTTTAAGTACTTCTTAAAAATAGGTTAAAATTTTTAGTAACAAACCACATACTTATCATTTATCCTGGAATTTTTAATCAGTAAAGATTTTATAAATTTCTCGTAATAAAAAAATATATACTCAATGCATTTTATACTCTTAACTTTTCAATACCCACCATTATCACCATTGTGTTGCCACCATTATCATTGTGCTACTGCCACCACTGTCGCCACCACCACCGCTTCCACGATTGCCACCACCATTGTGTCATAGCCATAACTACCACCACCGCCATCGCGCCACTGCCACCGCCACTATCACCATTTGTGATGGTGGTGGTGATAGGAATATGGTAGTTACAATGAGATGATTAAAAAAAGATAAAATTAGAATAATAATAATTTTCAAACTTCACCTCCTTATATTTATCAAATAGTTTGTTTCATTTGGATACTAAAATTTCAATGAATACCAAAATTAAAAAATTCATCATTTAATTTTCAATATCCATAATATAAAATAAAGTAGGTTTCAATAAGTTTATCCAACGGTCTCAAATGGACTCAAAGGTAGCTCAACAGTATTAAAAAAAAAAATAGGCTTTAGGCCCCAAAATTTTAGAAGGCCACATAATTTTAGGTAC
>CM042199.1:4425777-4438303 GCA_023539305.1 Ilex asprella
AAAAAAACAGAGGCAAGCTAATCATCAATAAAAAAAATTAATAAGTGATACCAATTATACCAAAAAAAACTAAAAAATTCAAAATCAAGCTAATTATCAATAAAAAAATAAGTGAAACCAATTGCAAAAAAAAAAAAAAAATTCAAAACCAGCAATTACAATTTTTTTCCTTATTTGCATCACTTTTCTCTTACTAATGTTCATATTTTTTTGAATACTTGAATAGTGTAAAATAGACACCAAAACGACAAAAGATCAATTAAATTAATTTTTTTTTGTAGTGGTGAAATTTTGATTTTGTTGATTTGGTTTAATTGCAGCGTGAGAATATTTGTATAGAATCCAAGAAGTCATAACAACAAAAAATTTAAATCAATTGTCTCGCAGTTACAAGCAAATCCACTGGGCAATGTTAGCTCGGTTAGACTTTTTTTCTATTTTTTAGAAATTTGATTTGTAGTTCAATGTGGTTAATTCGTTTGATTGAATTCAATGATTTAATTGTATTCTTAATGATATTTCTTATTAAAATTAGACAACTTATTCATTGAATTTAGTTAGAGGTTGAAAAAATGAACACTCATTTGGTGGAAAGAAGAGCTGCCATAAAGAAATTTATGACATGATAATTTTTTAATGGTATTAGTTTAAGTTCATGGGAATTCTCAAATTGTATTAATTTGATATGATTCTTCTTCATTTGAACTCTTGGACTTCTTTTATTTAAGACATTCTTGGATGTCCCATTTGATTGAAGAATTTTGTGTTTAGAGTGCCTTCAGGCATGGGTAATGATTAGTATATATATGAGAAATATAATCCTAACCTATATATGGATATAGATATATATGAGAGAGAAACAAATTTTATGTTAGTTAAACTCCTAAAATTTAGGAGTTTTTAGTTTTACTTCACTTTTAAAGGGAATGGATAGTCTGGTAAAAATGACCAAAAAATGGACTTTATAGCAAATAAGTTTCATTGGCGGACTTAAGTCCAAATAAGTCCATATAGGGGGACCAAGCTCCAAATTTTTTAAATTTTTTTTGTAATAATTTGGGTTCATGATTTAATCCATAACATTAGAAACCTAAAAATTATAAGTTAAAAAAATAGAAAGTACTCAAAAGCTAAATTCGTATTTATCCCTACCCACTCTCTCTCTGTGTAAAAATAAGTAAACAATATATAAAAAGAAGTTAAAATTAAACTCTCTCTTCGATAAAAAATAAAAACAAAAGTTAAAACATTTTTCTCAGCAACAGTAGCACGTCCTTCTTCTGTCTCTCTCTCACATAAAAAATTAAAAATAAATTGATTTTTTTTAAAAACTAATATTAAAAACATAATGTATTGTTTAGAATAATTGTCGAAAATCATCAGTCTATTAAATGAGATATGTTACACATCATCACTCGTCTGTCACAGTTTTTTCAACTTATTGGTTCCAGTTACGCGAGCAAGCCCATGAAAATTCAGGAAATAACTAGTTTAGTGTACGCTCCTAAGGTGTTCAGTGTAACTATGCCCAAAGCTTGAGAGATGCGATCATTGCGTAAATTCTAAATGCGTATAATTATCGATAAATAAATCATAATTTTTTTTACGATATCAAATTTAAGACTTTAAAATAATGAAGTCATTTCTTCAGAGTTGGAGAAGGAGATGAAGGATAAATGAGAGAAGAAGACGAGTGAGGGATTGACCACCGGACTTCTTGGATTGTAAGATACTTAGTTTAGGGTTACGTGAGTCAAAAAAAATTACGAACATGTAAGGAATTTTATTTTGTTCAAGTCGTTAGATTGTGAATTGATTTGTTTAGTGCTATTCTTTTCACAAACAATATTACTTTGGCAAATCACTCTGGTATGCAGGACTTTGAATGACTATTCTCCTTGATTCGGGTGTCCAAAGAAAAAAGACTAGACTACAGTATGTCAGAAATAATTTGAGTGCCATATCTTCACTTTCGGTACCATATCTCTTTATTTATATTATTATGACAATCATTTTTCTGAAGAAAAACTTGCAAAGCCTTTCCTTTCACTTTTAAAAGAAAACAGACTAAAGTATTAAATTATTAAATATAAATTAAAAAAATTCTCCATATTTTTTTTTGCTTATGTAAATAGAGATGAAGGAGATAAAAGGACAAACATACGTACAAGTAATTCTACGAGTGAGTAATCCTACTAACTACTTAATCTAATAAAAAAGAAGGACAACTCATGTACTGTCCAAAAGGCCTCCAGTGTTCTATGTGGATTGGCCTCTTGTTCCTTGAACACAATTCTTTTAACTTCTTGTGGAAGATGATCTGCAAGAATAATTCCTTCCCTTTTTGTGGAGAGCCCCCATTTTGTAAGGGCATGTGCAGCTTCATTGTCGTCTCTATACACATGGGTGCCAAGCTCCATTCCTGTTGTTGCTCCAGCAGTTGCTTTGTATCCTTTGTGATTGTCTCGATAGACCAAGTGATTTTAAGACAAGGATTTGCAGTAGCCAAAATCGTTACTTAAGAATCTCTTTCCATCCTAATGTAATTCCATTCTTTCTTATGCACCCACATTGCTGCCTCTCTACCTGCAAAACCCTTTGTTACTAGGGGGATTTCCCTTTTTATTGCCTTGACATATGCCTCCATGACTTGACCTTGCCCATTCCTAGCAATTGTTGAGATATAAGATTCCTCTTCCCCCATAGTTGCATCCACATTGATTTTAATTTCCCCGTCCAGAGGCTTAGACCATCCTTTTCATGCATGATTCCTTGCTGCCATCTTTGTAGTGATCGGAGAATGGGCTCTTACTTGACTATGCTCATTGAAGGCATTTGAAACTTCATTAAGAATAGTCAACAGGTTGGGCTTGACATCTTTGTGACAGATCATATTTCTCCATTTCCACACTGTTGTAATGAGAATTGTAGCAAATAAAAGTAGTTTACAGAAATGTGGGGCACTTGAACCTAAAAACAATGTGGGATTCATAATGTTGTGAGTCCAAACTTGAAGAGTGAAGTAGGAGAAAGGCTCCGTCTTGAATCCCCAAATTTGAAACCATATTAGCCGAGCAATATCACATTTAAAAATTATGAGATTCAGTCTCCACAGCTTGGTTACACATAGGGCATAATGGGTTTGAGACTGTATATCTAGACGATAGTGTTGCTTTTGAGGGCAGACTTTCTGTGATAGCTCTCCATAAGTTAATCTCAAGCATTGGGTGAATCTGAGCTTTCCATAATTTATTCCAATTAGTAGCACTAAGGTAGCAACTATGGGAATCGAGCAAACCTCTGTGCGTGAAGTATGCAGACTTAGAATTGAACTTTCTTGAAATGTCAAGGATCCAAGCCATGTGATCATCTTCTGCAAATATTGGTAGTTGGATATTTAGAATGGCTTGTGCAGTATCATGACTGAAAATCCTCTGTATTAGTCGAGTGTTCCATGAGTTTGTTCCTAAGATAATGAGTTGGTCAACTATATTAGGGATATGATGAGTGTCATGAAGCAATTGTGGCTTGAAATTGGGAAGATTAGGGATCTAAGGGTCAGTTAAGATGTTGATTTTATGGCCTTTCTCCACAATGTAGCATACTCCCTTTTCAATAATGGATCTACATTCCAGGATTTGTTTCCAAATTTGAGAATCAGGGGGTTGTTTGTCAACTCGAAAGAAATAGTGCCTTGAACAATATTTCTTTTTTAGTTGAGAGACCCATAACTTGTGTTTCTGTGTCAGCTACTGACATCCTAGTTTAGCCATCAGAGCCTTATTATTGTCTTTCATTTTCATAAACCCTAGTCCTCCCACCTTTCTTGGTCTGCATATGAAGTCCCACGATTTGATGCACATTGTCTTTTTCTCTTTGGAATGTTCCCATCATAAAGCTCTAATCTTCTTATCAATGGATTCATAGGTAGCGTTTGGGAGAAAAAATGATTGCATGACATATGTTGGGAGCTCTAGAGCAGTAGATTTGATTAATAAGGCTCTTCCAGCGAAGAAGAGGAGCTTTGACTTTCATCCTTGAAGCTTCTTATCCAGCTTTTCAATGATTGCTTGGAACGCTTGATTCTTGAGTCTTCCCATTAACAGTGGTAAACCTAGATATTTGACTTACTTGCTTCCTTTTTTTAGCTCTAGAATGATCTTTACTACTCTGATAGTCTGCTTTAAAGCATTTCTGCTGTAGAAAACTAAGGATTTGTCCTTGTTGATGAGTTGTCCCGATCATTCTTCATAAGTAGAAAGACATTTAGATATAACTTCAACTTCATGTGGATCTGCTCTGACAAAAAAAAAAAGAAGATCATTTGCAAACATCAAATGGGTTAGTGGTTCACAATTCCTAGCAATTTTGATTCCTTTTAAGTGTCTTGCCACCACCTTCCTTGTTAACAGTCTTGATAGTACTTCAGTACATATAATGAGGAGAAAGGAGATATTGGATCTCCTTGTCTTATACCTCTTTGTCCTGAAAAATTCCCTACTGGCCCTCCATTAACTAAAATCGTGAAGATTGGAGTTGAAATACATTGCTCAATTAACTGAGTGAAGTTTGGGGGGAAACCCTAATATGGCCAAAATTTTAATTGGAAAAGGCCACTCAATCCTATCAAAGGCTTTCACCATATCAATCTTAAGCACCAGTAGGGCCCCTTTCCCATTCTTCAATCTTAAGAACAAGATTCTCGACAATAGTTCTACAAGGTACAAAGGCTGTTTGGGTAGGTGTTATGAATTGATCTAGGTAAGGTCTAATTCCGTTGGCAAGGATTTTATGCTATGTTTGGTTGGAAGGAAAATGGGGTGGATGGAAAATGAGAGAAGAAAAATGGGGTGGATGGAAAAGCTTTCCATTGTTTGGTATGGAAAGAAAAAATGGTGGAAAGGAAAATTGGAGGGAAGGCTGTTCATTTCCGCCCACCACAAACTTTCCCCACTTTTTTTGGCAGAAAATAGACTAAAAAAGTGGAGGAAAGATGACATCTTTTAAAAATTGACTATTTTACCCTTTTTAGCAGACAAAAAAGATCCATTCACTTCTCACTGATAGGCAAAGACGTTCTCCAGAACATTCTCTCTCGACTCTCGACCTTATCCTTAGCATCCGCGATGTGCATTACCTGATCCTGGAACATAATCTGCAAGCGTGTCCTCTCTCGCTCGAAGCTCACCTCCTCTCTCTCTCTCTCTCAAATCCTCCGAACAGGTATAAATTCTTGAAGCCCTAACCCTAGAGACTTTTCTTTTCTTGCTTTTCTCCATCTACTATCCGTTTGTTTCCTGAAGAAAGTTAATGTTTTTCTTGTCTAATTTGTAATTTTCACAATTCTAGGAAGCTATGAATGAGTTGCTTGAGAAGGTTTTATTCGAGCCAATCCAACCCCATTTTGTTTTTGCTTATACTGGCCCCTCTTTTAACTCACAACAGACTCACTACCTCGTATTCATTTCTCTCTCATTTTTCTATCTATATGTACATGTTTATATTATTTGCATAGCATTATATACGTATGAACATATTTGGCTGGAAATTTTTCGGTTGATGATGAGTTAAATGAAGTAGATTAAGAAAAAAATGGACTCAAGAATTCCAGTTATTACTTCAGTGGGTCATGGTATAATCGGAAGAGATACTTTTAGTAATGAATTCAAAGAGGTTTAAAATTTGAGCAATGCTATATGAACTTAAAAATTAGACTTAAAAAATTGACTTGATAATCTCAACCATTGATTTCACTGTAGGTCCCAACATTTATTAAGACTTACTACCTATTCAATGGTTGAGATTATCAAGTCAATTTTTTAAGTCTAATTTTTAAGTCAATCTAGCCTTACTTTTAAAATTTATTACCCATGTTGATTTTATTCATACTCAATAAAGAGGTTTCTGATTAAAGCATAGAACATAGAGGGGCATTTGCTTGATGTAGTTTGGCCTAAACAGATTTTCCCCGTAACAGTTTTCCTGTTTTGCTTCTCGTAACATAATTTTTTTTGTTCTTTTGCAAACATATTTTTTTGCTATTTGTTTCTTGTAAATTTTGAAATTCATTCAATAAAATTGCCTTGGTTTAAAAAAAAAAGCTTGGAATTTAGTTTGAGCGAATGTATGCTGAACAGGTGGTTCATGTGTTTTGCGATTAAACCCTTTTACTAAACATTCTATGATAATTTCTATAGAAAAATTCACCTCTTAGATGTGAGGGAAAAATTGTAAATTTGGTATTCCTGTCCATCTAATTTTCAATCAAATACCAAACAAAGGAAATATATCTTTTTAATTTTTCATCCATCATACCAAACATAAATGAGAGAAAATATATTTCTTCTCTCTAGAGATGAAAAATCTTTTTTTTTTGTAAATTTTTTATCATTTCAATTTTTCATCATTCCTACTAAACAGACCGTTAGAGATGACTTTATGTAGAGTGCTGCATTGGCTAATGAGTCTGTAATGTTGGCATGTAGTAGGGTTGGTGGACTTGGGGATGAAGCGGATATTTGTTTTGTTAAACTCTCTAAGCATGTGTTTCTCAACGAAGAAATTTCTAACCACATCAATGAGGTTATTGTCTATGACATGCCAATAAATCTTGTAGAAAACTGTGGAGATTCCATCGGGGCCTGGGCACAAAGTACCGATTAAACATCACGTTAAACCAATTGTTTCACATTACTCCCATTTTTAAGTTACTCATATTTTATCTCTAACATCTATAATTATTATTAAAATAATGATACACCTGTTAATAACAACGTAATATTACGGTTCCGTTAAATTTTTTATTCCCAATTTCATCGGGCATGGTGATAAGATGGAGATTCGTGTGCATGCTTCACGGATAAGAAACACGTTATGGGCCAAGTCTTGCAAGCTTCCATTCAACACAGATTACAATGTAGCACGATATTTTAGATGTGTTAAAAAATCATCGAACCCTACGTGTACCTTTCTTTAACGCAGAATGTTTATTAATTTAATATTAAAAATTTATTTATTTTTTTTGATTAGAGAAAATTTATTTATTGTGTCAACTATCATTTTATTTGGACTTTAAATTTAATCCTATTTTTTTATTAGTCTATCAGTACAGCTAGAAATATTTTTTTGATATTCGGGTTTGGCTAGACAAAAAATGTTAACCTAAATTGAATTTGAAAAATTCTCGGGTTGGGGTTATGGGTTGATGGATTTAACCTCGTACCGGGCCTAATTAATTAATTCCGGTTCAACCCGATTTTCTTTTTTGTCTTTTACCAGTTTTTGAATCGAGAGGCGAATGGGGAAAAGGGCACACTTTTCGATTTCTCACTTTTACGTCACTCGGTTCTCTCTGACGTCACCCGCTCATCTACAGTAAATGACCTGCCTAAATCTCATCTTCTCACTCATTCTCTCTCTGTTTCTCTTCCTTTCACTCATTCTCTCTGCCGTGGTTGATTCCTCTTGAAGGATCGCTGTGGCTGATAACATTGCCGAAGAGGTAGAACCGACACTTTCCCTCTTTCAATGCGCTTGGGAAGCACCGAAATGAGGCAATGATCACTTGGAGCAATTTTTTTGAGACAATTTTGCATGTATTTATTGTATGAAGAACAAGATTCGGTTGTTTGTGTCAGGTTAGGGCTTTGATTATTGCTTTTCTTCATCAATCTTTTCTTCTTGGTGTCCAAAACTGTGATTCAGTGGTCTGTGATTGTCTGATGGTTCTTTCTTGTAGAATTAGGTTTTTGATTATAGAGAATTTTTGTGATTCTAAAAGAAGTAGGGTTTTGATTTGACTAATCCAACTTCAACCCTTGTTTAAACCAGAAAATAGCCCACTTTCGTGTCCCAAGCTCTTCCCGAGTTCAAGCCCGGTTAAAGGTGGTCGGGTTGAACTCGGGTTAGGAGTACCATATCTTGGGTTAATCTCCGACCCGCCCGAGTTGCATGAGAAACATTCGCCTTTCATATCTACACACTGCAAGTGTAACATATACATTATTCTCTTTCATAAAAGCTCGAATCTTTGATCTTTTGTTGCGCTTTGCTCGATCTCTCTACAATCCAGGAGGTAGAGCCTATGCATTATCAATGTTTTTTAATCATTCTTGCATGAATTTTGTTATATTGTATCTGTTATTTGCGTCCAGATCTGCCTGTGCTCTATATTTATGTTTCATTTGTGTATTTTTTCACAGATTCTACTTACATTTCTTTGAATATTTGGCTTATTTGTGCTTTTTTTACTTGAACATTGAATTTGTTTTGTTGTAATGCTTTCTTACATTCAAATTGTGCAGGTTATATAGAGTTTAGTTATATACATATAGAGTGTTAGAGAGAGAGAAATGGGGTATATTGGAGCTCACGGAGTTGCTGCACTTCATAGATACAAGTACAGTGGAGTGGATCACTCTTATGTTGCCAAATATGTACTCCAACCCTTCTGGAGTCGCTGCGTCAATTTCTTCCCTCTTTGGATGCCGTAAGTGTTTCTGTCAATTGACCGCTCAGTTTTTCACGATTATTGTTGATATTCATGTTTTATAACATATGCAAATCATGTTTGTGTTAAAATCGCACAAACACATACGAAATGTGTTGTATTATGTTTGTGGGTTTAACTGGATGCTCAAACCATAAGCCAACACGTCCCTGGAAAAAGAATGTTATTTATCATGCTTATTTGGATTGATGGAGGGTTTTATTATGAAAAAGTTCATTACTCAGCTTGGTCCTTGATGTGTGATATTGTTAGGGGAGAGATTGGGCACATGTATAATTTTTTGTATCATTTGCACAAAATGACTTCCTTTAGATTTGAATCCTCCATGTTTTGGGGGATTTGTATGTTGTAGTATTTATAACAACGCAAACTATAGCAGCGGTGACTGAGCAACTTCCTATCCTTGTTTTGGGCACTTAGCTGCAGTTGCTGAGAAACATCAAAGCGACCAACCTGATATGGTGTCTCGACAACCAAATGGGTTCATATATATATTTTTTTGCTAAAGTGTGGTTTACTTAGTGTTGGTTTGCTGGGCCTTTAGACGGGATTCTAAAGTTTAAGAAACTTTTTTTTTTTTTGGTCATTGCTGTCCCTATTTATCACATTCTAAGATCTAGGCTTTATTACACTCTTGGAGAAATTATAAGCCATTTTTGTACATATTTCAGCTTTTGTCCTTTTTAAAATTATATATGACAGATAATTGTTACTGTTCATTTTTTGTCTTTATGGTATCAGAGGCTAAGTAAGGGATGCTTCTAATTGATGTCTTGTTATTTTACTTCGTGCTGCTAGTAATCTTCCACTTCAAGTCACTAACTCCTCCTTTCTTTTGTCTGTGCGCATCTTGGATACTTTTCCAGACCTAATATGGTAATTCTTCTTTGCCACTAAGTTATCTTGTCTTTTCTTCCTTGTTTGCATGCTGCTGGGCAGTGATCTTATTTCTATTTGTTTCCAGATTACACTTACAGGGTTCATGTTTTTAGTTGCATCTGCACTGCTTGGCTATGTGAGTAGGAGTTTCTTTATATCTTGTTTTTAATTAGTTAGATATTAGCATAAAACTTGTTCTTAGAAGATTTTTTCCAGTCAATTAATTGTTCTGTGAGCACAGTTTCTTCCCCAAGTTTTATTCTATGAGGTTGTGGTCTCAGATATATTCACCTCGCTTGGATTCAGCCCCGCCAAGATGGGTTCATATTGCACATGGATTTCTTCTCTTCTTATATCAGGTTTGTTTACTGAGTTTTTAATCGGGATTTGCTTACCTTTTTTTATATATATTCTATTGGGTGTACTTTGTGTGCATGTTTGCTTGTGTTTATGGTTTGAATAGATAAACAGACAAAATTTGTTGTTTTCCTCGATCTTGTTCTTTTCATGTTAACTTGCATTTTTTTCATGTCATAGTTCTACATCCATATAGCTTGTTGTTTAGGTCTCATTGTGTTCATCGTATGTGAAGCTGACAGAAATGTTATATGGAGTAACAACTTCAAACTGAACTAGAGACTTGGTATCTTTAAAGTTCTGATGTTAGGCAGGCAAATATACCTTTTTTCTACAACTTTTTTTCTCAATTTCGGAGGAGATCAGAAAAATTAGAACCATTAAATTTGAAAGAAGTCTTTTTGATATTTATATGGTGACAGAAATGTTCCTAGCTTAATTTGCAGGAAATTGTGTAGTGTCCGCATAATGGGGATGACAAATTGTCTGTGTATTACTATATAATCACCCAGTGTATACTGTATAGGGTCCAGGATAAGTTCAGTTTTGGTTGGCCTGCTTTGATTCTCTTATTGGTTTCTTGAAATTGTTATGTTATTCTGATTTGATTCTTCCAGCTATTCTTGGGGAATACATAAAATATATAGCTCTTATATTTAATTGTTTGGGGTTGTGGAGACTGATCAATTACAGTTGTTTGACAAAATGAGGTAAAGTAAAGGTTCAGCTCGACAAACAAACAACAACATTTTTTATGCCCTGGGATGATAGCTAGTACAGTTTTGCCAAATTGGAATGGAACTAAAAATGTAGACCAGAGCCCTCTATAGGGTAAGTTTAAAATATTTGCTTCTTAAGACTTGTATACTTGAGAAGGTTGAGTGATGCTTTTGAGGAGACAATTAGAAGGTTTGATGATGACATAGTTCATAGTCATTCATTGAAGTTTCAAATTATCAAGTGCTCATTTTCTCCAATTAAACTAGTCTTACCCAGCATCACCCTGACTGAGGTTTTGTGATGGTTTTTGCACATGAGTGCTTTCCTGTAAAGGGGTATGCACAGGTTCACTATACTGCATTCTTTGACCACGTGTCATGGACATAGATCTTCAGAATTTGTTTTACAAATAAGTTTTAGAGTTTGGAATGAATTACTGTTATGGCAGGCCTCTTTGTCCACACCTATTTGTTGACATGCTTACTGTAATATGAATTGTTGAATTGGCTGTAAAATTTATTGACTTGAGAAACTGAATTAGGTGTTGCTTTTAACCTGTTGTTCTTTCAATACAGCAGGGAACCATTTATTATAAGGTATAATTATGTGATGTCTTTTATACCTGTTCACTTGTTCAGTCCTTAACCATGTGAGCATTTATCTCTTTTTTTTTACCTTTTTGGAAAATAGTAATATTACCTACCTGCTATCACCTTTGATTTTACATCTTGTTTTTCTTGTTGACTTGGTCTTCGTTCTGTTGGAAATTCTTTTTCATACTCAGTGCCCTGATCAAAGATTCCTTTCCTTCTGTAATGTTTTTTCTGATCTTCGAATGCATGCCAGACTTTTGATGCTGTTGATGGAAAGCAAGCAAGACGGACAAATTCCAGCAGTCCATTGGGAGAGCTTTTTGATCATGGTGATTTTTTTTTCTTGAGTTCTTTCTTCTTTGTTTCTTCCTTTTCCCGTACAAGTGTTGACTAATATCAGAATCCATTTCTTGGCATCCACAAATGTGGCAGGATGCGATGCTCTTGCATGTGCGGTACGTTCTTCATATTTCTAGAAGTCATCCTGTGGTCATGGCAAGTGTAAGGCCCTCAGGTTTTGCTTGATGTTTGTCAGTTTCTGTCCTTGAATTTTGTTTTTGATTTCAGTTCGAGTCATTGGCCTTTGGGAGCACTGCGATGTGTGGAACAAGTACGTTTTGGTTTTGGGTGATATCAGCTGTTCCATTCTATTTCGCAACATGGGAACAGTAAGTGTTCCAAGTGGTACTGGCACAATACTTTCTGAGTCACTCTTGACGTTATGACTTATGCCTTTCCTATTTCTTTTCCTTCCTGTTTTAATTTTTTTTAGTTTTGGGCTGGGATGAGTGGGTCAGCTATTGTGATCTCTCAGACTATATTAGGACACATGAATGGTATTTGGTGACCCTTCTTTATCTCTGAAGGTTTTCTGAAGGAGGACTGATCTTACATCTCAGTTAATTCATATCTGGCTCCATAAAACACGGGAATACTGACTATCGTTAAGCTTTAAGGTGTAAGGAACAAAATTCCTTCATAGACAAGGGTATTTTTGTGGGTGTTATACTTTGAGTTGATGAGTTTCAATGGATTGGACAGACTTAAGATTTTAGATTCTAAAAAGTTAAGGTAGTATTTTACACCAACAGTTCTTGAGAATTTTTTAATATTTGATGACTAACATGCTGTTAACTGGAACTCATATTTGTGGTTTCTCATTTTCTTTTGATTAAGTATTATTTTGGTAAAATCATGTTATTAGATTAATTATAATTCTTTTAAGATCTGCGCTTCATCTGTATTTGCCTTGCCCGAGTCACTTTATTGTTGGCCTCATTGACGTTGCTTCCTTTATGCAGCTATTTCACAAATACCCTTATTCTTCCGGCAGTAAATGGACCTACAGAGGGTCTCATGTTGATATATCTTTGCCATTTCTTTACAGCTATAGTTGGTATATGCCCCCTTCTAATCCTTAAGCATTAATTTGTATGTACATCAAGGATCAAAATGTCGTGTCGACACG
>CM042199.1:4438703-4449907 GCA_023539305.1 Ilex asprella
TATGAGTCCATTTCTCTTTTAGGTGCTGAGTGGTGGGCTCAACAGTTTGGAAAGTCCGTGCCTTTCTTGAGTTGGGTTCCGTTTACAAATGGTAAGACTGGCATAAATAGTGCTATAATGGTAAACTCAGTTTATCTGTATTCCTCTTGATGTCCTTTTTACTCCATAATGCAGTCAGCTGTTGTAAATTGTTCTATCTATAAGACGTACAACAAATGTTTTTTGGGAATCCTACAATATATTTATAACTGGGTGTCTTGCTGAAAGATATGTTTTACAATTTTAATCTGTTGAATCTATATAATTGTTATCTGTTTTGATTACAGATATTCCAACTTATGGAGTTGTGTTGCTACTAATGATAACATTTGCTGTTATACCAACTGTCTCATGCAAGTGAGTAATTTTTCATATTGCTTATGCCATATTGTGATCTCTATGTTGTTGATATCTAGACTGCCTGTTCTACCATATTGATCACGTAAATCTGAAGGTTCAGTGCAGGGTTTTAAGTTGGTGATACACTTTTGGCATACATAAGAATATAACTGTTACTGTCATGAATTCTGTTGTTTTTTATGTTTGTTGGACATGGACTTGAATCCATATCCATTATCACTCAGCTGTGTTCGAGTAGTTAGCTTGACAGAATAGATAAAACTATATCAACTTTGCTGAATTACTCTGTTGGAATATAGTAGTATACTGCAGTTCGTGTCACCTAGTTGGACTTGGACTTGAATCCATGTTTGTTCGCTCAGCTGTGCTCGAGTTGTTAGCTTGACAGGCTGGACATAACTACGACAACTTTAAACAATCTCACTCAGTGCTGGCTTTGTATTAGGACAATCTCAGTTTGTCTGTGTTTCAGACCAAAGATTGTTCACACTCAAGCTCACATTTGACTTCTAATAAATCATTACTTTGTAACGCCAGCTTGAACTTGCTTTAAGTGGTGTTTTGCTTTTGTGCAGTGTGCATAATGTTTATAAGGTTGTTCAGGCGAGAAAAGGGAGCATGCTACTGGCACTTGCCATGGTAAACAGGTTCTGTATAATATATTTTCATTTCTTATTTCCAGGTTGCTGAATGAAATTGATGTTATTTCTTCTTGTCAGCTTGTCCCGTTTGTGGTGCTCATGGGAGGAGTCCTGGTTTGGTATGCATCTCCCTGTGCTTTGTGCTTGTGACATGCTTAGCTTTTGAGGATCACTTTGGTTTTTGATTTAGATTGTATCTTTTCACGTAGGGATTATTTGTCTCCAAATGATTTAATGGGGAATTATCCACATTTCATTATAGTGGGAACTGGGCTTGCGTTTGGATTCCTTGTGGTAAGATGTGTGTATGAATCTGTTTTTTAAACCATTCTCATATGGTCAGAGAGAGGTGCTTGGTGAAATCGAAAATTTTCAGGCTATGTTTGGATGGCAAAATTTAAGAGCTGGAATGAGAATTTTATTCCTTTTATACTTAATTCCTATGCGTGATAATCTGCTATTATTAGGTGGAATCTCATCCTACAAAATGTGGGTATCTCATTTTTACCTACTGCATCCAATGCTTGCATGAAATTGCACCGGCAATTTCATTAGTTGGAATCTTATCCCTAGTAATGTATTTCATGCCTTATATCTCATTCCTGCCATCTAGATGGAGCCTCAAGTTTGAAAAGTGTGTTTTGGTCATGTGGTAGCAGTTTCTGAAAATCTATGAAATACGGATGCGGATACGAAATACGGATGCGGAAAAATCTAAAAAAATAGAATACGGATACGACTAGAATACGTCCATAAAAAATATTTTTTTAAAAAATTTTATTGTTATATTTAATATAATAATTATGATTTATAAACTGAATTAACATTTATCAAAGATATATAATAATAACTAACCATTCTATCATTTAGAAATCATATATTCATAATTTTTTTTTTTTGCAAATTAGGGCTCAAACATATTTGCTTTGGTGCCCCTATTCTTTTTAAAAATTTTAAGTAATACCTCGTTGTATCCCTGCCGTATCCTCAACGTATCCCCGCCGTATCCGAAATTCAAATTTATTTTTTTAATTATAGAATACTACCCAACCGTATCGGATACACATCCGGCCGTATCGGACGCGTATCTCTATCCGATACCGATACTTTGACCTTTTGAAGTATCTGTGCTTCATAGCTGAAAATTGTCTGTAAATTATTTTTTGTGGTCCTTCCTCTAGCCTGGTAAATGGCCTCTTTGGCTCTTGATCTGTGATTCTAGATGCTGTACAGTAGTGTTTATAATCACACCACAAAATAGAAAACTTGAACTCTACTGCTGGGAAAATCTAGCTTAGTATTTTCGTGGAGAAATTTAATGATAACTCGAGTTGTAGACATGCGAATCCATAAGCTACAATAATTTTTTTTTTTGTAGATCCCATGTAAACTATATCTTCAGGAGAACTCGATATTGCTTATAATGAACACATGCATTTTAAAGTGAGTGTTTGTGTAAACATTATTGCTTTTTGCGATTATATAAGAGCTTGATATCAAATATTTTCATCCAGTCATATGTACTGATTGCAAATGCATCCTTGCCGAGTTTACATCTTTCTCTACCATGTTACTGTACAGATTATTATGGTGCTCTCTTAAAAAATACCCCTCGGGTACTATAGTTGTAGAAACTAAAATTCTTACTGTCCTGTTCATGAAAGGAAGTATTTTGTTGGCAGGGAAGGATGATTTTGGCTCATTTGTGTGATGAACCTAAGGGCTTGAAAACTCATATGTGCATGGTATGTCCCAGGAATCTTGATGCGATAATGTACTTTCAAATCCATTAGTTTTACATCGAGAAAACATAAAAGACTATGAAAGTTATATAACATTAGAGCAGTGCCATATGGGCACAAATTGTAACACCATTTTGCTTTCTGTTTTAAACCAAGTGATCATCATCATTTTTGTAATTGCCAGTAGTAGCCTTAGCATGTGTGCCCGTTTGTATTGATATTTCCAGCAGGTATATTTGTAAGAAGAATTTTTCTAAAACACATTAAGCCGTTATTGTGATAATTGATTTGAACTAAGTTGGTCAGGGTTGGCAGAATCTGTGCAGTCTGTGTTTCTTGACCTGTGTTCTTCCTGTTTACCGACAATATAACTGTTTAAATCTTCCCTCTTTTTGATTCTGAGCTACAGGATGAACCTGAAATAATTTATTTGGGCTAATCTAAGTTAGATCTTGAACACCTGTCTTTTGCAATTAACATCTTACAAATATGCCACATTTGATTTAGTTGAATACATATTTCATTGGAAAAAATGTCCCATCTTCTGATATCATTTTATAACTTATTGTGATTTCTTAATGCTGGGGCATACTTGCAAAGAATATGGATATATGGCAGGTACAAAGGCTTGTTTTAGGAAATATGTCACCCTAAACTTAACTAGGTAGCTATCACTGAAGATTCAATGTAATAAAGCAGTGTGCAATGGAATGTATAGAGCTGAGCATATAATATATTTTGCTGAAAGCCAAATTGTAAGGGGACTTGACTAAATATTAAAGTTTCATTTTCCTTCACCGTCTCACAAATTTGTTACATTCTTTTATTTTTTTCCAACATTGCATGCTTTGGTTGTTAGGGCTTATTAAAGTGTTCCATGAACTTTTTAATCTATCAGTGAGAAGACATGGAAATAGGTCTACGCTTTATTTCTCCTTTCTGAAGTGTCTGGTTAACTGTGTAACTGATTTATGTGTCATTTTGCAGTCTCTGTTCTATCTTCCTTTTGCTATTGCAAACACACTCACTGCCTGGCTGGATGAAGGGTATGTGGTAATTTGGTTATCCTGGCTCAGCTTATTAAACGCTAGAAGCAATTCTTCTGGACCACTTTTCCACTATAAGACTTGGGAGAACATATAAGATGCCTTTTACATGTATTTACATCTACCGAGAGAGTCATGTTACTTTTATACATTCATTAAAATCTTTGTTTTTGTACCAGAATTCCTTTAGTTGATGAGAGTTGGGTTCTTCTTGGTTACTGTGTATACACAGGTATGACAGCTTCACCCTTGCTTCATTCGTGTGTATTGTTGTTTGCCTTCGTTTTTTGCTGATGTTCTTTTTTTGACAATTCTCTTTTTCTCTGTTCAGCGGCACTTTATCTGCACTTTGCTACTTCTGTTATTCACGAAATAACTACAGCCCTAGGAATCTACTGTTTCAGGTGAGAAACTTGTTGTTTTATTTATGTTTGAGATTTGATGCCTTCTTGGTTAATTCTGGGAAGGTGTCCTATGTTGCCATTTGACGTTGTCTTCGAATTTTCTTTAAATGGTGAAAAATTGGTTACTGATATTTCTTTTACTTTCAAATGACAGAATAACGAGGAAAGAAGCTTGATATGAGCTAATGATGCATTACATGTACGTCTGTCTAGGTTCTTGGTTGTATTTCTTGAGATTTACTTGGGTACTTTTTATTGCCTTGGCAATTGTTTGCATCATGCTAATATATTGCAACTCCACTAAATTTATCCATCTGTTCATTATACTTTTGTTTTCAGCTGGCAACTCGGGATCTATGCCGCAGTGTGGAGGTTTCTTGGCTTGAAAGTATTTACAAAATTTTGACAGGGTCCAGGACACAGGTTCCAGTTCAATATTCTTCATTCTTGTATTGCATATGAATTACTTTGGAGTTGGTCATTGGAGATGTCACTTCATCCGAATTAAATATTGGATTAGTTCTTATCTTACTCGTATGTTTGAGGGGGTGCTGGTTTTTTTTTTGGAGAGAGAGAGTGAGAGAGTCCACATGCTTTTAACATATATGCGGGACACTTTTTGAAGTTGGGGGTGATGCTGTATCGATATCATTTTTGTTGGTGGACAAGAAATTACATAGCTTGGTACTTTGTTTCAATTGTATGTTTCCGTCACTTGAAAAACAGAAACCCTAAACGTAATCGAAACGAATGAACATTTGGAGATATTTGTTTTCTTTGATAAGAGAACATTTAGGGCATGTTTGGTATGTTTTTTGGAATGAGTTTGGATTGGCTTGTCTAAACTTGGGTTTGACTCAAAGATGAGATTCAAAAATAGAATTTAATATTCAATGTTGTCCATACCCATGTTTGGTATGCGCAGAGATATAGGATTATTATGATAATATATTATATATAAATTATTATTTTGTCCCTTAACTAATTTAATTCAAACATGAGTATGAGTGTATAAAGGGTATAAATGTCATTTAAATGTGAAACTTCCAAATTCACATATGAAACACACCCTCCCTATGGGTTTCATGAAACCCATGAACTTGGGTTTCATGACCCGGTTAGATTTCAAATTCTAGGTTTCATATTTATTTATCAAACATGGGTTTAAGGAGTTTAATTCCCAACCCATGTTTTCAAACCTCCCCCCCCCCCCCCCCCAAAAAAAAAAACCTCCATACCAAACAATCCCTTAGAGATGACTTGTACAATTTCTGTCTTATTAATGGTCCTATTAGAGGAAAAAAAATAGGTTCTATGTTCTTGTTGACCTAGTTTACCTTTACATATGTAAAGAATAGTGATGTGGGTAAATTGGCACTTTCAAGGTGCAAGGCCATTGTTGACGGCGAATCCTCACCAAGAAAACCCTCCCAGGTACTTTTTGAACTCTCCATGAACAGCATTCTTGACCCAACATAAAGATCTAATTTTGACATCAGTCGTTGCTCCATTGTGTGTATGTGTGTGTGTGTGTGTGAGAGAGAGAGAGAGAGTACCACCTTCATCATGACCATGAATTGTATGAGTAATGCTATCGAAATTTAAATAATTGACTTGATTTATTGACGTAATGACATCTAAGTGATAGAGTTCGAATAAGGAAATCCAATAGTCAATTGTTACTGCCACAATATTACTATTGGACCATATAATAATGGTATGTTAGACCTAATTTGTTGATTTAATTCATTACAATTATTAGATTGGTTGTGGGTCCTAAAAAATATTAAAACACATGGTTAATCCAATGGTTATGATCGATTAAGTTATTAAATTATGTGTGAGTAGTATTGCTATTGGTTTGTTTGATAGTCGACAATAATCTAAACAATTGGTTTCTTTCGATCGGAATGTAATAGAAGATCGAGGATAACTTCTATTTGATGACCAAGGAGGTCAAATACAGCAGCTATAGGAGTCGTTATTACAGGAAATTAATGTGGAGCTCTTCCTGGACTCTTCTACCTCTCTATTATAAACCTTACATTTACATAAATTCTGTGTCTTATATGGTAGTTCTCATGTTTTATATCACGCTTCTGTATACAACTATACAGCCTCTCTTCTCTCTAACTTTTGCATCCAGCAACTTTTCTCCTGCGTCTAAAGTAGGAAAAATGGATGATCTCCCCATGAAAACTCATAACCAGCAACATAGGGTTAACAGCATTGATAATGATCATGGTTTACAGATTGACCTCCCCTACGATATCATGTTTTACAATATACTTCCAAGACTTCGAGTGAAATCTCTCGTGCGATTCCAAAGTGTTTGTAAATCATGGTGCTTCTTTTTAACCTGTAACAATCCTTTCTTCATTGACCTTAACCTATCACTTTCCCGGTCTCAGATTTTTGGTACTGAACTCCTAATCACTGTTCATGACAAGCAGTTGCAGCGCGAAATATTAGTACAAGCAGATCTCAAGGGAGGTAGCAGGGGTACTCAACTCTTAACTGTGCACAATGAAACGAACCAGCGTCTCTGTTTATCTGAAAGCATTAAAGGCTTGGTATGTTGGCACCAGACCGGTTGGACTAATAACAATATTTGTGCATATATTTGTAATCCTAGCACCCGCGAACTCATGAAACTTCCCATCTGTACTGAATTCTTAAGTAGTTGTCAAGATGTGAATAAACCATTCGTTTCTTATTATTTTGGATTCGATCCATGTTCAAACGAATTCAAAGTGCTGAAAATCCGAGTTACTTTTTTCGGTCATCTAGAATGCGAAGCTGCCTTTCATATTTTCAATCTTGGTAGTTCACTGTGGCGGCAGATTCATCCTGCCTTGCCTTTTGATTTTGGTGAACTTAATCAGTTGCCTTGGTTGACACACTCTGTATGCCTCGATGGTGCATTGCATTGGGTACTTGATGCAATAAAAGCTATACTGGTTTTTGATTTGAGAGACGAAGAGTTTCATGTTATTCGGCTCCCCAACATGGGCATGTATTTGGATCCACCCCAGATTGTTCTACTTCAAGTTGATGGACATTTGGTAGCTGTAAGTCTTGGTTATGGTTCGAATTATGAAAAAATAGACATAATGTGGACATTGAAGGACTATCGAAACGAGGTTTGGATCAAGGATACCATTTTCATTCCATTGCAATGGTGGAACGATTGTGTTGTTTCTGCCATACCTGCATCAGGGAAGATCTTGCTGATACCGATTCGGTCATTCGGAGGTATATCAATGGGGGAGGGCTACTTAGGGTTTTATGATGCAAAGCAGAAAATTTTTCAGTATGTTAAACTTATTGAATTATCTGAAGGAAGGTTTCTTGTTTCTGGAGCTGTGAATAATTACACTGAAAGCATCTTCTCATTGAGCGAGCTACCAACAAGAGAATAAGCCCTCTTTGAGCACAGCAGTAGTAGTAGTAAAAAGTTTTACTCTAGAAGAGAAAGAGTGATCTTCTCTATTATATTTTCACCTAATTTCGCTCAATAGTAGATATAGTATGGCGCGAGAAGCTCCATTATAAAGGTGACAAATAAACTTTTAGCCGTGTGGCAACAATGGATCTTTTTTTTTTCTTTTAGTTTTTCATATTGGAATGCCTAAATAGAAGTCGTTTGAATGTATTTCTTATATCTGTCCAATATTACAGCTACTAAGTTGAATTTTTTCAACTTATAAAAGTACAACAACGATCAAGATTAATTCAATTTTCATCTACTTTGATCTAATAGTAGAAAATTCATTCCAAAATTTCTTTTTCTGCTCAAAAATATCTTTTTTAATGTATGACTCTTATTGCCACACAACTCTATCAATTCATACATATACCTTTTTCTCTCTCCCCATATCTATTTCTTATTTTATTTTAAATTATGTGATTAAATAGAACAAAAACAAAGTGTCTTCAGACATGAATTACTGCTGGTATATTTATATAAAGGTATATTTTCCGATTGTATGATTCATGTGGCGATACTATGTGATGGTTATGTTGATTGAGCTCTTTAAGTAGTAGTGCTTGGAACCCTAGTGTGCTTATTGCTTGGGGAAGTATGATCTTTTAAGTGTGAGTTCTATCCTTTCATTTTATGCAATCAATAATAATATTTGCACCTAATTTGTTGACATATTATATTCTAAATTTTCAACAACTATTGATTTGATTGGTAGCGGGTCTTAATGAATACTGAAATTTACTATCAATCTAATAGTTATGAGTGAGCAAATGAGATCAATAAATTAAGTCCAAATAACATTGCTCTTATATAATTTATAATCTAAAATAGACAATAACTGTACAACTCTCGCCCTGAGGGGTTACAATTAGTATCAGTAGTGACAACTTAAAAGGAAATGACTGAGGTGACTAAATTCTACGTTGCATATGGTATTGCGAGTTTCAGACCTTAATTGTACAACATATTTTAAAGTTTTACGTAATTAATTCATTGAAGATGTATAGTACAATGCAGGTCTTGGGCGATCTGCATATATTATATCTTTGTTGGCTTTATGCTAAAACCATTTGTTTCACTCTACATTCCAAAAACACAAACAAAAATTTAGAATTTCAATTCCCAAAAATTAGACGATACATTCTAAATTATAGAAACTCTGATTTTTTATCATTGATTTATTTCGGTTCTCACTAAAATTAAAAAGTTATGGTGGAATGGGATTTTTTTTTTTTAATCTTGATGCTTGAAGATAGAGGATGATCACTCTGGTTTGCTGGCCTAGGTCAGTAAAGCGAGGAGGAATGCTATTTAGAAAAAAAAATTATTAACATAATGTATCATTGTCATTGAATTGACACAGTTGATTTCAGTATTAATTGAGATCTATTACCAATTTGATAACTATGATACATTACGTTAGAAAATAAAATCAATAAATTAGGTTCAAGTAGTATTCTCGTAAAAAAAATTAGAGGAATGAAAATTATAGGCAACATGAGCCCTTTAATGGGCTTGTCTGGTCATCTCTCAATTGAGAAGCCTATCTTTACACAAATCTTAGTCTCGTGAGAATTCTCAATTTTGTATATGAGCAATGTTATTGAAATTTAATTTATTGACCAAATTCACTATGACAGATTGACTGTGAACTCCATCAAATATTAGAACTTGGTGTTGATCCAATAGTTTCACTGAAGCCACATCATTATATCAACAAATTAAGTTAGATTTTTAATTTCAAATAAGATTATTCTTTGTATATATTCAACCACTTTTCTCTAGCGTACAAGAGAATTAGAAGAATGGAGGATGATTTCTTCGTGAAACACAAAGGGGTACTCTGGGGCTAACCGCACTAATAGGGGTGTAATTCGGGTGGGTTGAGAGGTCAATCCTAACCCAATCCTAGATATATAACATTCAATCCTAACCCTAACCCTAACCTTAACCTTACTTCAACTTGAGTACTGCCCGAGTTTAATTCGAATGGGCTCAGGATGAATTTGGATTACTTAATTCAAGTTAATTTTGGGTGGTTTGGACTTGTATTACTTAATTCAGGTTGATTTTTTAAAGTGCTAATTTGATTTTTCAAGTTTAGATATAAATTTTTTCAAGTGATCTAAGATGAAGGGTGAGACACAGATGAAGAGAGAGTGAGTGAGAGGGGGAGACTAAGAGTTTGAGACAATTCAAATGAGTAACGATTGAGAGAGAGGGAAGTGTTATGAGTGAGAGAGGGATCTAAGAGTGATGGAGGCGCAGAGGTGAAGACTTGAAGTGAAGTGAAAGTTTGGACTTTAAAGAGTGAAGATAAATACAAACTCTAATTAAATATATTTATATATTTATGTACGTTCGGGTTCAACCTGATTTCAATATTCAGGTTGAACCCAACCACTTGAGGCCTCAACTCGAGGCTTGCCTAAATTCAATTTGGGCTGGAGTTTTTTTCTAGAGGCCCAACCCAAGTATTAAAAAGTAAAAATTGAGGGTGAGTTCCCCTAGAGCGACTTATAATAACTTGAGTCTTGAAAGGAAACTTATTTAAGGGTAAGTCTATGTTTAAACTTATATGTAGGTACTTAAGCCTACTATTTTTTAAATTTTAAAATTATCCCTAACGGTGTTAATTTTGTCTAGTTATGAAAAGTCACATAAGTTAGATCATTGAAGTATATATGAAAACTCTTAATTGAGTTATATATGTAAACCGTTTATTAAATGTTATAATAATTAACAGAAGTTTTATATGAAAGTTATATATTCTAATAGTTATATATGTGAAGCTTACTGTACGAATAAATTTTTAGTCTATTAAGTCAAAATCAGATCCCAAAATTTTCTTAACAACAGTAATGTATAATATAGGGAGGTTGAACAATGCGAACAAAGTTCAGTAACACGAATAATATATAGTAACTTTCATGTTACTATATTGATGAAATTACAATAAGGATTGTATTACTATATTGACACTAATGTTACTATAATGAATTTTAATATATAATTACAAATCTTGAAACGTATATTATGTAACATACACTTTAATATTCATAATAACATTAAAATTTTGTGCTCAGTAATTCATCTAATTTTACAAAATATAAGACAATAGTTTTTTTTACTGTAACATCAACTTTCAAATAATTTTAGTGAAAATACGATCTACAAATTAAAAATTTACAAAATGACGAGTAGTAACACACAATCAACAGTTGAATTACGATACTTAACACCAATTGTGAACATCAAGACATCGAAATTCTGAACTCTATTTTTCGTTTCACGTATAGTAATATGAATTTTTTCTACGGTAACACAACTAAAAAATACTCGATTTTCTTGCGCAACAAAAAAATCAATAAAATCGAAATCTATAACACTTTAATTTAATACTCATGCATGAGTTCTCTTGAATCTTGGTTGCAAGATTAATGCCCATTTTGACAGAATTAAATCCCTAAGGGCATGTTTGGTAT
>CM042199.1:4459907-4470569 GCA_023539305.1 Ilex asprella
AGAACCGCATCTCTTTTCTCTCCAACCGCTAAGAATGGATCATCCCTTTGTGAAAACGCTTGAAAACCATAGCAGAGCCAATGATGATCATGATCATGGTTTATGGATTCAACTCCCTGACGATATCTTATTCGATATACTTGTAAGACTTTCGGTTAAATCTCTCATGCGATTTCAGTGTGTTTGTAAATCATGGCATTTTTTCTTGACCCGCAACGATCCTTACTTCATTGACCTACAACTATCACGTTCCCAGTCTCGACTCGGTAGCACCAAACTACTGATATCTACTAGCAGCTTCGATGAGCTCCAGTGCCGACGTTTCCACAGTTTATTATTAGTAGACCTTGAGGAGGGAGATAGGAACGGTAGGGCCACTCAACCTTTAACCATGCCCTGTAATCCACACCACTCTTTCAGCCTCTCTGAAAGCATTAAGGGCTTGGTCTGCTGGCACCAGAGGGGTTACACTAAGAAGATCATGAGCATATATATTTGTAATCCTAGTACTCATGAACTCACGAAACTTCCCGTAGCTCCTCAGAATCAAGTCACAAAGACCAATATGCATGTCTATTATTATTTTGGCTTTGATCCATCTTCAAAGGAATTCAAAGTGCTCACCATCCAATTTGCTTCTTTTCCTTGGCACTCTGGAATGGCCTTTTGGATTTTCACTCTAGGTGGTAAATCATGGCGACAGATACATCCTCCTGACTCGCTTTTCGATTTGGATAATGATGAACTTCCTTGGTTTCTAGAGTTGGAAAACTGTGTCTGTCTCCATGGTGCGTTGCATTGGATCAGGATGCTTAAGCAAAAGAAAGCTATAGCTATAGTGGTTTTTGATCTGAGAGATGAGAATTTTCATGCAATTCCAATCCCTAACATCAATTACCCGTTTATGCTACTTCAAGTTGATGGACATTTGGTTGTGTTGAATCTCCTTCAGGGTGACTTCCACAGACGGGAGGTGGAGATGTGGACACTGGAGGACTATAGAAATGAGGTTTGGATCAAGGACACTGTTATCCTTCCTTTTAATATCTGGTGGAGGCTGCGCAAATATAATGTTTTTGGCATACCTACAGGCACAATCTCGCGAATACCATCTTCTTTATTGGAAAAGCGACCCCTGTCATGGGGCCAGAGCGATTTTAGTGTATTTTGTTATGATGCAAAGCAAAAAAGTATTCTAGAGGTCCAAATTCCTGAGTTATATGAAGCAGGGATTTCTGATATTAATTGTGTTATTAGTTATACTGAAAGCTTTGTACATCCTCTCTGAGCATGCAACCAACAAATGAATAAATTATCCTTGAGCAGCCATGGTTATTAAAAGTTCTACTCTGGAACATAACACATTGAGATGATTAGTTAATCACAGAACCAAAGGGTTGGGGGAGCTGCGTCTAGAACGACAGGAGAAGATTAGTTAATTAATAACTAAAATCATATTAGTCCTCTTTTTGTTGTTTCTGATTTTAGTTGTTTGAATTGAATTGAATTGTTTCTGATTTTAGGTTATTTTTCCTCCTTAGAGGACTCACATGACATCGTGTGACGTTTTTATTAATTAAATCTGTGAAGCAGAATTTTGGAATTGAATTGCTGTAATTATGTTGGAGCAGAAGCTTATTGACAGAAAAATAGCGCACTTTCTCATTCCTTACTTTTTGCATACTCAATTGCCAAATAAATTTCAAACAGTCTCTTTGCATCCAACCGTCCAAGAGAAGAGTAGACATTTTTGGAGTACACAAATCATTGATTTCTGCTCTCCATTTGTGCTATCCAGCTTGGAATCCAAATTGCATTGCAGGGAGTACCCCTTTTTATGAGGGTTATTGAGGACCTTGAAAAGCCTACAAAGCCGAGTTTTCGTGGAAAGTTGAATGAAATTTGTTCTGGCCAAGTAATATCAGAAGAAGCAAGTCCTGATTGATAGCAAGACCTTGATTCATCACTGACAGTTTGAGACATTTTATAATTTCACACTTGCTATAAGTAACTCATGAATTTTATGGAAAAGTTGATTTGTATGTGTGATATTGAAGGTAATGCAACCTGATATGTGTTTTTGTGGGATTGATTTCAGTTTTCTATGAAAGGATTTGGAGTGCTTGATTATAACATGACAATTTAGAATGCTCTGGCTTTCAAAAGATGATTAAGGAGGTGGAGGGTAGGGGACAAAGCCCCTGGAATTGAAAATTCAGCTCTAATTTTCAGTGGAAAGAGAACTGAAATTTATTGATTGAGTAAATTCAGCAGAAGCGAGTTATTAACGAATTTTATTTAAAGATTTGTCACTACGCTGCCCACTGGCCATTAAACTTTTGTGCCTAATGAATATGAGTCATCCACGATCTCCACCACCAAGCCAAGGCAAAAGAAATCCTCTAATCAAACTGAACTGCATAGGCACACCAACAAGGAAATCGGGCCTAATCCGGTAGAAGTACTGATTGCTGGGACAGTACTTCTGCAGAACTAGTCCTTAAGTGATTCTAATATCCCAATTCACCTCCATAGATAACACGAATAACGAAAGAGCAGCAAATCCACAGACTTTGAGATCTGCCACGGCTGCAGAATGCTTCTATACTCTAATGCATCTCTGATTTCCACTGATGCCAATCTGTTTCTTATGATATGAATGATTTTCTTTTGAATACTAGCAGCATATTTGAATGAATCTTCCTTCGATAATACCCAGGTTGCACAGCTCAAGTGGTCCTTTTTGCTGAGTTTTTTCAAATCTGCTAACCATATGATAAAAGCTCGTTCGTGGTATTGGTTTTATACCAAACCAGTTTGGACCATACCAATTTAATTAGTAACGTCAGCTGAAGCGAATCCTGAATGAAATCCAGCCCTGCGTCCATTCATACAAGAGTTTTGAATCATTGGCACTTCTTGGTAATAGTTTTTTTGAGTCAAATCTTGAGTATAAAATCCAGTGGTTCATGGTGACCCATTGATCTTGTCATCTCTATGAGTTGTGAGATTAAAGTGTTTTTATCTTAAGAACGTGTGAAAGTTAACATCACTATTGGTTGTTTGGCTATAGAAAAACCTTCATTCCAATGCTTTTGGAACTGTGCCTGCCTAAATTTATTTAAGCCAATTTTTTTCCGGTTAACAACTAAGTAGCAAGTCCTATGATTTCATTCCTAAAGGGTACTCCAAGTGCAAAGGGTAATATTATGTTGCTGTTTGTTTTTTTTCCCTAATTCCATTTAACTTAAAAGATAGTATATGGAATGTCATCCGAAAGTAGGCTATATTCCTACATTCCTAAAGAGATGTTCTAAAACCAACGATCTATTGGTCTAGTCTAGTAAGTAAGAACTCAGATTTTCTCGCTCAATATTTGAGTTTGAGTCTCTATAACTACAATTGTTCGTTGGGTTAAAACTATCTTAAGTGTCTAGAGCAAGCGGTGAGACCTTAACTTTGACCCCGAAGTAGGTGTGGTTGTGTCTCTTACAGATAGTTGTGTGGTGCTGAGAGGAACGGATATATAAAGTGATCTATCTGCATATCCATTTTATGTACTAAAAAAAAAGATGTTCTAAAGGGAAAAAAAAAAGATGTATATAAAACCAAAAAGAAAATTCACAACAAAATAAAAAAGAAAAAAAGGTAACCCTAGTATTAAAAGAAAATAAAGGTGGCAACTAAAGTGGCAAATGGGTGTGTTGGGTTAAATTGAGTTGGATTAAAATAAATTTAATATAATTTTTACTCACATATTAAATAGGCTATAATTGGTTGGGTTAAACCCATTAACTCATAAAACAATTAAAATTCTTAATAGACACACACACACACACTAATACACCAAAAAAATACATACACATATAAACACACAAAAACTAAAACACATTTAATAAAAAAAATAAAAAAAACACAAAAATAATGGATTCCATGGGTCAAGTCATGGGTCATGGGTGTGCTTTTTGTGTGTGTTTTGGTGTATTCTTGGTGTGTTAATGCGTGTATTTTTTGGTATATTAATATATTTATTTAATTTTATTGCTTGTGTTATTTAATAAAAAAATATATACTCAACTCGATCGATATTTATTTATAATTTATATTAACTCATTTAATTAAAATAAATTATATTATTCAATTCATTTAAAATCTGTATTAATTAATTTATTATGAGTGGATTAATGAGTAATGGGGGAACCCTAGCTGTTAAGGACTCTGTTGCCCAAATCAAAGTAAAACACTGCCAATTAACACACCAATCCAAGTCGGAGTGTAAAACCGCCTCTTTTCTCTCTCCTCTTGGAGCACCATCTTGTCTTGTATATACGGCAATGGTTGGACACCTGAGAAAGAGAACAATGGATACTCTCTTCATGAAAACCACCCTAGAGAAGCATACTGGAGTTAATTCTGATTCGGATTCTGATTCTGATTCTGATCACAGTTTTTGGATCAGCCTCCCGGATGATATTATCTTTTACGATATACTCACAAGACTCCTGTAAAATCTGTCTTACGATTTCGATGCGTTTGTAAGGCATGGCGCTTCTTTTTAATCCCCAATGACCATTCTATTCTTTCATTGACCTTTATCTATCACGTTAGAGGTATGGAGAATAGGGTCAGTCAAGTGCCCTCTAAAACAGCCTGTTATGGCCTTTCTGAAAACATTAATGGTCACAAATTTGGTACCGCTGGTGTGAACTCGGAGTTCATAAATATTTGTAATCCTAGCACTCGCGACCTCATAAAACTTCCTATAGCTCCTCCAACTTGGAGTTTTAACTCTTATCATTTTGGCTTTGATCCATGTTCACAGGAATTCAAAGTGCTTAGCATCCAAATTCCTTTTTCTGATTCTCTAGGAACAAACGACGAATTATCCTTTTGGATTTTCACTTTAGGTGGTAATTCATGGCGACAAATTCATCCTGCCTTGCCTTCTGATTTTGGCCATAATGACGTTTGTTTATTCGGACAACTGAGAAACTGTGTGTGCCTCAATGGAGCATTGCACTGGATTTGGACTTACAAGACAACAAAAAGTATACTTGTTTTTAATCTGAGAGATGAGAATTTTTGTTTAATTCGAACCCCTAACATCAGAATGCCCCTGGGTGGAAAAAAATTTGTTCTACTTCAAGTGGACATTTGGTTGTATTACGTTACAAATCTGGTTTCTTAAATTACAAAACCAAGGATGCAGCGGTCTTGGATCCAGCGGTGTGGACATTGGAAGACTACCAAGATGAGGTTTGGATCAAGGATACCTTTAGCTATCCATATAAAACTTGGTGGCAGAGGCAATATGCTACTATACCTGCAGCAGGAAAGATCTTGCTAATAAGATCTCCATTAGCGGATGTTGGACCATTGCGCAATCACCTTGTTATGATCCAAAGCAAAGAAGTATTCTGGGGTTCCAACTTCCCGAGATACATGAATGGCAAGATTTCCACATTGATGGTGCCATTAGTTATACTGAAAGCATTTGGCATCCTTTTCTTGAGCATGCAACCAACAAATTAATAAGTTCTCCTTGAGCAGTTGTGGCTCTCACAGAGGAGATTAGTTGTGGCAATTCTGGACCTCTATTTCTTCTTTTCTAATTTTAGTTGTTTAAGTGTCTGTGACACACAATGTGCTTATACTTTTTTCGATTCAAGAGATTTTAAGGGCATGAGGGAACCCTTGTTCAATCGGCTACCCTGTCGTAAAATTTATGAGAGTTCATTTAGCCTTGCAGTGAAAAGATTATCAGGAATGCCACCACAACTTGTCCTTATGTTCAGTCTCCTTATCATTATTCTGCTTCAATTTGAGCTTTAGAAGCCTGATAAGATCTTGTAAAATCTGAACTACTGTGTCTTAATCCTCTGTTTTTTTAGTGCAATGCAGACAGATGTATAGCTGCCGGTAACTGTTAATGCCCTAGAATTTTAAGTGTTGATAGTGACTACAATGTGTGAAGTGGATAAATAATAAAACAATGAAAAAATAAAGAGAAATAGGAAACTGAAAACTTAAGGTGATATAAAAGAAAAAAAATTGGATGCTTTCTTTGTAATTTTCTTGTAGCATATGCTGTCAGCTAAAATTTGCATACCGATAATCACTACTTACTCTCTCTTTTTCTTTTTTTTCAAGAGTGTCAAGACATTAAGTCTTTAAATGATGTCACTCATGAGATTCAAGTTTTATTTTCAATTTTGAAGCATTGGAGGTATTGATAGATCAATAGTGCCTTTTGGCAATGAATTAGTCTTTCTTTTGTTACTTTTTTGCATCCAACTATCCAAGAGAAAAATACACACCAGTGGAGTAACAAACCACTACTCTATACCTGTCTTCAATAGTGCTGTCCTGTTTGGAAACTACTGTCTGAAATTGCATTGCAAGGAGTACCTATATTCACTGGGTGAGTGAGAACTTTGAGGACATTACAAAGCCTACAATGTTGGTTTTTGGTGAATAGTCGAATGAAATTTATTTTTTCGCATAAAATCAGCATAAGCACGTCCTCGTTGATATCAGGACCTCCATCAATCACCAACAGTTGGTGAAACTGATGTGAGAAATGATACATGTTTGACAAACAAGTGAGGCATGTTCTGATTTCATACTCGCTGTAAATAGTTCGTGAATTTTAGGGAAAAGTTGGTGTATCGTAGATTTGGTGAACATATTGAAAATTAATGTGTATCTATGTTAGATTGATTCCTCTCTTACACAAATGAGTTTTGAGAGGAAGTAGAATTGAAAGTTATTTGATTTAAATTAGCAGGAGAGAATCTGGAATGAAATTTGGCTCTGCGTCTATTAATAAAACGATGGAATCAAGCATATGGTGTTTTTCCTACGAGCCCGTTGCCGTTCTTTAGGTGGGAGTGGTGCTGAAAATGTGAAGAACTAGGAGCAACACAATTCTACTTCCTCTATCATCACTCTATCAAATCCACCTAATAAATACAAATCAAAGAAGAAGAATTCTGTATTTTTAGCAAGTAAAGGTTTAGTTCATCCCAATTAAATGTTCTTCCCCTCAAGTATATGTTTTAGAAATTAAATACTAATTCAGAACAACGTTTCGAAAATAGGTGCATGTCAAAAACAAAATATTAAGCGTTAGGTCGCTAGTGTTGGGTAAGTGAGTAATTTGTGTTAATTGTGCATGTTTGTATTCAAAAAAAAAAAAAAACTCTAGGTTGCTGACTCTCATAACTTTCAAACCATGTATAATGCATATGCTGGAAATTTCAAAGTAATATATTTTCGCTCTACTAATTGCAAATTTTCGATTCGAATTAGAAAGTTTTGATTCGATTATCTGACAAATTTTATTTACATAGTTCATATCTAAGTTCGTTAAAAGTTGGATATAGACTATGTAAATAAGTTGTATTTTAGCAAATTATATGCAATTTTTAATATAATTTTATCAAATGATCACTTAATTTTGTCTTATATTTTTGTAAATATAGATATATAATTGGAATTCGATATAAGTATATACAAATCCTTTAAATAGGATATATCAAATTCGTGCTCTAATTTGGATTATTGGTGAAAAAATATCGATCGATGTCCAATTTATCGGGTTCGAAATCAGACCAAATTCGAATAAAGATTTAATAATTCATTGGCCCTGTTAGATGTACGTAATCTTAACTCAACCTTCTTATGCTGAAATTTTTTTAGGCCAAACATTAAAGAAAGAGCAATGCAAACTTAATTTAGAGATCTAATTCAATATAGTTGTTTGGATTAATTGTAAGTTCTAATGTTACGATTACATTGAATTAAGTCCCAAAATTAGGTCCAAACAACATTTATGTGAAAAAAAATATTGGAATCCAAACCCCTAATGGAATTGCTGCCCAAATCCAAGTGAAACACGACTAAACCTTAACAATCAGTCCAAGTGTTATCGAAAGGTACACCAAACCTAGTAGGATTGTAGAACCACCTCTCTTTTCTCCACTTGTTATATATATATATATACCATTTTTTTTCTCTCTTTTGTACATGAAGAATAGAAGAATGGACAATCTCTTTATGAACACCCCAGGATCATGGTACATCATGACCGTCTATGGATCCAGCTCCCTGACGATATCATCTTTCACGATATATTTACAAGACTTTTAGTGCAATATCTCTTTCGATTTCAGTGCGTTTTAAATTATGGTGCTGCTTCTTATCACGCAACGACCCTTCTTTCATTGAGCTCCATCTATTATGCTCTTTGTCTCGCCACGGTGACACCAAACTTCTGATCTCTGCTCATGGGCCAAAGTTACACTACCAATGTTTATTAATAGTAGACATTGAGGGAGGTAAGTTGACTAAAGCCTTAACCGTGCCCATTGAAGCCTCAACCTTGCCCATTGAAGCAAACGAACCTCTCGTTATCTCTGAAAACATAAATGGATTGTTGAGTAAATTTTAGAGTACACAACTCTAAACTTACTAATATTGGACCCAAACAAGTAAACAAATTACTTGTATTGTACCCACAATAAAAGACACTACAACACTTTCCAAAGACCACTCTAATTTGAAGAGAAATAGACACTTAATGGGAGGCTCACAACTTACACTCAAGACACCACACTCAAACTAAGAATACAAAGACTTAATTTTTGGAGGATGCCTAACCCAAATGCAAGGGAGGGTATTTATAGTCCTCACCATGCAATCTACACCATACAAGTATTAAATTTAGAAATAATCCTAGTCATATATTATTACCACATTCTACACATTTCTCCTAAAAATCTCCTTTCTACATCCTTCTACAATTTTTTCTTAAAAATATTTTTCTTCCACATTTGTTGAGAAGTTTTCATTGTCTTTCTTCCACATTTGTTGAGAAACTTCCATTATCTTGGGTTTAAATAATATGGATTGGACTTTTATTTTCCTTGGGCTGAAATAAAAGGTAGGTTGGGCTTTGTAATGGGCTAGGGTTGATCTTCAACATGGATTGGTTGCTGGTTTCACTAATAGGATCACGTCTACATATATTTGTAATCCCAGCACTCGGGAATTCATGAAACTTCCCAAAGTTCCCCAAATCACAAGGGATGGTCATGTAATCTCTCCACATGTCTCTAACCATTTTGGCTTTGTACCATCTTCGAAGGAATTCAAAGTGTTGAACATCCAAACTACAGTAAACGAATCGGAAGCAGGTTTTTGGATTTTCACTTTAGGTGGTAATTCATGGCGACGGATTTATCCTGCATTGTCATTCACTCCTAATGTTGATGTATTAGCTACGTGGTTGAGTCGTTTGGAAAAGTGTGTGTGCCTCAATGGTGCATTGCATTGGTTGCTTGGATTAATGAAAGTTATATTAGTTTTTGATTTGAGAGATGAGAAGTTTCATGTAATTCCACTCCCTGCCACCGGTAGGTTCACTTATGCAATCCGGATTATTCTACTTCATGGACATTTAGCTGTACTATTTAAACGTTTTGGAAATCCAATTTCAAAATATACAAGAACCGATGTGTGGACATTGGAGGACTACCAAAACAAGATTTGGATGAAGGATAGCTTCATCATTCCATCTATATATTGTTCTAAGTTGTGGGCTGGTATTATTTGTGCTATACCTAAAGACAAGACATTGCAAATACTGAATTCATCATCCGAGGAGGATGTATCAGTGGACGAGAACTACATACTTTGGTATGATCCAGAGCAGAAAAGTTTTTTGAAGGTCCAAATTCCCAAGTTGGATGGATGGTGGTGGCTTGATATTTGTAGTGTTGTTAGTTACACTGAAAGCCTCCAGCCTCTTCTCCCTTTCAGCACGAAAACCCTTGTAAATTAGTTAATTTAATCACAGAATCAAAGGCCACGAGCAAACAGGTGATGCAGAGAACAGATTTATGAGGTTGAAAAATCTGCAATTAGGTAGCAATGGACTTACATTTTTCTGGTTTTCTAGTTTTAGCTGTTTGCTTTGAACAATGGACTTCTTTTTCTTGTTTCCTAAGTTTAGCTGTTTTGAGAGCTTGAATTTGAATCGACTCATCGCCATTATTATCTACTTACAGGACATCATATGCTAGTTTCATTATGAAAATTTGTTTCTAGTCAGAATGTTTAGTTCCCATTAATAACATTTTCTGGAATGCCTCTGTTTCTGGTCAAAATGTTTAGTCTCCTCATCAGTTTCCTTCAATTTGATCTTTAGAAGCATGAGAAGATCTTGCAAAATCCGACCATACCATATTGATCTTACTACTACTCTTTTCACAAGCATGTCAATACACTAGTGCTGCGTTTGGTATGTGGAATTAAGGGTTGGCAATGGAATATGCATCTGATCTCTCTTCTCTTTTTCTCACAACTTTTCTTCTTCCTCACAAACATCTCTCCTCTCATGCCCTCTCAATTACTTTCTGCCTCTCCCTCATCTCACTGTGAAACAAGGGTATGCATAGGTGACCAGGAACAACCTATATGAGCTTAGATTCAACCGATCCAGGTAATTACTTGTTAAATTTAGTTAGTAATTCTCAAATGCAACCTATAATTTTTTCAAATTAGTTTTTTCCTTTCTAATTCGAGACATGGCAGTAGATCTTTATGCATATGAAACTAATCACAGCTATAGTTGGTGAATCATGACTCCTAACTGCTAGT
>CM042199.1:4479758-4509269 GCA_023539305.1 Ilex asprella
GTCTAATATATATATATATATATATTATTAGACCATCCGATATCTGAAAACCAACTGAGCCCTTTCAATGGGATCAAAAAGTGTGAGCGCCCCAATGGTGCATTATTGTTGCATTTAATTACAATTGTAACTTTGAGAACTCCAATAAATGTATATTATAGGTACATAAATAGCATCATTCAGAATTTTATTAATATATAGTTGTCAAATTAAATTCTATGGTGAAATATATTTCATACTTAATTTTTGGGTATAGAAATAATAGTATTATATTCTAATTAATCTTTTTGTTAGTAAAATAGAATAAATCTATAATATAGTTAGATATACAAATACTCAACAACGACAATTTTTAAACTCCACTATAAACAACAAAGGAAATTTATAAAAAGGACAGAGAGATGCCTAAAAAACAATAGATTAGGTACTCTAAGAGGGATAGAATAAATCAGTAATTAGATTTAACAATAATTAAAATAAGAATTCATTATTTGACATATAATTTATTGTTCAATTTAATTACAAATATAAATTTTTTTATAAAATAAATTATTTTGACTTCAAATGCAAAGGGTATGATTATGACTTCGATTTATGCCGCAACATTTCTTTTAGTAAGTTAAAGGTAGTTACTTGCCTGCCATCGATAAATAGACTGACTCGTGAATTTTGTTCTAAAGGCAAAAAATAAGGCCATCAAAAAATTCAAAGTAAAAAATAAAAAATATATTTATATATATGCTATTAGTACATAATTTGACGACGTAATAATTGTGATCATTGGATTACTTACGGATCAATTCAATAGTCACGATACATTAAGTCTCTAAATTGTGTCGTAATAATATTAATGAAAAAAAATCAGAAAAAAGAAAAAGAAAAAGAAGGTAACCCTCGTAAAACTGCATTTCTCCTCCAGAGAAGATGAAGAAGCTATACTAATTCGAGTAATGATATACTGATTAAATTTTGAGATTAAATTTAGAGTTCAAATGACATGATAACATATTATTTGAAATTTTTATTAGAACTCAAATGACAAAACATCAAATAAAGATATTCAATTCAATTGTCATGTCATCAAAACTCTAAATTTAATCTTAAAATTTGATGAATGTAGAATTATTCGTACCAATCCAACTAAGAGTGTGCGACTGCCCCTCTCTCTCTCTGTGTCTCCTCCACAGAAGACAAAGAAGGTATACCAGTCCAACTAGGAGTGTGCGACCGCCTTTCTTTCTCTTTCTCTTTCTCTTTCTCCTCCACAAAGAAGGTATACCAATGCAACTAGGAGTGTGCGACCGCCTCTCTCTCTCTCTTTCTCCTCCACAAAGAAGGTATACCAATCAAACTAGGAGTGTGCGACCGCCTCTCTCTCTCTCTTTCTCTTTCTCCTCCACAAAGAAGGTATACCAATCCAACTAGGAGTGTGCAACTGCCTCTTTCTCTCTCTCTCCACCTGCTGCAGAACGTCTTACACATTAGTCACCTGTTCTTCTGCGTACATGAAAAGAAGAAGAATGGATGATAATCGGAGAGATCATGATAATGGCTCCCTCCATGAGGATTTCATCTTTTACGAGATTCTTACAAGACTTCCTGTAAAAGTTCTCTTGCAATTGCGGTGCGTTTGCAAATCATGGCGCCGTTTTTTATCATCCAACAACCCTTCTTTCATAGACCTCCAACTATCACGTTCCCAGTATAGGCTCGGTGGCATCAAACTCCTAATTCCTGACGGGCAGTCTAATTGTTTATTAATAATAAACCTTGAGGACGGTATGGATGGTAGGGTCACTCAACCTTTAACCATTCCTAATGAAAATTTCAATGATTTCAGCATCTCTGAAAACATTAAGGGTTTGGTCTGCTTGCACCAGATTGTTGGCACTCACACTAACAATATCAGCTGCACATATATTTGTAACCCTAGCACTCGGGATCACCTGGAACTTCCCCTAGCTCCCGATATCACGACCAACGATGATGACATGACCATGACCCGTGTGCATATGTCTCACCATTTTGGCTTTGATCCATCTTCAAAGCAATTCAAAGTGTTGAACATCCAATTTGCTTCTTATAATTGCCAAGGGAGAATATATGGAATGGCCTTTTGGATTTTCACTTTAGGTGGTGATTCATGGCGACAGATTTATCCTATCAATTTTAGATATAATGAACCATCTTCCTGGTCCTTTTTGTTGAAAAATTGTGTGTGCCTTAATGGTGCATTGCATTGGTTGGCAATGAAAGTTATAGTGGTTTTCAATATGAAGAACGAGGAGTTTCATGAAATTCCGCTCCCTAAGATCAGCATGATCCCTGATGCAGACCGGGTTGTTCTACTTCAAGTTGATGGACATTTGGTTGTATTATCTCTCCGTGATAGTGTTAGTGTGTTGAATCATGACATGCTGGACATGGAGATATGGACATTGGAGGACTACCAAAACAAGGTTTGGATGAAGGACACTGTTACCATCCCATTTAAAGATTGGAGGAAGTGGCATGATCGTCCTGTTTTTGTTGTACCTGCAGACAAGGACTTGCGACTGGAAGATGGATCACAGAGCGACAGCCATTTAGGGGTACTTTGTTATGTTGCCGAGCAGAGGAGTCTTATGAGAGTCCAAATTCCTGAGTTGTCTGAGTGGGGGATTAGTCATATTTCCAATTCCATTAGTTATAGTGAAACCATCCATAATCTTCTCTTTCACAATCAGAGGTATTGATCTGTAAGTCGATTATCTGCAGTTAAGTATCAGTGACATCATTTGATTTTTTTATTGATGAACTTGTTAAGTAGTGTTTCAAAATTGAATATGTCTATTATCCTGTATTCAAAATTGAATATGTCTATTATCCTGTACTTTGTTGCAGCAGAATTTTTTTTGTTTTGGCATGTTTACTCAGTGTGCTGCTATTTTCCTGATTCAGAACACCTCAAAGGCACATATGTCTTATTTTTTTTTGGCATTGCAATGAGAAAATTTGCTGGAATGCCTCCATAAATCCACATCTTTTCAGTATTTATAGTCTCCTTGTCAATATATTCTATTTCAATCTGAGCTTTAGAAGCACGATAAGATCTCATGCACGGAATATGAGCTACTGTATCTTAATCCTCTGCTTTGAAATGCAATGGACAGTCAAAGAGAAGAGATGAAACAGAGAAGAGTTTAGGAACTTTCTGAACTTTCTTTGTTACCTTTTTGCAGCATATTCTATCAAAAACGCCGAGAAATAGGATTAACACGATAAACAATTTAATAACTGAAATTAAAATCCACCAAAGAGATGCAGAGCAAACAAGAAGAATTCTTTTATCTTAGCAAGCCAAGGTTTAATTCATTCCATATGTTCCGCCCCCAAAGTACAAGATTTTGAGATAGAATAATAATATGGAATAACTCTCCTGAAAATAGGTGCATTTCCAAAACAAAATATTAAGTTCTAGTCAGACGACTCCCATACCTATCAGACGATATAATATAAGCACAGCACACATGCTGAAACTTCCCAGAGTAGAATCGGTTTTCACTCTCAAGATTGCCAAAATCTGCACCTCTCAATTATCAGCAACAAGTTCAATTACTTGGACCTTTGAAGACTAAACTTACGTGACTTTTCATCGTCTTATAGTATGATCTTGAGACAAGCCAGTGTCAGAGAGATATGGCAGCTACATTACTCTGTGAGCCGTCAAGCAGAAAATCTGTAGACAGGCAACATTACAAGCATATATAGCCCATCTCATGGTCTCTAACTTCTCTGCAAAAATGTGTGCTGCTGATAGTTTGATGTAATTCAATTCCCTAATATGAACATTTTCCCTGATGCAGACATGGTTGTTCTACTTCAAGTTGATGGACATTTGATTCTAGTGACTCCCTGTGAGGAGATTTGGAGATTGGAGGACTACAAAAACAAAGTTTAGACAGAGGAAACTGTTACCAATTCCACCCCCTTTCAATATTGGTGTCTCTGGCGTGGTGGTATTGTTTTTGCTATGCCTGCAGGCAAGGACTTGCAAATGCTGTGTTCATTAGTGGACAATGGATCATGGCACCACCGCCATTTAGGGGTACTGTACTATCATCCCGAGCAGAGAAGTCTTCTGAAAGTTCAAATTCCTGAGTTATCAGAAAGGGGATTCTCTTTTATTGATGGTGTCATGAATTATACCGAAAGCATCCAAAACCTTCTCTTTCAGCGCGCAATCAACAAATGATTAAGTTCTTAATGAGCAGCAGTGGTTATCACAGAATCAAAGTGTTGGGGAGTTCCATCGAAAGGGTCCCAAGGAAAGGTGTCAACAGCCCACAGATTTGTGAGGTTGCCACACTTGGTTATCTCTGCAGTTAAGCAGCTTTAGATCTCTGTTTCTTCTTTTCTGATTTTAGTTATTTTAATGTCTGAATTTGACTCAAGGTAACTATTTCCACTTGGAGGATTCATGTGATGTGTTTATTGATGAAACTTGTTAAGTTCTGTTTTAAAGCCGATGATTCAGAAGATCTTACAGGACACATGCTTTGTTTTTTTTTAGTTATGCGGTGAGAATATTTCCTGGAATGCCTCTATAAATCAATATCTTATCAGTATGTTTAGTCTCCTTGTAACTATTTTCTGTCAGTTTGAGCCTTAGAAGCACGATAACATCTTGCAAATGTGAACTACTGTATCTCAATTCTCAGTTTTGAATGCAATGCACAGTCAATGTTAGTGATGCCAAGTTACTGTGAATAACCATGGGCTTTCTAGTGTTCATAGGATTATATTCTGAGCAATATCAGAAAAAACTAAATGTGATGGAGCAATTTAAGAATATTTTGCGCTTATTCTTCCAGGTAAAGTTTGCATATTGATCTCGTTTCTTCTTTCTTTTTTTTCCAAGAATGAAAGAGTCTTTCAATGGTGCCAATTGATAGATCGATAGCACTGCAGGGTCTTAGACTGAAAACGTGGAGAAGTAGGAGTAACACAAGAAACATTTCATGAGATGTAATAAACGCGGCACTTTACCAAATCCACCAAAGTGGTGCAGAGCGAACAAGAAGAATTCTTTCATCTTAGCAAGCCAAGGTTTTTTTTTTTAATCTCAAGATTGCCAAAATCTACACTCACTGGATTTTCTGTAAAAGCAAAGAGCAACATGTTCAATTTCTTCCACCTTTGAGACTAAATTTTAAACAACTTTTCATCATCTCCATATGTAGGCCCTCTCATGGTCTCTCACTACTCTAGCCTCAACCCTACAACATAAAATATATATCTCAAATTCTGCATAAACTCCACTGATTCATGGTCACGCAATGATCCTGTTATTTCTCTTGGTTGTGAGATTAAAGTGTTTTTATCCGTAAGTGTTTTTTCTTTTTGTTTTTTGACAAAAGTGAGGTGGTGTTTGTGATGACTTATAAAAATCATAGTTCTTTTTAAATTTCAAATGTGTGAAAGCGCGACCAAAAATACCATTATTGTAATATCACGTCATTTGATCACTATTTTTTATCTCCTTTTTTGGTCAGTCTAGTACTACTCTTACCAATATGTTACCAATGTTTTACTCTTAACATGAAAAGGAGAAGAATGGTTAGTCTCACTCTGAAAGCCTAGAGAAGCACAATACAGCTAGTACTGTTCATGATCATGGTTTATGGATTCATCTCCCTGATGATATTGTCTTTTACCGTATACTTACAAGACTTCCAGTGCAATCTCTCTTGCGATTCTGGTGCGTGCGTTTGTAAATAATGGTGCCGCTTCTTAGTACGCAACAACCCTTCCTTAATTGACCTCCACCTATCGCATTCCCAGTCTCGGCTCAATGGCACCATACTTCAATTCTCTGCTCGCTCATGACACGGAGTTCCACAACCAGTATTTGGTCTTAGTAGACCTTGAGGGAGGTAGGGTCACTAAACCCTTAAGAGTGTCTAATGAGGGAGGTAAGGTTGCACAACTTCTATCCTCTATTTATGGCATGGTATGCCCGCACCCGACTGGTTTTACAAATAAGAAGGTGTACACATACTTGTAATCCTAGCACTAGAGAACTTATGAAATTTCCCATGATTCCCAAAATCATGAATAGCGGTGTCATGATCCATTCATGTGTCTGGAGCAATTTTGGTTTTGATCGATGTTCAAAGGAATTCAAAGTTTTCAGCTTCCAAGTTCCAAGAAATAACAACGCAGTAAGGTTTTGAATTTTCACTTTTGGTGGTAATTCATGGCGACGGATTTATCCTGCCTTGCCTATTGAATTTAGTAAACATGAAATTCCTTGGTTGGTTTGGTTGCGAGACTGTGTGTGGCTGAATGGTGCAGTGCATTGGCTGCTTGGGTACTTAAAAGTTATACTTGTTTTCAATCTGAGGGACGAGAAGTTTCATGTAATTCCACTCCCAAATACCATTCTGCATCCTGCTGGAAACCGGATTGAACTGATTCAAGTTGATGGACATCTGGTTGTATTATCTCTCAGTCATGGTGTCTCACATTATGACACAATGAAGACGGATGTGTGAATGTTGGAGGACTACCAAAACGAGGTTTGGATCAACGACACTTTTAGCGTTCCATATTGGTGGCAGTGGTGCTGTGGTACCATTTGTGTTATACCTGCGGGACAGATCTTTCAAATAGCAACTTCATTAATTGAAGATAAATCATCTAATAACATGTCCGAATTAGGGGCACTTTGTTACGATGCAAAGCACAAAGGTTTTCTGAGGCTCAAAATCCATAAATTATCTAAAAAGTGGTTTCCTCATGTTGGTTCTGCCATTAGTTATACCGAAAGCATGCAGCATATTGTCTCTTTGAGCACACAATCAACACAAGTTTAATTTTTCTTTGAGCAAACCATGAAGGGGAGATCCAGACCTCTTGTTTTCTTCTTTTCTAATCGTAGTTATTCGAATGCCTGATTTGATTCAAGGGGAGAAGTTTCATGTGATTTTTTTTGTTAAGAGTTTAAAGTTATATTCCCTGATTCAGAGGATCTTGAAACGACATGTCTCGTTTCATTTGGCTTTACTGTTGTAAAGATATATGGGAGGTCATCCTGCCTTGCTGTAATTGTTGTGTATCTAGTCGAAATGTTTAGTCTCCTTACAATCTCACAAACTCTGAACATGCGCGAGATTTGTCAGAAAAAAAAATTAGAAAAAGAAACTAAAAATTAAAGGTGATGGGGAAGAATGTAAGAACATTGGACACTTTCTTTGTTACCTTCTTGCAGCATATGCTTTTCAGGTAAGATTTGCATATTGATCTTACTTCTTCTCTTCTCTCAAGAGTATGAAGACATTAAGTCATGATACACTAGTTCTATTTTCAATTTTTAGCCCTTGGAAGTATTGACAGATAAATAGCGCCTTCGGGTTAGGGAACCAACCTATCATTTATCATTTTTTTGATTAGATGTATTGACAGACAAAAATGTATCACTATCTTAAATTTTTTGAATGGATTATGGGTGATTCAATGCCCTAATGAAGACACAGTACTTTGCCATAACTCATACTTGTAGAAACCCTGCATCAGACAAATGGTAACTCATTCAGCCAACATTAAAACCATGTATATAGCCCATCTCATGATCTCTTACTACTCTGGCCTCAACCCTACAACCTAAAATCTATACCTCAATGTAATTGTAAACTCACTGATTCATGATGACCCAATGATCCTGCTATTTCTCGGGGCTGTGAGATTAAAATATTTTTATCTGAAGAAGGTATGAATGTTTTTTTTGGGGTAAGTGAATGTATTCGTTCCTCTTGTAAACTTTACGATTACCACAAGTGGCTAAAACAAAAATTGCCATTTGATCTACTTCATCAAGCATCAAAAAGAACATTAAGAACACTAAACTGGAAGGATTACTGGAAGAACATCTAATCCCACATTTCTTAAACTTAAAAACTTAGGCACAAGTGCGTAGAACCCAAATTGCTGACTAATTGGAAGGGATATCTAGCTTCCACTCCTAGAGAGCATGATCAGTCTGGGGGATCTCTTGCATTATATGCTTATTGAAGTCGAGAAACAAAAATGAGAAATAAAATGCACCATTTTTCTAAATTTAAACAAAAAAAAAAAAAACGCACCATTTTAGTTTTGACATCAAATTGCTATCAGTTTCAATTTGAGCCAAAACCATAGGGAAAGAAGAGGGAGAAAACATGATATTGACAAAATGCTAATCTGTAATTCACTCAAAATAATGTAAAAGTGTTTTACAAATGCTAACTAATACTCTTCTTCACTTTCATAATGTTGGTATAGCAATTGTAATCCATTGCTTGCAATATTTGTCGCATTATATTTTTTCCCTTGTCTGCTCTCCTCTTCTTTTGTTGGCGGTTTTTTGATCACAGAAACTCTAATCGATGATGACTTGAAAATAAATTTACAGCTGATAGAAGCTCCAGGACCCATTGGATCTTCGTTGATGCTGGTTTTTGTCGGGCAATCTGCTGGGTTACAATTTGTCCTCCTCTTTGAATTATTGCTTGATATTTCCCCATCGTCTGTAGGAAACAAAGTTGAATCCTCATAATCATCACTAAAACATTTATCTTGAATCCTTCTGACAACTCTTGATCTCTGAAATATAAGAGCTTCATCCTCTTCTTCCAACTTCTTTTCCTTTTCCTTTTCCTCCTGCTCCTGGAGGAGCTGATCAAGCATTGCATCTACACTCACAATTGCATGTCTTGACTTCATGGACTTCAATTCGTCCAATGCAGCAAAGATGTCCATTTCTCTTTTTGAGTCCAAGGTTCTATTCTCCAAACACTTCATTGGAACTTCCATCTCTTCGGCATCCCTTTTGCGTTTCTTATTCTCTACTTGCTCATCATCTCCACGCCACAAATCCAAATTCCGCATTGCACCATACTCAACAACGTAGTCTGAATTTTGCAAATCTGTCTTCATTATAATCTCCGATGAGCACTTGGTACACCTAAAATAAAATCTGAATATTTGGATTCCATAATATGTCTCATCAATAACGTCTTCTTTGCGCGAATTGAACTTGGTCGCTTTATAGATGTAATAGCCACAGCTGTTGCATCGAATGCTCATCGGAGGCATCATCCGAACCTTAATTTGCTTGTTCTTAGGTTGTTTTCGCCCCGGTATCTTCACTGAATCGAAATCCGCCGGGTAGTACTTGTTCATAGAGGTGTTCAAATTTTCGACTTGTCGCAAGTTTCTACTCTACCCGATCCTACCTACCCTAAAAATCGGTTAGCCGCAAAAATCGGGTATCGGGTAGGAATGCAGAAGAATTTTTGTTCTTCCGATTAAATCGGGTAGGAATGCGGAATAGCCAGCTATTTCCGCATTCCTACCCTACCCTACCCGCATTAATTTTGTATTTCATATTGTTTAAACTTAAATTAATTGTTATTATATTTGTGAAACAATTATGGTGGATTGATGTTCATGCTTTCTTGTGTTTTATTATAATTGTTGTTATAGTTGCTTTTTATTTTAATGTTATTGATTTATTGTGTTGTTAAATTTGTGGATGTTATTTAATTAAATTGTTAAAATGATCTAAAAAATAATATTTACAAAAATATTTATCCGCCTTCCTACCCGACTTCCTACCCGATAATCGGGTAGGAAGGCGGGTAAGAATACTAAAACTGTCGGGTAGGGTAGGCCAAGAAAAATTTTTTTCGCAAAGTATCGGGTAGGAATGCGAAAGAATATATTTCCTACCCGTAGGGTAGGGTGAACACCCCTACTTGTTCAACACCTTCCTCTCTCCCATGTCTTCTTAACAATATAACGATTTCAAACTGATATGAAAAAAAAGGCTTCAAAAAAATAAAATGGAACCAGAAAAAAAAAAAATAGAACACATAAAATTGACGTGGTTCCATTCATTATCAAAACGTCCTTGGAACTGTTTTTTTTATCAAGCTTTTGGACTACGCAGTTCTCTTATAGGCAGCAAGGTGATCACCAAAGTCCAAGTCCATGTGGAAAAAAAAAAACTTAATTTCTCCTAATTGTAGTCAAACCAATATTCAACAAAATTTTAAACCAATGTATTTAAAATGAGATACTATCTAACACAAATACATATGCCAAGAATTTTTGGTTAATGGATGCCACATGAAATTCTCCAAAAGGAAAATTCAATTAAACTTGGAATACAAGTTATTAATAGCACAACAAACAAATGAGATTCACCATGTTGGAATGAGTGACAATGATTTTGGTATTTTATTTGAGCGTGGTCAATATTGTTCTATTATGGAATTTTTTAAGATTTTAATTTATTTCTTAATTTAATTAGGAAACTACTTTATTTAAGGTTTTAGTTTGTTTAGATTTAATTTTAGGGTAAATTACAATTACACCCCTGAACTATCACTCATTGTCACTTTGCCCTCTAAACTACTAGATTTTTCATATTGTACCCTAAACTAACACATTTTTTACATTGTCTCAATTACAAATGTTTCTTATCTTTTTAGATGAAAATTACTGACATGTCAAGTTAAAGTTTAAAAATTACATAATTTGGGGGATAAAATGAAAAACTTTCAGTTAAATATGTAACGGATGTTGATAAGCGGGGCAATGTGAAACTAATGACATATTTAAGAGTGTAATATGAGAAATCTGATAGTTGAGGGGACAAAGTAAAAAAGGTGATAGTTTTTGGGGTGTAAGTGTAATTTACTCTTAATTTTATTTTGTTTCTAAATTTAATTATGATTTTAGTTTCCCAGTTTGATTAGTATGATCCAGCTCTATAATCTGCCAACTGTGTAAACTATTGGAGAGGTCATTTGAGAAAAAAAAATGCCACAAGAAAGCCAAATAAGCAAAAAGGGTAAAAGGCACCAATAGTCTCTAAAGTTTGACACATATTGCACTTTCATCCATAAATTTCTAATTTCGTCAATTTCGTCTTCAATGTTTACACATTGACCCGCTTTGGTCCTTACCCCTAACTTCCGTCTAAAAAACTAACGGAAAATGTCATGTGCTAAGCCCATAAGGGTACTAAGGGACATTTTAGTTATTATACTCTCAAAACTTTGGACATTTTAGTCATTGCCCTCTCTCTTCTCTTACCCATCTCTCTTTCCTCTCCTACTCATCTCTCTCTCTCCTTCTCTAGCCAACGATCACCCCATCTCTCTCCCTCTTCACAAGATTCCATAGCTGGAATCGAGCTTCACAACCATTGAAATCGAGCGCCACCACCCACCACTGAAAACGAGCACTAACATCCACCACTGCTGAAATTAGGGGGAATGACCAAAGTGGCACATGACATTTTCCGTTAGCTTTTTGGACGGAAATTAGGGGGAATGACCAAAGTGAGTTAATGTGTAAACATTAATGACGAAACTAGAAGTTTAAAGACGAAAGTGCAATACTAGTCAAACTTTAGATACTATTGATGCCTTTTACCCAAACAAAAAAACTGAATAAAATAGAAAATAAAAAGAAGGTATACCAATCCAAATTGGAGTGTGGAACCGCCTGTCTTCTCTCCACTTGTAGCGGGACACTATCTTATATACCCAGCAATTTTTTCTCTTGTGAACATGAAGAGGAGAATAATGTTTAGGCTCACTCTGAAAGCCCTAGAGAAGCAAATCAGGGCCACTACTATTCGTGATCATGGTTTATGGATCCAGCTGCCCGATGATATCATCTTTTACGACATACTTGCAAGACTTCCTGTGCAATCTCTCTTGCGATTCCGGTGCGTTTGTAAATGCTGGTGCTACTTTTTAATGCATAGTAACCCTTCCTTCATTGACCTCCATCTATCACGTTCTCAGTCTCGGCACGGTGCCACCAAACTTCTACTCTCTGCTCTTGACAACCTCCGCCAATATTTAGTATTAGTAGACCTTGAGGGAGGTAGCATGGTTCAATCGTTAAGGGTGCCCCATGAGACAGGTATGCTTGCTCAAGTTGTATTCTGTGGAAACATTAATGGCTTGGTGTGCTGGCACCAGCCACGTTTAAAAAACACATGCACATATATTTGTAATCCTAGTACTCGAGAACTCATGAAACTTCCCAAAACTCCCCTACTCACGAATGCCGGCGGTGACATGATCTCTTCGAATGTCTCAAGTTATTTTGGCTTTGATCCATCTTCAAAGGAATTCAAAATGTTGAACATCCAAGTTCCAAGAAGAAAGTATGGTGTAGGTTTTTGGATTTTCACTTTAGGTGGTAACTCATGGCGACGGATTCATCCTGCAGTGCCTAATAATTTTCTTGATCATCAATTTTGTCTGATGATTATGTTGAGACAATGTGAGTGCCTCAATGGTGCATTGCATTGGTTGATTGCGGAGAAGACAGTGATAGTGGTTTTCAATCTGAGAGATGAGAAGTTTCGTGTCATTCCACTCCCAAACACCATTATATACCCATATACACTGCTTCAAGTTGATGGACGCCTGGTTGTATTATGTCTCTGCCCTTTGGTTTTGAGGTATACCACGGACGTGTGGATTTTGGAGGAGTACGAAAATGAGGTTTGGATCAAAGATACTTTTAGCATTCAAAATACAAATGTGTGGCACTGCCACTGGCACTATGGTACTATTTGTGTTTTACCTACAGAACAGATCTTTCGAATACCAACTGTATTATTGGAAGATAAATCGTCGGGCTTCGATGTCTTTTTACTATGTTATGATGCAAAGAACAAAAGTTTTGTGATGGTAAAAGTCCCTGTATTATCTAAAAGGTGGTATCCTGATTCTAGTTCTGTCATTAGTTATACCGAAAGCATGCAGCATCTTAGTCTCTTTGAGCACACAACCAACTGAAGAACATGTAGAGGAGGTAAGCTACTGACAGAATGAAAGGTGTGATGCAGAACTCTTTTTTCTTCTTTTCTAATTTTTTTTATTTCAATGTCTGAATTCGATTAGAGCTAAATTATAATTAGTTAGAGAGCTATATGGCATCATTTCATTCTTCGTTTATGAAACTTGTCAAGCAGTGCCTTAAAATCCAATTATTTCTATCCAGGTAAGTATAATCGAGTTAGTTGACTACATTACAGCATAAACTTAATATATTTTCCCTCTGCTCTCAATATTCTAGCAGTTTCTTGATTCAGAAGATCTTAAAGGCATGTGTCATTTTTCTTTCAGTCTCCCAATCAATTTCAGCGTTATAAGCATGATAAGATTACTAAATCTCAATCATCTGATTTTTATATATGCAATGCAAAGTCAGATGTGTATCTGCCAAATAACTTTGAATGCCTTAACTTCAAGTGTTCATAGGGACTAGACTCTGTGCAAGAGATATATTAGAAACACATGAAGAAAGAAAAACAAACAATCAAAATTGATAAGTGTTTAGATCGAATACTGGCCAACCAACCAGCTGGTTCAGGTGGCACTGGCAATTGAATAGAGGCTTCAACTTTTGTCCATTTTGCAGCTACTTGACCAAAGTTACATGAATAGCAGAAGAACCAATGGATTTATGAGCAGCATTTGGCTTCAAAGGGCTAGTGAGAGAACTTAAATCAAAAACCATTATTGTTTGCTCCATTCCAGTTATAATTTATGGTTCTCTGAACCACGATGTGATTTCCCATGATCTTTCAGAGTGGCCTGCTCGGGCCATTGTCATCCTAACTAGCCCATCTCGTCATCTTCATGAAGACTTTTGTGACATGTTCAAATGAAAACAGGACAGGAAAAACTGGCCCATCCCTTAATCATGAACATGAACAGGCTACACGAGCCATGGCCATCTTTTCGGCCCCTTAAGTGTTGTGTGACATGTCCAAATCAAAACACAATTCGATTACTTTTGGACAAACACAATAAGAATTCAACCTGTGGCAATCGCATTATATGTCTTTTGGCCTTTCTGAAACATCCAGGAAAGACCCTTTGAATGTTGACAGAAACAGTCACTTTGTTTAGCTGCTTCGGACAAATTTGTTATAGTAGCTGATGTGGAGGATCAGCGGTTGGCCTAATGACCACCACAGCCCGCCGTTGGACCGTTAGGTCATAGGTTCGAATCTTACTGCCCCTTTCCCAGTAAGTTTACATTAGTGACCAAAAAAAAAGAGTATTATATGCTCTGGAGTAAACTTCCTTGATGCTTTCAAATGATTAAATCAATTTAGTCAACACAAAGAAGCTGTCAGCATGTGGCACCAACAATTCCTCAGCCTGATGAAACATCCCGGAAAGTAAGTACCTATGAAATATCCTTTGAAAGTTGAAACAGTTTTTTTCTTTATTTTGCCATGCACATAAAGATGAGGTTCTGAATTTTCTAAATTGATTTAACCTAAGGAAAGGTCTAAGTGAAAACTAGGCTGGTTTAAGAAGCAAAAACGCGTGCACATATATTTGTAATCCTAACACTCGAGAACTCGTGAAACTTTCCATGACTCCCCAAATCAGGAATGGCGGTGACATGATCTCTTCATTTTTCTTGAGTAATTTTGGCTTTGATCTATCTTTAAAGAACTTGAAACTGTTGAACATCGAAGTTCTAGACAGAAAGCATGGTGTAGAGTTTTGGATTTTTTCTTTTGGTGGTAACTCATGGCGACGGATACATCCTGCATTGCCTTATGGTTTTAGTGATCGTGAATTTCGTCTGCTGGCTATGTTGGGACAATGTGAGTGCCTCAATGGTGCATTGCATTGGCTGCTTGTGCTTGCAGACAGGAAAGTGATAGTGGTCTTCAATCTGAGCGATGAGAAGTTTCGTGTAATTCCACTCGCGAACACCATTATATACTTGAATATAAAACGGATTCATCCTAGTCTCTTTGGCCACTTTCTTTATTACCTTCTTGCATATTCTTTCCAGGTAGAATTTGCTTATTGACCTCACTGTTTTATAGCTGGCAATGCCTTTAAATGAGAATGGATAGGGTTATTAATCAAACTGAGTTATTCGAGTTTGACTTGAGTTCGGTTCGAATTCAATTCGTTCAGACTCAGCTCGTTTTCTAAACAAGCTCAAACTTGAATAAGTTTTTAGGCTTGTTCAAAAAACAAACCCTATAAACTTGACTCGTTTATGTGGAAATACTTGGGATCAACTCGGGTTTGACTTGTTCAGGCTCGGCTCGTTTCCTAAACGAACCAAGCTTGGATAATTTTTTAAGCTCGATTAAGAATCAAGCTTTTCAAGCTCGACTCAAATTCGACTCAGACTCGATTAACAACCCTATAAATGAATGTTTGTCAGCAAAAATGATTAAGTAATACAATACAATTGCAAATTTGATCTAAGAATTGGATAAATCAACTTTTAGTTGCTCAGAATCATTGACCCTGGTGGTGTGGGGGCCACCTAAGGTTGTGCATCCCAGTTGGGCTGAGCGATGGCTTGAGACTGTAACAACCAACATGGTGGGAGTAATCCGTTGGAAGCCCACATAAACTGGGTCGAGGCATGGGCCACCAGGTCGTTTGGGTTTAAAAATGGTGGACTGTGATAACCCAACTCCACGTTGACTAGATAAGTGAACGAGAAGTGGTACATAAATGTGAGCTTTGGGAAGACTCTTCATTATTCAACACGTTTTAAAGTCGTGCAAACCTAACCCAAGACGAACAATATTATAAAATGCGTGTTCAGGGCGTTACTACTAGATAATTCATAAATCTTCCAAAACGGGCTGTCTTAAATGGGTCATCTCTTCGCCCCTAGACAGCAATTGTAACATGTTCAAATGAAATTAATTTTCGACGAGGCTTGAGATAATAAAAAAGACTAAACAATTGAGGTAAGAAAGTTATAGGGTAGACACAAGCAAAAATATTTGTATAAAGATTAGAATATATAAATATAGACCTACATATAATTTTTTTCCAAAAAATAAAATTTGAGGGGTGTAGCTCCGCCCATGTCAGCAAAGGTTAAGTTAATATTTTTTTCGACCCATTGCGCCGAGTAAAGTTGCGACAAAATTGTTTGTCAGAGATAACTTTTAACGACGAAATTTTTGATTTTTCCTAGGTAAAAGTTTTATTTGTTGTCGTAAAGTATGAGTGGCAATGATTTTGATATTTTATTTAAATTTGGTCAATAACGTTCTATTATGAAATTTTTAAAGATTTTAATTTATTTCTTAATTTGATTAGGATACTACTTTATCTTAGGTTTTAGTTTAGTTAAGATTTTATTCTATTTTAGTTTAGTTTAGTTTCCTAGTTTGATTAGTACTCTAGCACCATAAACTGCTGACTGTGTAACCTATTGGAGACGTCTTTTGAGAAAAAAAAAAGGAAGGTATACCAATCTAAATTGGATTCTACAACCACAGCAAGTTTTCTCTTGTGAACATGAAAAAGAATGGTTAGTCTCACTCTGAAAGCCCTAGAGAAGCACAGTAGAGACACTACTGTTCATGATCATGGTTTGTGGATCCGGCTCCCCGATAATATCATATTTTACGATATACTTACAAGACTTCCTGTGCAATCTCTCTTGCGATTCTGGTGCGTTTGTAAATCATGGTGCTATTTTTTAATGCATAAAAACCCTTCCTTCGTTGACCTCCATCTATCACGTTCCCAGTCTCGGTTTGGTGACACCAAACTTCTATTCTCCACTCATGAGGAGAAGTCACACTGCCACTATTTGTTTCTAGTAGACCTGGAGGAAGGTAGGGTCAGTCAAGCCGTAAGGGTGGCCAATAAGAGACATGGGATGAGTAGACGTATATTCTCTGGAAACATAAATGGTCTGGTCTGTTGGGACCAGCCTGGTTCAAGAAACAAACACTGCACTTATATTTGTAATCCTAGCACTCGAGAACTCATGAAACTTCCCATGACTCCCCAAATCATGAATGGCGGTGACACGATCTCTCCATATTTGTCGAGTTATTTAGGCTTTGATCCATCTTCAAAGGAATTCAAAGTGTTGAAAATCCAAGTTCCAATAATAAATAATGGTGTATATTTTTGGATTTTCACTTTAGGTGGTAACTCATGGCGACAGATTCATCCTGCATTGCCTTATGGTCTTAGTGATTGTGAATTTCGTTCACTGGTTATGTTGGGACAATGTCAGTGCCTCAATGGTGCATTGCATTGGCTGCTTGCGTACAGGAAAGTGATAGTGGTTTTCAATCTGAAAGATGAGAATTTTGGTTTAATTCCACTCCCGAACACCATTATATACCCATGTACAAAACGGACTGATCTGCTTCAAGTTGATGAATGCCTGCTTGTATTATGTCTCTACACTTCGGTTTTGAATTATAACACTGAGGTGTGGACGTTGGAGGACTACAAAAACGAAGTTTGGATCAAGGATACTTTTAGCATTTCACCTACACTTGCATGGCAGTGGCAACATGGTACTGTTTGTGCTGTACCTACAAACATACCAACTTCATTATTGGAATTAGATGAATTAGCAGGCTACAAGAAACGTTTAGTATGTTACAATGCAAAGCACAAAAGTTTTCTGATTGTCAAAATCCCTGGATTATTAGAAAGGTGGTATCCTAATTCTGGTACTGTCAATAGTTATATTGAAACCATGCAGCCTCCAGTCTATTTGAACACACAATCAACAGAAGAATAATTTGAACGTGTATGAGGAGATTAGTTATTGACAGAATGAAAGGTGTGATGCATACCACTTTTTCTTCTTTTCCAATTTTGCTTGTATCAATGTCTGAATTCCAACTCAAGCTAAATTATTATTAGTTCATGCTTTTATTTATGAAACTTTTCAAGTAGTGCCTTAAAATCCAACTATTTCTATCTTGGTAAGTACAATTGAGTTGGTTGATTTTGTAACAGCAGAATCTTTATTGTACCGTCCCTCTACTCTCACTATTCTTGCAGTTTCTCGACTCATTTTTATTTGGATTTACTGTTGAAAATTTTTGTGGGAGGTCATCTAGCCTAGCAGTGAGAAGATTTTTTAGAATGCCTCGATGTTTTGTTAGAATGTTTAGTCTTCAGTCTTCTTATCAACTTCAGCTTTATAAGCATGATCTGATCTTGTAAAATCTGAAACTACTGAGTCTTAATTCTCTGCTTTTATATGTAATGCACAGTCAGATGTAGAGTTGCCAAGTGAGTGTGAATACCTTAAGCTTTCAAGCCTTGATAGGAACTACACTGTGTGCAAGGGAAAAATCAGACGAATACAAAAAAAAATGAAAAAAGGTTAAATGGGATAGATGGAGAAGGAATTGAGAAGATTGTGCACTGTCTTTGTTATTTTCTTGCAGCATATTCTTTCCAGGCAAAGTTTGCATATTAATCTCACTTCTTTTTTTTGTTCTTCCAAATGTAAAAACATCAAGTCTGTAAATGATGCCAGTTGACGTTGGACTTTTGGCACTAATGAATATGAATCATTCACTATTTCCAATGGGGAAGGCCGAGCTTGATAGAGCTTCTAGTGTTTCAAATAGAAGAGTTTTGCCACCGAAAGAAAGTGATTTCAGCAATTCAGTGGCATGGATGAATCAGCCTTCATTGGCTTAAAGCTTGAATTCACACCAGAATCAAAGCCAGAGTTCTCTGCTGTTGAAGCATTGATATGACGAAGACAAAACATTGAAAAGGGTTGTTTTCTAATAGTTTAGAGAGTTTTAAGTACATAAAAATGTTAGAGACGCGTTGAAAATAATTTTTGTAAATCGGTTAGCCCTCTACCCCTTGTATTCTGTTCAGAAAGAGTGATTATAGAATGGTAATGTAGACCTATAATGTGTGTCCAAGAGACACAATACATAAACTCTTGCATATAACAATCTTTAGAAAATGTAACTAGTAGACAACTTTATTCTAATTTTGGGGAGCTTGATTCCGGGAATCAAACTCGTGATGTGTCATTTGAGCGAATAAGTATTTACTATCATTCTACATATACTGAAGAAAAATGTATAAATCTACAAGATATGTGTATCTCTTCCTTTTATAACGTCACGCTATTCTAAATGAACTTTAGAGGTCAAAGTTCAAAAATCTTAGTTAGCAATGAGAAAAAAGAAAGAAAGATGGAAGCATCAGCATGGATACCTCCGGGCCAATGTCTTGGGGCTCCCTGAACCAGTCTCCTGGCCGATGCACATGTGCTATTTTTATATTTTGTATTTTTTGGACTTCAAATATTTATTTTTCATAATTCCAGAAATAGAAATGTAGAAATAATATATTAAGCAAACAATTTCTCAGAAACATGCATGGTATCCTATGGTTCATACTGGAATAGCGTCGAGCCGAATGCTCAGGTCTTTCTTAGTTCGATTTGCATAGTCTTCATGGCATGAAGAACTCAGATTCGACAAAAGAAAAAAAAGCATAGCTGTAAGGCCTAACAGATATAAAAAACGGGATCTCACTAAACACCCTCCAAACCCACAAGCTATGCCGGTGACCCGACCTATGCCCCCCCCCCCCTTCCTTCTTGGCCATCTGGTTGTCCAGTGGAGGACCTTTGTGACATTTTTTTTTTGGTCAGCTAATGTTATGTCATGTTCAAATGAACAATTCAATTTGGACGCAAAGGAGCCTAGGCCTTGATAGAGTCTCCATGAAGGACTTCTGAAAATGAACAAAAAAGAGTCATTTTCTTATCCAAAAATGCTCTGCATGTTCAAATGAACAAATTTGTTCAGTAAACACAAGAAGTTGTTAGCATGTGGTACCAAAAGGGGCCAAATGTGGTAGGGCACGACACATTCATCCAAGTTTTCTTTACCCAAAAAGTTATTTTTCTGTGTCATACCTCTTTTTTCCTCTAATAAACTCATTTTCTGTATTATACTTTTTAGAAATCTTTGACATAAATCATTTTTCGGTATATTATCAATAAAATAGTTGAGTTTACCAGAGACTTATGTGGCACCAACAATTCATTAGCCTGATGAAACATCCAAGAAGGAGCTATGAATTCCGATTCAAACAGTCACTAAAACATCCATAGGTCTCTGAATTTTCTAAAATGCTTGCACATATGCAGTAAGTCTAATTGATGAACTGAACTTTGATTTTATGATAATCAAAAGGTTGACAAGTCAATGGACGTGTTCAAGTTGTCTAAGCTATTTGAATTCAATCACTTTGCCTATATATATACTAGCCAGCTTAGCTTATTTTCTGACATAAATAAAACAGAAAGCAAATAAACAGTGTGGGGAAAGAAGATTTTGATCAATATGTATGTGACGAGGCCTCTCTCTCACTACATAAGGTTTCCTGAAGCTCTTTCATCACCCCCTGAAGGTCCAAATTCGGGTTATTTGGTACTCCAAGATGATGAATCCCAGACTTATTCTTGTTTTGGATTGTGCAAGAATCAGTACCTGGCAGAACTGCCGTTCCCTCAGAACAAGAATTTAACCATTCGATATAACACTAGTGCAGGCTATGTCCAATAAGTGTCTGACGATGATGTTGTCTTCATTCCAGTTCTTAATCAACCATTGTCTTCCAATCGTTACTACGCGATAATGCCTCATGGGACACACAGAGGGTATGCATGCTTCACTAAACAAACTCCATTTTCTTCTTCTTCTTCATCTTCTTCTACTTCTTCCTAAATGAGAGGCTCTAGGATCATGTTAGAGGTAGTGATCTCAATCATAATATATTAGGACACTTTTACTTCTTGTCTATCTCACAGGTGACTAATACCCGAACAGATCAATCCATTTTATTGCTCAGTGTAATTTAATTATATGTTTTGTATTAATAGTATCGCGTAACAAAAAGGTTTCAGGATGATAAACCTGATTAAGGTCCTTTCATGCTGTTAGCAGGAGTATAATAATGGGGTAGCTGGTTTAATACCCTGGATTTGACATAGACAAGTTTTGATTAAATACTTCTACTTCATTTGGCTTTTAGGAAAGCATACACTTGTTCAAAGGAGGAAGACATGGCAACTTGCTGTTTCTGTCGCCGCATCCGAGATGTAAAATCAAGGCCATTTAATCCAAATGACATATATCAGCAATATGAGATTGCTCCTTATGAAACATGCTGCAGTGCCAAGGGTGACTTTTATGCCAAGTCGTTAGCACCTGATGGTTTCCCTCCAAACATCTTGAGGAGAAAAGGGTGGAAAATTTATGGTAGAACTCCCAAAAACTACAAATTAGGCGAAGCTCAAGGCCTCAATGCTGCCCTCCGTGCACGCCTTCCAGAATTTAACTTCCCATTGTCCTATAAGAGCTCTATAGGCATTGTCATAGGGAAGTGGTATTGTCCTTTCATCTTTGTAAAGGAAGGAATTTTGAAAGATCAAACGAAAAGATCGATGTTTTATGAGGTGACACTTGAGCAAAGATGGGAGAAGATTTTCACATGTGAGAATAATTCTAGTGAAGGAAAGATGGTGTTTGTTGATGTTGTTGTTCAAACAGAAGTTGCCTCGATTGTTGGCAAGGAAACCGTGTGGAATGAGAGAGAGGTGGTCGATGGGGAAATATGGTTTAGGAGTTTTGGCAATGTGGGAGGAGGAGTAAGTGTGGGATTAAGAGTAGAAATTGTTCAAAGAATAAAGTGGGAGCAAGAAAGAGCAGGCTAGCTAGGTGGGGAAAACAGGCAAGCAAGGGTGAAGAGAGTAGAGGAGTTTGGAGGGATTGGTGAGTGGAGGAAATTTGGATGCTATGTGTTGGTTGAGAGGTTTGTATTGAAAGGAATGGATGGAAGCTTGGTGATGACTTGTGATTTCAAGCACACTCATCAGATCAAAAGCAAATGGGAATGAGATTATGTGTTATCTTTGTTTTAAAGATATATCCTCAAAGAGTTTTTGTATTTAGTGATGAGTTTACCCTTTCTTTTTTTTCCAGAATTTTATTACATTACATATTCGCCATACCGATATATTTAGTTTTGTTATTGGTTAAAATTGTGAGAGTTGTAGAGGATATTTGCAAAGATTAGTAACAAAAAATTATCCAAGTGAGCACTTACTGGGAAGAAAAAAGAGGCACTGATTTTAGAGGGAGCTGCTCTAAATTGGAAATCCATTGACAAATCTATTTTCCATTGTTTTGATCATATATAAAATAAAAATACATAATTAAATAATTTAATATTTATGTACAGGGTATTCTTGCCCAAATTGGAACCCTTAATTTTTTGGACTGGCCACTTGGACCATGATCATTGTTATTGAGCCCGCTGGGCTTATGGCCACTCATACTGGGCTATTTAGATGTCTCTCAAGGTAAAGCTAATAATTGAATCGAAGTACTTGGGTTCAGTTTGGACTCAACTTGGATATAACTCAATTCAAGCCAAGTTAAGACTCTGCAAAAGACTCGACTCGAAAAACTTGACTCGGTTAAATGTGAAATAGTCGAAGTACTCGACCTCATCTCGAGTTTGGCTCGTTTTAGGTTCAGCTCAGGCTCAACTTATTTTCTAAACGAATCAAACTTAAACAATTTTTTAAACTCATTTAAAAAAATGATATTGATAGGCCTGACTCAATTATCGGTCTTACCTTAAGGACCATGGTAACATGTTCAAATGAACAACTCAATTTGGTCATGAAAAGCACTATGGTACTGAAGAAAAAAAATCTATATCATACTTTTATAATTATTTTGGACTTTAGATCTCCTTTTCATTTATCTGTGATTGTTGATATTCTTTACACGTGTAAAATTTTTATGGAAGAAAAAAAGATGTATGATTTAATTTTTCGGTACCATTGTTGGACATGTTGGTCACTGGTAACCATCGCAAGGAGAAGTTTGCATAGGTTTTCCCCAAACTCATTCCCCTTCAGAACTTAATTCCTCAATCTAGCCATTTTTAACTTAATTCACAAATTCAGTCTTTTTTTAAAAACGTCATTTGAAATGACGCTTTCTCCGTAAAATCTTCATTTTGAATGACGATTTGTATCTGAAATTTTTTCCTAAAGACGTCATTGGAAATGAAGTTTTTAACTTGGAATTTTTAAACGACAGTTAACGGAGTTAAGTAATAAAGAAGACATTTATAAAGACGTCATTTGTAATGATGTCTTTGAATCCCTTATACACAGTCACATTTTCTATCCTTTAACCTTTTACAATGACGTTTTCTTAGCCAAAAACGTCCAACCAACTTGTAATAAATTTTAAAAAGCTAATAACTCCACTTTATGTCTTACATCATGATTCACTAGACAAAAAAAATTAATTAAATTTTAAAATTTAATTATCTTTTCATAATAATTTTGCACTTATTTTATAATCAAAAATAAAATTTATAAAAGCATAATTAAATTTCACATTTTTCAATATAAAAACATATTTGCAAAATATATATTTAATAGAAAAAAACTTAAAAGCGTGTTTTGAAAGCACACTTGTATATCAAAAAGTATATATTTAACCCATGACATAGTAAATTGATTAAAAAAAATCTCAATATTATAATATCACTTCTCACGTCGTAAAATTATTCTAATCTGGAAGAGTTTTTCCTCAAACCTAGTCAACACTAAAATTTTATTTCTCAAACTCAATTTTTTAAAAAAAAACGTCACTTTAAATGATATTTTTAAAAACGTTTTTTTTTTAGAAATTTGTTTTGTATATGTTAATAAATTATGTGTTCCAATTTTATGTTATAAGTTCATTGAACATTTATAGTTAACATACAAAAGTGTGCAGAACTTCATAATATGGAAAAAGGAACTTATACATTAAAATAAAACAAATTTATTATATGACGCTGTAAGAAATACAATTTATCAATATTTAGGTTGATAAAGAAAGCAACATAAAAGGTTGTCCAGTACACATAAACTTGATAGAATAAAAGTGTCAGACGCATCATCACTTACATCGGAATAATCAAAAAATTTTATATCTAAAACAAGTAACGAATTCTGCAAAATTTGAATCTCAGCATAATCAGGATCGAAATGTTCATTTTTTGCATGGTCGATTGCATGCAAATGATCAAGTTTACGCTGCATTTGATTATTTTCACGTCCAAGTCTTTTTATGATCTCGTTATGATTAGTAGAGTTTTGTGGATCATATATATCAGCTGAACGTGCCTTCGGTACTATTAATTCATGCCAACAACAGCATACTTCAAGTTCACAACGTTTGTCATATAATTTTCGCCATCTTGGCGTGGGTTCGATACGAACACTCGGAGGTGGAGAGTCGGTCGCAGGGCTAACAAATACGTGTCTAACTTGACCGAATGAGTGATAATAGTCAATGGGCTTATTACAAAACTCACGTTTTTGTCCATACAAGGTTACACCAGTAGAATCTGTGTAGGATTCAATTGAACGAACTACGTCTACATCACACGTTGCTCGGCCAGTCGAGCGTTGACGTTTGTAGGATAAAGATGAACTTTATTGTTCATTACGTGATGAAGAACCATAGATAATTTAACTGGATTTTAAATTAGAGATTTTTATGACTTTTTAAAATTAGACGGTGCCGTTTAATAGAACAGCACACAGTGCAGTTTTTTTAGGAACATCAGACGAGCTGAACCCGTCCGTCACTCACTTTTGTCATTGTCTTTCTCCGGCGCTCCATGTATGCCGTGTCAGCTTTGCTCTTGCAGTTGGTTCTTAGTAATAATTATTGTAAATGGATTTATCACAAATTTTTACATAATTTTTTATTGTTAGTTTACAGATCAGGAAAATTAAGATTAATTTATGCACACTTCGATTAATCTTCTCTAGTTCAGTTAAAAAATAAATCATTCATGTCGGAATTAAATTATTCATGAGAGATAAATTTTTCATGATCTGATCCTAAGACATTGTCAAAATTAGAACTCACGTCTGATTTATAGTTTGACCATAATTTCATATGGGTTAATAATACTTTTAATTTCTAAAATGTACTTATTTTATCATTTTAGTCATCATGTTATTAATTTTATTAATTTAGTCCATAAAATTTCAATTCAAGTCATTTTAGTTCATAATCAGACAATTCATTAATTTTTTAAATGAAAGTAATCGCGTATTATTCTTTTAGATTGTATGAAGTGCGATGTGCTCAACACATGATTATTCTATAAAAAATTTAATTATTCGTCTATATAGAGATTATTTAAACACGAATTGAATATTTTATGGACTAAATTGATAAAATTAATACTTTAAGGACTAAATTGACAAAACATGTATATTTTAGGAACCAAAAATACTATTAATTCATTTTATATTTAGATACAAGATATTCTTGTCCAAATTGAAACACTTAACACCATTTATGGCCACCCCTTCTTGGCTATTTGGTTGTCCTCTCAAGGACTTTGGTGACATTTTCAATTGAACAACTCAATTTTGCCATGGATAACATATTAGTACCGATTTTTTTTCCCGATATTCATACTTTATAAATGATTTTGGTCACTCTTAAACATTCCAAGAAGAAGTCAGCATATGACAGTCACAAACTCGAAACCTTGTTCAAGTTGCTAAGCTAAGCTACCTCAATCTCTTTGCTTACACATACACATACACAGATATCCCTTCTACAAATTACAAGAAAGGAAACAAACAGTAGAGAGAAAGAAAGTTTCGTCAATATGTATGTAATGATGTTGCCTTCATTCCTATCCTTAATCAGCCATTGTCTTCCAATCGTTATTACGAATGGGATTGTCAAAAATTGACACGATACGATTAATTGACACAAATAGACACGAATTAAGCGGGTTTGAGTGAGATCTTAACAGATTTTGGTGATAAACGGGTTGATACGCTAAACACGTTTAATAAACGGGTCGTGTTCGAGTGAGACCTGTTAAACCGTTTATCACACGTTTATCTGTTTAAATAAAATTACTATAATAATAAATTAATAATTACTGTAAAAATTAGCTAGAAAAAAAGAGTAACGAAATCAATATAAAAAAATTAAAGTAATAGTTCAAAGACAAAGAAGGGGAGATGAGGAACACTTCAATGAGAAAGGCAAAATAATGCCTTTTTTTTGTCCCACATTGACAAATAATGAGAGATGGGGAGGGTTGAGTTGTCTATAAAAGGCAATGGCCTCTTGCCTTTTTTTTTTTTAAGCCTTCAAGTCTAATTTTTATAAGATTTAGCTAAAAATTCCTTTGTTTTTAAGTAAGTACAATTGATAGTAAAAAAAAAATGTAGTATTAAAATTTGTTTATATAATTTTTTTAATATTAAATGGACTAAACGAGACATGTCGTGTTACCCGTATATTACGTGTTGCGTACGTGTTCACATATTTTTCACCCGTCAACCATTTAACCCGACATGTAACCATTTAACCCATTTGACACCCCTAATTACGAACAAACTTGATCTTCTTCTTCTTCTTTTTCACTGTGGGGGCTCTAAGATCAATCCGCTTTTTCCTTCTGGTATTCATGTTATTCAGTTCAGGCATAGTTGTATAGAGAAATTCCATTCAAAACTGTTTTTAAGAGGAGTAATCATGTAACTAATTTAATCATCTGCCCTCCGTGCACGCCTTCCTGAATTTAGCTTTCCAATGTCCTACAAAAGCTCTGAAGTCATCGTCGTTGGGAAGTGGAATTGTCCTTTTATCTTCATCAAAGACAGACCATTGAGCGATCAAATGAAACAATTGATGTTTTATGAGATGACACTCGAGCAAAGATGGGAGCAAATTTACTCATGTGAGAATAGCTTCAACGAAAGAAACAGTGTGTTTGTTGATGTTGTTGTTCAAACAGAAGTTGTCTCACTTGGTGGCAAGGAAGCTGTGTGGAATGAGAGAGAGGTGGTCGATGGGGCGGTATGGTTTAGGAGTTTAGGCAATGTGGGAGGAGGAGTAAGTATGGGATTGTGGGTAGAATTGTTCAAAGAATGAAATGGGAGCAAGAAAGAGCAGGTTGGCTAGGTGGGGAAGACAAGCAAGCAAGGGTGAAGAGAGTTTGGAGTGGTTGGATTGGTGAGTGGAGGAAATTTAGATGCTATGTGCTGGTTGAAAGGTTTGTATTGAAAAGAATGGATGGACGCTTGGTGATGACTTATGATTTCAAGCATACTTATCAAATCAAAATCAAATGGGAATGAGACCATTATGTGTTATCCTGTTTTATATATATGTCCTCCGGAGTTTGTTGTGTTTGCTGAAGAATTAAACCTTAATTATGTTTTTCTAAAATTTGATTTATATGAATCACTTATTTCAGTATATTGAGAAGTTATGTAGTGATGTTGTTGAACAAAATTGTGAGCACTGAATAGAGAATGTCAATGCTTAATAGTTTTATACATTTTGTTCCTGTTTCTTCTCTTTCACAATGGAATATTGCATTGGATTCTCAAGGCAATGACAGCATGGTTATAGGTTCTGGTATCAATCATCGACATGGACAACACTTGGACACATCGTTTATGATGATACCAAAAATAATCTCAGAAATAAGCTCAGACCTCTAGGTTAGGTCAGGTGGTCAGTCAAGGCGAAAGAACTCAGAGTGCCTGAGCTCAGCCCCGTCCAAGCGGGACCATAACAGGAGTAATTTAAAGACAGTTGGATAGACAACGTGTATCCCCCAAAATAGAACGGATGAGCACGGAAAACTAGAGTCAAGGCTTAAAACCCTCAACCAACCAAAATCCTCTCCCGCAAATCGAGGGAGATCCCACAAATACAAGGCGAAGATCTCGGTGCAGATCCCCTAGACCTAGGGATCAGTCTATATAAGCGAATCAGTTTTGACACCATGGGAGGCCAAGAAAAAATAGAAAAGTACTTTGTAATTCAAATGACCAATAAATAAAAGGGAGCAAGAGCCTCCATTAAAGAAGTGGACTAACTATGCTCTGTAGCTGGTGAACCACTGTATTTCTTCTATCTCACTATCCTCGTACAAAAGATCGACTCTCACACCATCACTCATTCTACGAGCCATGCAGCTCTAATCTCATCCTAAAATTACATTCGTTGACTTTGCTCATCCACCATAAATTACACCATCAGTTTGACGCCGTCTATGGGAACTGGTCATTCCATGGAGACGCCAGAACAAAAAGAAGCTGATGAGCACAGCCCACCCTCGAGGAGATAGCCGGGAGGGGGGCAGACCATAATACGCCAAGATACACCCAACAGAGGGGTGGATGGGAAGACTAAGACCCATATCGAAGGCACCTTCAAAGAAACAGACCTCACCTCGGGGAAGAAAATTAGGAGGTTCATTTGGAGCAAGAACCCGTAGAGGCAGTTCCAGCTCTTGAAAGAACCGTTCCTTGATCCCTTTCAGGTCAGAGGAAGTGAGCAAAGAAGGAGTCAAGGAACGGGACTGAAATTCCCTATCAATTCCGAAAGAAGAGCGATCTTCGAACAAAGTCGAAGTGGGAACAGCCATTAGAGGTCGCGGGCAATGGTGCCGAAATGATGAGGAAGATTCAAGAAAGCCTCCAAGAGTTATAGACAAGAAAGGGGAAATCACAGAATTTATAACTTTGGCCAGCTTTGGAAGAACCAAGAACTACGCCATGAGATAACCCGTCCTTACCCCCTTTCCAAACCCATGAGGACAAGGGTGGTTTAGGAAAGCGAGGAAGTAGGTTATTCCATCTAAGGCACGTGGAGGGTCTCCAAAACGGTTAAAACCCACGGAGACTAAATAAACAGTCCAAAACCAAAAGGAAAGCACAAGCAGCAATGTTCACTCATCATCATCTTCCTCGATCTCGTCTTTGGGACCGGTAGAAAAATCAAGAACATCCAACCTGGAGGGCCTGACCTGCCAGCACTAAGGGGCTCGAACAAACTTCCAAACCTTCAGATAGAACACAAAGAAAAGAGGTCATGTACAATAAGCTGCAGCTCCTATTCGAAGGGTGAACCAAAACCCGCAATGAGGAGGCTCATCAGACCACTGGCAATGCTAGCAAACATGATTTATGCAATTACATCCTTGCTAACTCAAACATATGATGAGCTGATAAGAAGGTATCCGGTGTTTGTTCTTGTCCTGGTTAATCAAGTGAATCCAAGAATAACCTCCAACTTTGAGCCTTGATGAAGGCCATAGATACAACAGCTTAAACCTCTTTTTGAGCACCCTCTCGACCCCTGACCTCCAAAAAACCCGTACAATTCTAGTGATGCAGGTCAGTTGAGATCACTACAGGAAAATCCTAAGATAAAAGTTCTCAAAGCTCTTCAACTCAACATGATTGTTCCCAAGAAGCTTATAGATCTCCTCCAATTTGAGGGAAGAGCTAAGCACATACAGAGCTCGAAGACATAAGCTCAAAAAAAAGGGGGGGCTATCAAGGCCTCAAGAAGAAAATTACGAAGAGTCCAGACATTGGCCATGATAAATATCCTCAAGAGCATTCGAGTATGATTCAAGCAGCAAAGCATGTTCAGCAGGCCACTCTCTGAACCCAATTAGTTTTGCTTTAAGGGGAGCTCAGCACCTTTCAAAGCAAGGGGCAAGAAGAATATATAAAAGATATAAAACAGTCAAGAGGAACACATCAAGCAGAACAAGAAAATGCACGAATCTT
>CM042199.1:4509369-4523842 GCA_023539305.1 Ilex asprella
AAAGCTCTTCAACTCAACATGATTGTTCCCAAGAAACTTATAGATCTCCTTTAATTCGAGGGAAGAGCTAAGCACATACAGAGCTCGAAGACATAAGCTCAGAAAAAAAAGAGGTGGGGCTATTAGGGCCTCAAGAAGAAAATTACGAAGAGCCCAGACATTGGCCATTATAAATATCCTCAAGAGCATTCGAGTATGATTCAAGCAGCAAATCATGTTCAGCAGGCCACTCTCTGAACCCAATTAGTTTTGCTTTAAGGAGAGCTCAGCGCTCCTCAAAGCAAGGGGGCAAGGAGAATACATAAAAGATATAAACCAGTCAAGAGGAGCATATCAAGTGGAACAAGAAAATGCACGAATCTTGATTCAAAGAAAGTATCGTAGCTTCAGCAAACAGCTCAAAAAGTTCGAGAGATAAAGTATATTTCAAGAAAGCTCAAAACTAAGGGAGGTAAAGTTCAAGAACAGAAGTCACGAAAAGTACATTTCAAAACTAAAAATTGCAAGCAAAAACCCTAAGCTTCTGGGGGAGGATCTTGCAAATCAGTAGATGAAGCTTCCATAGAAGGGGCAGAGTCCGGCAGCTTAGTAGCAAGATCCCAAAAGCTGGAGGAATTGGGTTCTCAGAGATATTTGGCCCAAGGAACTCTCACTCCATCCGTTTGCAAGTTACGGGCCTCTTTCACGAGGTCAGTAGAGAAGGAAGTAACCTGGGGAATAATTGGCTGAAGAGGCACCTCCTGATTTATATCCCCAGCAGGATGAGCTGAGGAATCTTCCTCGACATCAGAACCAGATTCTTCCAACTCCTCTTCAATTGGGATAGAGAAGTTAAAGTCCAGGTCCGGGAAGGTCTTGGAAGCTTTGCGCTTAAACGCAAGCCACCCAGAAGCCCATTGGGTGGTGGCATCGTCCTCCAGCTCAGCAATCATATCACCCTTCTCCTTGATCTTCTCATGAAGGGCCACATTCACCTCGCAGGTGGCTTTGTGATCTCGCTTCAGGGCATCGAGAGAGCAGCGGGCATCAAATGCATCCTGATTAGCTTTTGACCAGAGCTCAGTCTTGTGCTTCAGCTCATCCCCCAAAATCCTTAGCTCATTTCGAGCCTTCTTCTCACCCTCTTCTGCCTTGAATTTAGCCCTTTGAAGATCCTGGAGTTCTGAAGCCTACTTCTCGGCCTTATCCTGAAGGATATTCACCTGAGTTTTGAGATCCTTGTTCTCAAAAGAGAGTTCAGCAACTTTGAGCTCATAAGCTTTCAAAGCTTTGACTGAATCCTCCGCAGAACGGACCCTACCCAGCAGGCCATTTACATGGAGAGTCATCTAAGGATAAGAGCAAAAATCAGCATCAAGGACTAGCAGAAGTTAAGAAGGAACATCAAAACATAAACACTTACGACGGTAGCTCCCTGAAGAGTTGAGGCGATTGCCTTTTCTAGAGGCATGGAGCGAGCCCTCATAATGTCAGATTCAGAGAGGATAGATGCCATGGCCCCAGCAGCTGCATTCTCAAAAAATGAATCTCCTCGACCTTCCACCCTGACATTTTTACCCCTGTCAGCCTCAGACTTTGTCATGGATGATTTGATGATCTTGCCAAAAGGGTTGAACAGAATTGTCTCAGACTGGACCTGAGAAACGAACTCCCAAGCCCTCTCGACCTCAGATGGAGTGAGAGAGGCTTCGCTTGGCTCATTGGGCCTAAGAGGTGCGAGATGAGGCTGGGAAGAAGAGGAAACTCCTACGCCTGGTGGAATGATTGAGGGTGAAACTTGGCTATCCACAACCAAAACTGGAGAAGATGAAGTCCCCCTAGCTTTTGAGCCTTAGCTCGGGTAATAGGGCTGCCACCAGACCCGGCTTTGGCTTTCCTTTTACTGCCCTTCCCACCTCTCTACAGTTTGACAATCTTGGCTTGAAGTTTCTCTGCAGACAACTTCATTGTGGAAGATCCTAGAAGGTCTAAACCACGACAATCGATCAGATCTGAGAAAAAAGAAGTGAAAGACACTGGAAATCTGAAAAAGGGGAAAAATTACCTGGTACTTCCTCAGGTCTGACAACCGAGATCGGAGACGGGGCTTCTATCGTCACCTCGGAAAGACTAAGTCCCCTTGCAATTAGGACCTGAAACTGGATAAGCTCAAAATATCTTCTCGGAGCACTCTCGGACAGTTTCAACTTCGCTTCCTCGTCCTCTGTGCTGAGCTCGAGTCTAGCACCTGAAAAGAAATAAAGACGGAGCAAACTCAGAAACCCATAACTCCCAGAGCAAAACCCAAATTGGCTCAGGCAGTGACTTACCCAAGTTCTCGGGGTAAGACCATGCCCTAGGGATACCAAGGGTATCCGTCCTATCAGAGGAGTCATACTCCCAGTTTGCACCCCCAACGAAAAAGAAGTACTCCTTCCAATGCTTGTGAGAGGTGGGAACATTAGAAATAAGCTGCTTGGCGTTGGCTCGTTTGGAAGCATATAAGAAGCCCTTCGACGAGGTCAACTTGACGTTGAAAAAGTCCAAGAATAAGGGGAGGGAAGGGACCCCGAGATTTAAAATATTGAAGAGGACCAAAAGGCCCACTAAGACACCCCAAAAATTAGGGAAAAGTTGAGAGGTATACACATTAAAGTACTAAAGAACAACTTTCAGGAAAGGGTGCAGAGGAAAACGAAGACCATTTTCAAAGGCAGCCTCAAAGAAGCAGACCTTTTTGTGGACTTCGGCGACATAAGGAGTAGAACTTTCAGGACACGAGGGCTGGACACTAGGAGGAAAACTGTAGCGGGCGCTGAAAATCCTAAGGAGTGAAGGGTCAACCTTACTAGGTCCTACGAGCTCAGCTTGCTTAAAAGTAGCTCCTAAATACGACGAGCCACTAGAGAGCCCAGTCCCACTGACCTTCCCTTTGCCTTTGCTAGGCTTGGGGGGTATAGAGGCGGATGATGATGGAAGCTGTCCTGCTTCAACTTCAGGGTTAAGGGCATCGACACCTAGGAAATTGTCAATCTCCTCACCCACTTCCCCTAATTTGACATCCTCATTGGCAGACCTACCACCTAGAGGAGTCGCAGAGGATCGAGCATCTCTGAAAGAAGTAGACATGAGAGGGCAAGAAAAAGGGAGATTATAGAGGCGATAGGGAAGAGGGACACTAACCAGGCACTCCTTAATAACTAAGGGGCTAGCACAGTAACTGCCGACGCTAAGAATCCTCACAATGGAACCCCAGGTCACGAAGTAAGGCAGAGGGGACAAACAGAGATCTCGGTTCCAAAAATAAAAAAATTGATAAGCCCATAAATGCAACAACCACCTCGAATTTGAGGGATCCAGAACGAGTAAAGACGAAAATAGGAGGGAAGACATACCTAGCTATGAGGAAGCAACGAACGAGAACCCAGAAGCCAAATCGGGGGAAGAAAGCACTATGAACGATCGAATCAAGCACAAAAAGTACAGTCTCAAGAAGGGAATCAGATAGTATACAGTCACAAAAGGATCTAAAATCACGAAGAGGGGAAGAAATCAAAGAACGAAGGAAGAAGATGAACAGTAAGAGAGCAGTTCTATTAGCCGTTTGAACATTTAAAGTCTGGGTGACATGAACTGAAACGTACGCGAGAATCGAGTAACTCATGATTGTCAGGAACCGCCAGAGGACATCAGGCACGTGCAAGCTGTGGTCAGCCACATGCTAGTCTAGCCCGGTTAACGACAGCTCAGCCCTTGTCAAAGCCAGCTTAGGCTAAGGGCTAGGGGGCAGCTGATGATACCAAAAATAATCTCAAAAATAAGCTCAGACCTCTAGGTCAGGTCAGGTGGTCAGCCAAGATCAAAGAGCTCAGAGTGCCTGAGCTCAGTTCCGTCCAAGCGGGACCATAACAGGAGTAATTTAAGGACAGCTGGATAGACAACGTGTATCCCCCAAAATAGAACGGATGAGCACGGAAAGCTAGAGTCAAGGCTTAAAACCCTCAACCAACTAAGATCCTCTCCCGCAAATCGAGAAAGATCCCACAAATGCAAGGCGAAGATCTTGGTGCAGCTCCATTAAAGAAGTGGACTAACCATGCTCTATAGCTAATGAACCACTATATTTCTTCTATCTCACTATCCTCGTACAAAAGATCGACTCTCACACCATCACCCATTCTACCAGCAATGCAGTTCTAATCTCATCCTAAAATTACATTCATTGGCTTTGCTCATCCACCATAAATTACACCATCAGTTTACAATGTCACGGAATGGTAATGGTGTTATACGCGCAAAATTCTGCATACATTAAGAAGTTTAACATCACAAGATATTGAAGTCATATTGCATCATGGCAGAATGGTATCAATAGATTTGGTGACTACGACTTTAAAGACTCAGGTTTGGAGATGGCTTGGATGACTCATTCAAGTCGCGTGGACTCGGGACATGCAGACTTGTGGTTTATATGAAATGTGGAATGGTATCGGATTGGAAGGTTCCGAGTTGGATGCTATCAGAGGCAGAGCCAAGATTCTATCTTAGATGACAAAAACATGAATGAAAAAATTTTCCCAGACCTCCGTTAGTACAGATTAAATTGGGTGATATTTTTATATATTCAGATCCAAGAATTAATCACTAAAAGAACATTATATTTAGTTTCCAGTCAACATTAAGAAAATATGAACAAACAAAGATGACCTCTGACTATTAACATGAAATATATAGTCATTTTGTTTGGTTGCCTTCGACAAATATGGTGTACCTGATATGCTCTAGAATCTAGATCATGAGTAAACTTCCTAGATGTTTGAAATGAACTAATCAGTTTAGAGAACAAAAACAAGAACCAGTCACCTACAGCTCCTCAGCCCGATGAAACATCCAGGAAGAACCTATGCATATCCTTAGTCATTTTCTTTAGCTTGCAGATATGGACCATGGACAATTCTCAAAATTTTCTAAATGCTTGCACATATGCAAAAGTCATAGATGATGTAACTTTGATGTTACTAAATATTTTGATGGGGTTATTTATATTTTTTTTAATTGATGTGGTTGAAGCGGTTAAGTGTAGGCCTTAATCTAATTGTGGTCCGTAATGAAAAAGTCAATTAGATTTCATTATAAATAGTAGGTTAGATCTTCTCTCCACTTCATAACCCTAAATTGGTTTGTCCCATTGAGAGCTGTCTATTGCTTTGAAGAAAAAGAGGAAGATATTGCCCTTTCGCGAAAGAAGTCCAGAGATCAAGTATCATGACTCACACAAGTATGTTCTAAATCTTGTAATTTAGGTGTTCTAAATTTCATATACGAATCATTAAAATTTTTTACATGTGGTATCAGAGTCTATCGTATATGAATAAATTGCTAATTTTCATCAGATTTAGTGTTCAATATTTTGCTTCACTATTCATGGCCTTATTTATTAAAAGTTACAATACATATATCTATATGGTGTATATATGACATTCAAGAAAGAAAAAAAAAGGGGGGGTGGAGGCATGGATTTGGATGGCGATGGTACGTCACAAGAAGGAAAAAAAAATTAACCTGGGCCTTTGTTATCCAAAGCATCATGATGGCGGCCAAGAAGAATTAAAAAAAAAAGGGTATCATCATGATGGCTACTGGTTAGTATATAATATATGTTAAAACTTTTATGAGTAATATATGCTCTTTTCTTTTGGATGACTTGTGTTAATAATATGGAGTCATGTTGATGAATAGATGTAGACTTTATCCATACAAATTATTTTCTCATGTGAATATAATTTTGATTGAATTATTATAATTTGTAGAGGGTGTTTGTACAATTCTAATTTTTGTCCCTTGTGATTTATACGATGAAATTTTTTGTGATCCACATATTATTTATTGATGTTGGTAGATTTGAATTTAAATTACTTAATTTTATTAGTAAAAATAGAATTGAGACCTAAATGCAACAATTGATGATGAGTGATTTAAAGAGATACATATTGGTTAGCACCTCATATTGATTGATCACCTGATATTTAATCATGGGCAATTTATTATAATATCCCTTGTTTGATAAATTCTATTAGTTAAAATAGATGGTTGCCACCAAAGTGGTATATTTATTGAAATTTGTAGATTTTCTCATTCTTTTGTTACGAGATGGTCTCTAAATTATAATATACAATTACCTGCTCAAAGGAGGTTGTTGTGTATTGCAATTTGGAGATGTAATGAAACATTGTGGTAGAGGTGCAATAGTCTAGAAGGTTTATCTACCCAAAAGGGATAAATTTTTTGAAACTTGAGCATTCTCATTGGTTAGTTTCATGAAAGAGATGACCTACATCATATTGCATTCCCTGTCCAAATGGAAGTTTGTAATGATGTATTTGAACTCTTTTGATAAAATATGACTTATTTTGTTCAAAACATATTTTATTTATTTATTGTCCAATTTTATTTATATTCTCGTTACCTTGAACAGTTTTTTTTTGTTGTGAATAGTAATAATGTCAACATTGAAGTCTTGACTTATTCTAATTATAAGATATGAAAGCAAGATATTGAGTTCGCCCTAGGAATTGCTGATGTAGACTTTGTCTTGAAAGAGAATGAACCTACTAAACCTACTAGTGAGAGTTACCCTGATGAAAAAGAACTTTATGCAAAGAGGGAGAAATCTAATAGGTTGACTATGATTGCCATGAAAATGTCTCTCTCTGAACACCTTATGAGTGGCTTACCTAAAACCAAGAATGTCAAGGAGTTCTTTACCGTTGTAGGAGAGAGATACAATGTATCCAATAAAACTAAAATTGGGAGTCTAATGAATGAATTAAATAGTATGAAATATGACAATGTAGGTGGTGTTAGGGAATATATCCTTAGAATGGCTCATGTTCAAATCAAACTCAAAGCCTTCAAAATTGTTATTCTTAATGAGTTCATTGTTCATCACATTCTTAACTCTTTGCCTCTTGAGTTTAGCCAAATTAAAACTGCCTATAATACCCAAAATGAGTATTGGACAATTAATGACCTTATCTTCAAGTGTGATTATGAGGAAGAAAAACTTAGAAAAGAAAAAAATGAAATTGCTTTGTTTGTTTCTCAGTCTAAATTTACTTTCAAAGGTGGGTATCATGGAAATAATAAAAAACATAATCATAATGTTCCAAAGAATGATCAAGATTTCAAAAGGCATAGTACTGGTCAAAATATGGGAGGTCCTAAGGCTTCCATTAAAGATGTCAAATGTTACTTTTACAAGAAAAGTGAGTGCACTCGATTCAAGTCATGGTTAGTAAAGAAGAATAAAAAATAAGGTAGCTCAGTAGCCTTTGTTTATTTTAAATCCAATTTAGTTAATATCCCCTTAAATTCTTGGTGAATTGACAGTGAAGTTTCTGTTCATCTTGCCATGATTTTGCAGGGTTTCACAAGCAAACGGAAGGCAAGTGAAAGGGAAGTCAAGCTTAAAGTAGGAGATACTAATGAAGTATATGTTGAGTTCATAGGAACTGTTAGGTTAAATTTAGACACTAGTTTTCAACTTGTTTTAAAAAATACTTTTTATGTACCGTCATTTAGGCGGAATTTGATTTCAGTTTCTTTGTTTGATAAAATTGGATATTATTTTAATTTTAGTAATAATAAAACTCAATTGTCTTTAAATTCCAAAATTGTTGGTCATTGTTATTTATCCATTGGTATACATAGTATATGTTTGGCTGTCAATAATGAATATGGTCTTTCAAATATTGTAAATGTTGTATCTAAGAGACCTTTTACTAAAAAAAAATCTTCACAACTGTGGCATAAACGTTTGGATCACATTTCTAGAGAAAGAGTGGAAAGATTAATAAAGAATGATATTCTTTCTCCCCTTGATTTTGGAGACCTTGATACTTGTGCTGACTGCATTAAGGGTAAATTGACCAAGACTAAGAAGAAAAGTGCAACTCGTGGTCTAGATCTTTTAAAAATCATTCACACTGACATCAGTGGGCCTTACTCACGTACCTTGTGTGATAATAAATATTTTATTATATTTATTGATGATTTCTCTTGTTAAGAATATATTTATTTAATTAATAAAAGATCTGATGCTCTTGCAAAGTTTAAAATTTTTAAAACTGATGTAGAAAAATAATTAGGGAAAATCATCAAAATCGTTATATCTAACCATGGTGGTGAGTATTATGACAAACATGACGTGCTGGGCAGCATTTTGGACCATTTGTCAAGTACTTGCAAGATTATGGGATTATTGTCCAATATATCATGTCTGATAGTCCCGAGCAGAATAGTGTGGCTGAAAGGCATAATCGCATCCTTAAAGACATGATGAGGAACATGATGAGTAGGTGTACCTTACTTGATTATTTTTGGGGAGAAGTCATTAAAACGGCTTCATACATTCTTAATAGAGTTCCTAGCAAATATGTTCCAAAAACACCTTTTGAATTATGGACTAATAGAAAACCAAGTCTTAACCATTTTCGAATTTGAGATTGTCCTACTGAGGTCAAAATCTATAACATTTTTTAGAAAAAGACTGATTCTAGAACTATTCGTTATTTCTTCATAGGTTACCCAAAACATTCGAAAGGATACCAGTTCTATTGTTCTACACGTGGTACTAAAATTGTTGAGTCCTTAACAGTAAAATTTCTAGAGCTTGATGTTGCTGATGTTGGTTGCTCGTAGCGTATTATTGAGCATAAGCAAAATAAATTTGTTTCTATTTTTTCACCTATTGTGAAAGAGAATATTATACCTACTCTTGTTAATAATTTTTCTGCTCCAGTGGTTGATCCTCATGTTCCTGCAATTGACCCTTCTGTTCCTATTGAGGCTCCTCAACCTTTAGAGTCTACTACTAAAATTTCCATGAGAAGGTCTACAGACCAAGGAAACCTATTTTTTTATGAATATTATGTATACCTTAGGGAAAGTGATTATGTTATTGTTGTTCATGTAACATACCATGATATTATTATTTGTCCTCAATCTGATATGTGAGTAGGTATCATGAAAGATGAGATGCATTCTATGGCACACAATGAAGTGTGGGAGCTTGTAGAACTTCCTGAAAGATGTAAATCCAATGGCTGCAAATGGGTGTTTAAAACTAAGATGGACTCCAAATGTAAGATTGAAAGATTTAAGACTAGATTAGTAGCAAAAGGGTATAGTTAGAGGAAAGATATAGATTTTAATGAAACTTTCTTACCTGTCTCTGCTAAAGATTCTTTCAGGATCATTATGGTATTAGTGACTCATTTTAATCTAGAACTTCACTAGATGAATGTGAAAACAACTTTTTTAAATGGTGAGCTTAGTAAAGAAGTTTATATGATGCAACATAAAGGTTTTAAGGAGAATGAAAAAGAACAATAGTGTGCAAGTTGCAGAAGTCTATCTATGGTCTCAAACAGACTTCTCGCCAATGATACTTGAAATTTGATGAGATAGTAAGTTCTCTTGATTTTATTGAGAACAAGATGGATCAATGCATATATCTTAAGGTCAGTGGGAGCAAATTTATTTTTCTTATTCTTTTTGTTAATGATATTTTGCTTGCAAGTAATAATTTGAGTTTACTTCATGAGATTAAGCAATTGTTACGTAAAATATTTGACATGAAAGATCTTGGGGAAACATCTTTTGTGTTAGGCATTCAGATTCAGCGGGATAGGAGTCGTGGGTTGTTGGGACTTTCTCAGAGGACATATATAGATCGTATACTTGAAAGATTTAATATGCATAATTGTAAGTCTAAGCGGAATAACCAAGCTCAACCTTAGGTATTTTTTGGGTACCATCAATAACCATATGAAGGGCTAGGGATATGTAATTGATACGAAATTATTGGGTATGTGCTAATTAGCTTTAATAGATTAGAATTGTAATCGGTTGAGTGTCATGGTAAAAAGAATTCGACTATTTAAGACATAAACCGAACTATACATGATTATAAATAGATCGTGGATGGATTTAACAAATTTTGACATAACACTACCATCGGTCCTATATGATTATATCATAAATGACGTTTATTTTATTTAGAAACATCAAAGTTACATCATCTATTGCGTATGTGCAAGCATTTAGAAAATCCAGAGAATTGTCCATAGTCCATACCTGCAAGCTAAAGAAAATGACTGCTTCAAAGGATATTCATCGGTTCTCCCGGGATGTTTCATCAGGCTGATGAACTGTAGGTGACAAGTTCTTGTTTTTTAGTAAATTGACTAGGTCATTTCAAACATCTAGGAAGTTTTACTCTAGAGCATATCAGGTACACCATATTTGTGGCAGCACTAGAATCAGGATACCACCTTGTAGATAATTCAGGGATTTTGACCACGAGAAAACTTTTGTGCTTTGCACCATATGACTTTCGCGTTTAGCACGAGCTCGGTTCGGATAAGACTCGATTCGAGTTTGACTCATGTTCTAAGCAAGTCGAGGTTGAATAATTTTTTAACGTAATTTAAAAAAAGAGTTCGACAAGCTCAGTTTGAACTCATAAAGTTCGACTCGATTATTAGTCTTATTTCAAGATATACCTATGGCTGACAAAGGCCCGTTGATGTTATCTAAATTGTGTTCTATTCACATAGAGCTGATTACAAATATATAGTCAAATTCGTGTCGTGTCATGTTTTTTATATTTGAGTTGTGACAACTTATTTATTAGGCGGGTTTGGCTGGTGAAGTTGAATAAACAAACTTATACTTCGAAACTTTGTGTTGCTTTTATATGAAATTTGCAGGTCGTGTGAAAAATAATTAGTCTAGATATACAGGAACCAGGAAGACATTGCCTTTCTTATTTAATAACATGAAAGCTGAATTCGACTCTTTCTAAATGTTCAATCGTTTTATAAAATTCACACTTACCCATACGTGCAAGATAAAGAAAATGACTGCTTCAAAGGATATTCATAGTTTCTTCCTTGATGTTTCATCAGTCCAAGGAATTGTAGGTGTCACATGACAACCTCTTCTTTTGTTGACAATAAATTGATGAGTTAAATGAAACTATGGGTATTAAAATATGAGTCTTTCTTAAACTACCTGTTTAATAAACGAGTGAACTTAACATGATACGATTACTAAACGAATTAAATATGCATGAAGTCAATCAAAAAATACACAATACGATTCGTTTATATATCAGTTATACACAATTTATACATGACACGAATCCGATATAACATAATTCGTTAGACATGAATTAATAAACGAATTAGGTATCAATGAAATATTTTTTGACGACACAAACCCGTTGAAACTCGACACAAACACATCTCAGTCGAGTGGATTGACGGCCTACTTGAAATATCAAGGAAGTTTAGCTTTAGGTCATATCAGCTGCGGAAATGAATGTTTATGTTAATATCAGAGGTCCTTCATGGATGTTTTCATCAAGGCTAAGGGAATGTGATTGGTGCATGCTCACTAGGCCTCTCAAGAGATCGGGTTTGGATTGGATTTCAATCTATCCCAATCCAAATTCTATTAAAAGTTTAGATAACAATTCTTTGGGTTTTTTTTTTCATAATTCATATTCCAATTCGTTAAAAATCGGATATTCAATCCGAAAAATCTATCTTTGTTCCGAATAAATCTCTTAAGTTGTATTTTAGCAAATAACATCTAATTTTCAATATAATTTTCTCCATTAATCATTCAATTTCATCATATATTTATGTATATTTACATATATTAGTTATTACATATGTGCGTCGCACGAGATTCATATTAAATATAAAAATATTATGTATTAAATTCGTGCCCTTTTTTGCCCAAAATCTATAACATAAATCCATCAATGAATTAGGCCTTTTTTTCCCCAAAATCTATAAGCTAAGTGTATTAATGTATTAGACAATAAGTCTATTTGGGGTTAACTTAAATACGTAGCTTTTAAGAGTTTTGAAGTAAAATAAGTTAGATTTGTTTGAAACTTGATTTTTTAACCAGCTTATACAACAGTTTTTTAGACTCAAAAACACTTAGGCTAATTTAAGAAACTAATTTTATGATATTTTCTTCCGACTTTTTATAGTTTTGTCAAGGGTCTTATATAACTTTTTTATTGATTATATTCAAAAAATATTATTAGTGATGTAAAAAATTTTAAAATTTATATTTTGAAAACAATTATGCATAATCTATACATACATATAATTATTATTTTTTTTATTTTGACACAAAAAACTAGAAAGTCACTCAAAATAAACTTTTTCAATTTTTTCAACTTTTTAAAAAGCACCTCAAACAATTTTAGAAAATTTTTTCAATTCTGATTTCAACGAAACTTTTCAAACCGTAAATTTTCACCTAAAAATGTCAGCTAGAAACCGACCAAAACTGAGTAATTAACTTTGTATCACGTATTAGTAGCAAACCAACTCATGTGTCTTCCAGAAATTTTTAGATGAATACTACACACCAGGTGGCCCAATCCACGTGGAGTGTTCCTCCAATTACACACCACTAAAACACCGGAGAAATTTTTAGGTGAGCACTACACAGCTGTGGCTTGACCCTATGACATAGTACTCATCTAAAAGAAAATTGCTATCTAGACTTAAGAACCTAAAAATGCAGGATTTTATTAGATGTACAGACCATGTGGGTCAAGCCGCCATGTGGTGTGTGGTACTCACCTAAAATTTTCTCTTTGTCTCTGATGATATTTAACATCCAAAAAGCTGTCAAATAAAATACATCTCAAGCTAAAATATCACAAGTACCGTCTCGTTCCGGGCCATCGCACGGGAGTTAATGACCTTTCAAAACTTGTGACTTAACTCGTGCACTTGAATTGGACATTCTAGCCGTATATATGACTCAACATTTGATGATATCTAAAACAGAAAAAAAAAATACATGATTTAGGCTAGTCCAACAAAAAACTCATAAAGAATCATATTTGCAAACCTGACTCGTTCTCTCTCTGGTCGAATGGACAAGCTGATTCAATGATTCCGAGAAGCAATGCTTCTATTCAAATACAAAAATAAAAAAAAAAAAGGAAAAACATCAACTAAGCAACTTTGCAACTTCGCAACTTTCATGTGTCAAGGTCAAATGACGAAAGATTACACTATTATATAATATAAGACATATTATTCACTATCGGTTATGTAACCATTGAATTAGGATCACTGGGCTATATGACCAACTTAGTGTTTCTGAAGCCAACACTACAAAGAAAAAAAATGCAATTTAGAATTCATATGTCAAATTAACATAATCTCATCTTAAATAAGTGAACTGAAAATTGAAGTAAAACCACAACAAAGCCTCTAAAACGTTGACATTCCCTAAACAGCACACACAAAAAGCTTTAGAATATGTATGAAACAAGATAACACATAACTTCATTCCCATTTGCTTTTGATCTGATGAGTGTGCTTGAAATCACAAGTCATCACCAAGCTTCCATCCATTCTTTTCAACACAAACCTCTCAACCAACACATAGCATCCAAATTTTCTCCATCCATCAATGCCTCCAAATTCCTCCACTCTCTTCACCCTTGCTTGCCTGTCTTCCCCACCAACCCAGCCTGCTCTTTTTTGCTCCCATTTCATTCTCTCAACAATTTCTACCCTTAATCCCACACTTACTCCTTCTCCTACATTTCCAAAACTCTTGAACCATATCGCCCCACCGACCACCTCTTTCTCATTCCACACGGCTTCCTTGCCAGCAATAACCGAGATAACTTCTGTTTGAACAGCAGCGTCAACAAACACACTGTTTCGTTCCCTGGAATTATTCTCAGATGCGAAAATCTGCTCCCATCTTTGTTCAAGTGTCATCTCATAAAATATTGATATTTTCGTTTGATCTCTCAAATTTCCATCAGTGATAAAGATGAAAGGACAATACCATTTCCCCACAATGACACTTTCAGAGCTTTTATAGGACATTGGGAAGTTGAATTCCGGCATGCGTGCTCTGAGGGCAGCATTGAGGCCTAGAGCTTCGCCTAATTCGTAGTTTTTGGGAGTTTTTCCATAAATTTGCCACCCTTTTCTCCTCAAGAAGTGAGGAGGGAAGCCATCAGGTGCTACCGACTTGGCATAAAAATAACCCTTGGCACTTTTTCGAGCAATATCAAATTGCTGATATATGTCATGTGGATCCAATGGTCTTGATTTTACATCTCGGATGGAACGGCAAAAACAGCAAGTGGCCATGTCTTCCTCTCTTGAAGAAGTGTATGCTTCCCTGAAAAGACAGTTGAAGAAAGGGCATTTAAGCAAAGCTTGTCCATGTCCATCCAGGGAAGTAAAACAGTTGACTGATTATTTCCGTTAAAAACTGTTTTGAAGGGAAAAATTGTTTGGTTTTCATCTAAAAAAACAACATCCAAAAATAATTTTTGAGAAGAGATTTAGAAAAGTTGTTTTGATATTTTTTGATAAAAAAAACTTGTTTAGTTAGATGATTTCAAAAATAATTTTACACAATAAAA
>CM042199.1:4526993-4538491 GCA_023539305.1 Ilex asprella
GGTAAAAAATTTAAACACGAATACAAACCATTTAATAAACGGGTATTTTAAACTTGTCGAGTTGGGTAGAGTCGATTTAACACGGTTAACTACCCGTTTGACCCATTTACCTGTTTATTTAAAAATGTTACATAACTTTATAAAACTAACACAAATAGATGTGATATTTAGAAATATCACACTATATTACAAAGTACAAACTATAATAAAAAATAACCAAATTCTATCAACAACCATATTACAAATCATAAATACAATCTGAAATAACAATTACATCAAATAACAATCATATTACAAACCATAATCTCAAACAACCACCAATTTCAAAATTCACAAAATCCCGTGAAAGAGATCAAATTTTCACCTTCACGACAACGAGCAGATTCAACAATCAAATTCTCATGCCCTACACAAATTAAAATGAAATATTATATAACATTAATAATTAAATAAACTCATAACTAAATAAGTAACAAAAACTTGACATTACCTCTCTTTAGTCATGATCAATGATAAATATAGAATTAGAGCATTGAGCGGATATAAACTTAGATTCATGACCGGCCTAATCTTCTTCATCAGAAATTATAATATTGTATTTGGAAGAATCCATCTGTTTAAGGCAAAAAAAATAGAGTTAAATTATAAATTATACGTAAAAGTTACAATTACAAATTATACATAAAAATTCAAACAAATACATCACACATACATACTACCTTATCTATGCTCAATACACGTACATTTGTCCGTAAATATGATGTTAATATATACACAATCACCTTTCATATTTCATAAGCATCAAAGTAATGTCTTTACTTCCATGCTTACCTTTGTTTGGCTACTAATCTGCTATCTCATTTGAAACATTCCTCTGCTCACAGAAAAAATATTCTAGCAGCACAGTCCAATGCTCAATACAAATATATTTGTCCATAAAATAATGCTCAATACAGTTTAGTTGTGTATTGCTATCTCATAGATTGAGCAATAAATCATTTAACATCATCATACTTCATAGCAGCACAGTCGAATAACAAAAAACACAGATCTAAATACAGATCTAACACATATCTAAATACAAATAACAAAGAACACACAAAATAAAAAGATTTAAATTCACATAAAACCTAAATCAACTAATCAAATCAGGACTAAGCCTCTATTGTCAAAGATTTACCTGCTCGAAGCCTTGGCTCAATCTCATAGATCTAACACAGATTTGCTCGAACTCTTGCTCAATCTCGCAGCTCGCTCGATCAAAATATAAAACTTCAGCTAGCTCGATTGGTCTCGCTATTCGCAGCTCGTTGAAAGAGAAAGAAAAAGAGAGAAGAGAAGAATAGAAGATGAGTAGAGGGCCTCTGGATTGGAGGCGCACAAAAAAGCTTCAGCCTGTAGAAGAGTGTAAATGAAATTAGATTAGGGTTAGGAAAAAATAATTTAATATATTTTTTGTGTGACTATCATTTAAAAAAAATATGGTTAATTTTTTTAAAATAATTATTAATTTTATTTAAGCGGATAAACGGGTTATAAATGGGTTGACATGTCTCACTCGAGCATGACCCGTTTATTAAACATGTTAAATGGGTTGACCCGTTCATCACCCGAACTAGTTAAGATCTCACCCAAATTCGTTTAATCCATGTCGATTCATATCGATTAATCTTGTTGTGTTGAATTTTGACAGGCCTAGTGAAAATATATCCTAAAGTGGATTTTAAATCACCCTGACACCCAGCAAAATTTGAATTTGAGTAACCACTCACCTAAAGGCTATCAATTCTCCTATAAACAAACATGTAATTTTTTATTTTTTGAAAGTATCTCATAACTTTCTTAGCTGCCACCCAGTGATCTAATCCTAGTTTAGAAAGATATCTGCTAAGAACACTAACTACAAAAGCAATGTGGGGGCCTGTGCATACATTAAACTGCCAACAATACTCGCATAAGGTATATTCTTCATAGACTCTTCCTCAAGATCATTTTTGTGGCATAGGCTTAGACTGAATTTATCACATTTCACAACACCTCAAGCTCCCGGGACTCGCATTTCCTGGTAGACGGTACAGAAGATAGATGTCATTCACCAAGTATCACCCCTCAATAACAACAATCGCGTATCCAAGCACCAAATTCACATCTGCCTCATCATACCGCACAACCATTACTCAAATCAAGTGACCGTTACAAGAAAGAGGCTAAGATCTAGCCTTAGATCTAGCTAAACTCAAAATTAGCTATAAATATTGCACAAAGCCCTCGCTAGGGAACAAGCAATGCAAGTTTATTCAAAACACTGTGTAATCTCTCCCCCACTATCAATATATCCCCCAAGGAGCAAGAGACTCTCTTGAAGAGTGGATTAGCCGAGTTCCCGAGCTGGTGAACCACTATAATTCTTCTATGTGATTGATTACGTTCCCGAAAACCCTTACTCCCAAGAGCCTTGAAACTCGGATTGATCTCGTCAGAGCATGCTCTAGTCCCTATTCTGCTCAATCGCGTTATACACACTATCAGTTGACGTCGTCTATGGGAACGACTGTTCTTATTACATATATATTGATTCTCTTCAGTAATTGATGGTCTCTACAAGTAAAATAAATAGAAGTCAGATGAATCTTCAATGGTTACAGAAACAGCAATAAGTTATGTAACGCCCCAAAAAAGTACCTTGGACAGCATTACTATCTAAAATCATTCACATCATGAGAACAACTAATAAAATACATCAATAAATAGAATTTCATTCATCATATCTAATATCTACAACATCATTCTAAAAGAATATGCCAAAACATGGTAATTATATCCAAAAGAATATGTCTAACCATGACAATTACATCCAAAAGAATCAAATTTAACTTTCCGCAGAATAACAAAAATATTAGACTTCACCGAGTCTCAAAAGGAATTTCCTAGTCTAGTACATAGGAGAATATAACCCTAAGCATCCACCTCGAGATCCATGTGCCCGTCTAGTGGAGCTCCTCAATGCACCTGTTCATCGGCTCCGAGCTCCTCATCTAACACGTAATCTGAAAAATATATTGTTTGTAGGAGGTGAGCACTAAGTTCTGTTGAAAAATCCTCCCAAACTCGAACAAGGTTTAGAAAACATATAAAACAAATCGGTCACTTTTCACAAATAACATATATAGCTTTTGAAAAAAACTAAGGACATTTCAATGGATCTCAAGTTTAAGCAAGAGCAATAATTAAATGAAAGGATAAAATCAATTTCCAACAATGATGATTCCAACCGATTATCATTTCTACAACAACCATTTCCATAGTAAAACATAACCAACCATTTGCTCAACAAGCAATCATCCACCATGTGAACAACAACAATAAACCATAATGTATCTCAGGTATAATGTTAGATATCACATAAATAAACACATTGAGAATATCCTGGCCCACACACTCACCTAATCCTCACAAGGATATATAACTTTAGGAATGGCGTATATCAACACATTGGCAGTGATGAATCCAACCCATAAATAGCATATTAATCCTCATCCTCAGTACCCGTGAGCAAATAGCAGTTTGATCCTCATAAGGCACCAACCCCACTACGAGTGGTAGCAAAAATTCAAACCCGCACGGGATAAGAAACGCATCTACCCACTCTACAATACCTGGTCAACGGCCACCCATGATCATACAAACATCCACAAGAGATATAATTTAACCCATTTCCTCAATTAACAAGTCATTCCAAAATTTCCAAATTTCATATTGAGTATTACAATAGAACAATTTAAGAAAATATGCAAGAGATCATCAATAATACCATTTTACTGTTCAATACAAAGCACTAAAATTTTAAAATCAAAGACAAAGGAAAAATCAAGAGAAATATTCATTTCTATTGAAAACTGGGGTTTTTAAGACAAGAAAAGAGATTTAATGGTTATCCAACCATAGTCTTGTTTAAAACATGGTAATATTCACGAGAATATCAAGAATCAATGTAGCCTCAATAATTCCAAGCCTAAATGTAAGAGAATAGGAAGAAACTCCTACTTTGGTGTTCTTGAAAAACTAGGGCTTTAATCCAATCCAACGTGAAAATTTCATTTGATCTTGTGTTTTTCCCTCTCTTTCTTCCTCTCTAAGACTTTCTAGGGTTAGAAATATTGAAATGGGACTAATGGAGGTGTCCTTATATATTTATAGGGTGAAAAATGGTCCCTAATTGCAACTTTAAAATTTTAGATCTTTATAGAGTGTACCGGTACGGTAAGCTCTCTAGATAGAAGCGTACTGGTATGTTATACCGGTATAGTGTGTCCTGATTTGCCCGTTTCCTCTGTTTTTCATTTCAAATCTATTCCACACCCTTCCAAAACTAACCCAAACTTATACAACATACCTTTGAACATCAAACATAGTTAGTATAAGTTCCATTACAAACGATTTCATTTCTTTACCCGGATCTTTACAACATTATCATTTCAGAAAGAAATGATTTCCTGCTACCTAAAGATAAGAGTGTGGGGGTTTACAAGTTACCAGTGGAATGCAGCAAGAAAGTCTTCATGATTTCCTACCCACTGCTAAAATTGATCCTTGGTGGATACCCCACCAAACAACGAACTTGAGGCACTTCACATAGTCAACCAACGTCTCTTCCAATAGAATGAAGAGTTATTGAACCTCCTCCCACGTCCCCAAAAGGCACAATCAACCCCAGATGATCCTCCACTGGGGAAACAGCATCGCATCAACCCCCTAAAGAACATCACCGAAGGGGATGAACGTAGCCAGACTATGGGCAATGCCCATCAAGCGCCCAAGAACAAAGACTACAAGGAAGTGCAAAGTTAGAATAGGGGAATTCATAAAAACGAACTTCCCCCGATTCTAACAAGAGAGAAAAGAACAATATTGGAAGTAACATTTAAGAGAAATTCAGCAAGAGCTCATCCATATGAAGAAGGATGTAAGAGGCAAGAATCCAGTAACTATGGACGCCTTAATACAGTAGACAAAGTCCTTTTTTACTGTTGAAGTATTGCACTTCTCCCTCCCTCCAAAGTTCAAAATGCCACAGATGAAGGCTTTTGATGGGATAAAAGATCTCATGTACCACCTCAACACGTACAAAAACCAAATGGAGCTCCACATATATCAGGACCCAATACGATGTCAAGTCTTCGCCATCACGTTGAAGGGCTTAGCCTTAGCATGGTTCAACAGGCTAACCCCAGCATCCATCTTATCCTATAAAAACTCTGAAGGTGTCGTTGTGGGGAAATGGTATTGTCCCTTTATCTTTATCAAAGACGGACCATTGAGAGATTAGATGAAAAAATTGATGTTTTATAAGATGACACTCGAGGAAAGATGGAAGTAGATTTTCACATGTTAGAATAATTCTAGTGAAGGAAAGATGGTGTTTGCTGATGTTGTTGTTCAAATAGAAGTTGTCTCGGTTGTTGGCAACGAAATCGTGTGGAATGAGAGAGAGGTGGTCGATGGGGCGATATGGTTTAGGAGTTTTGGCAATGTGGAAGGAGAAGGAGGAGTAAGTGTGGGATTGAGGGTAAAAATTGTTCAAAGAATGAAGTGGGTGCAAGAAAGCGCAGGTTGGCTTGGTGGGGAAGACAAGCAAGCAAGGGTGAAGAGAGTAAAAGAGTTTGGAGGGGTTGATAATTGGAGGAAATTTGGATGCTATGTGCTGGTTGAGAGGTTTGTATTTAAAAGAAGGGATGGAAGCTTGGTGATGACTTATGATTTCAAGCACACTCATCAGATCAAAAGCAAATTGGAATAAGATTATGTGTTATCTTTGTTTTATTGATATATCCTCAGGAGTTTTTGTATTTAGTGATAAGTTTACCCTTTCTTAATTTTCTAAAATTTTATTAGATTACATATTCGCTATACCGATACATTTAGCTTTATTATTGGTAAAAATTTTGAGAGTAGTAGAGGATATCCGCAAAGATTAATAACAAAAAAATTTCCAAGCGAGTGCTTACTGAAAAATGAGGCACTGATTTTAGAGGGAGCTGCTCTAAAAAGGAAATCCATCGACAAGGGGCCTAAATCTATTTTCCATTGTTTTCATATATAAAATAAAAATATTTTACATAATTAAATAATTTAATATTTATGAACAAAGCTTTGCTACCCAAATTGGAACCCTTAATTTTTTGGACTGGCCACTTGGACTGTGACAATTGTTTTTGAGCCCGCTTGGCTTATGGCCGCCTGTACTGGGCTCTTTAGTTGTCCCTTAAGGTAGGGCTGATAATTGAGCCAAACTACTCGAGTTTGGTTTGGACTCAGCTCAGATATGACTATATTCAAGCCGAGCTAAGACTCTGCAAAAGACTCGACTCGAGGTCGCAAAGCTTTGCTCATTTTTATGTGAAATAGTTGAGGTACTCGAATTCAGCTCGAGTTTCGGCTCGTTTTGGGTTCAATTCAAGCTCAACTCATTTTTTAAAGGGAAAATTGTGAAAAAGTACACTTTTTAGAACTTATTTGTGGAAAAGTATTTTAATATAAAACATATGTGTATAAGTACATTTATGTGTAAATGTTTGGTCAAAAGGCACACTTTTGTTGAGTTGTATTTTTTTTTCTTACAGAAATGCCCTTTTCTTTTTTTAATGGGAGACAAATATGGCAGTTATATTAGGGATTCAATTTCCTAAATTTATGGAATAGCATTTTTGAATTTTAAATTATATATTTCTCTTTCATTCAACTTAAGTTATTCAAACATTCATATATTTTTCATATTTGTATAATTTTTTTTATAAATCGTAATAATCAAGATAATGATTCTGATTCGAAGGATGATTTGCTACCTCGCATGATAATGTCACAGTGTTACAAGAAAATGTTACACTGGTACTAGAAAACGTCACACTGATACAAACCAAATTCACACTGCTACAATGTCGTCCATATGTTTTTTTTTATTAAATCTTTACAGTCTCTTAACGTTAATCATGTTCATGTGAGGATAAATGTCAATGATGATGACTCAAATAGGGATGATCGTAATAATTAAGATGATGATTCTTATTCTTATTCAGAGGATGATTTGCTACCTTGCACGATAATGTCACAGTGCTACAAGATAATATCACACTGGTACTAGAAATGTTACACTGCTACAAACCAAATTCATATTGCTACAAATCAATATCACACTACTGCAAGTCAATGTCACACTGCATACATTAACATGACGTATGTCACAATATATATGGCCCCATTATTTTTTTGTTTTGGCAAATGATCGAACACTTAGTGTGCATGTAGTACCAACCACCAGAAATAGAAAGGTAATTGAGGGAAAAAAAAGTAGATTAAATAAAAATATTGTGAGAAACACAACGATCTTCTTCTTCACCAATGAAGCAGATTTTTTGCGCAACTTAAATATTACCATCACCGAGCTTTGGTAGGCCACGAACCTGAAACCTAGTCTTGATAACATCCAGACTACATACAAATGTAGCTGCTATTATTCTTGCACCAAATTCCCAATTCAAACATACAATTCACATACACGAACCATATCGACATATTTGGATCACTAATCAACCAAGGAAAGAATACGATCCCTTAAGTTTCGGTTGTGTGCAAGGTAGCAAATCATCTTCCAAATCAGAATCATCATTTTGATTATTACGATTTATAAAAAAAAATTATACAGATATGAATGTTTGAATAACTTAAGTTGAATGAAAGAGAAAGATATAATTTAAAATTCAAAAATATTATTCCATAAATTTAGGAAACTTAATCCCTAATATGGGTATTTTAGAGATTTGTTAGGGGGTGTGTACTTTTTAACTTATGTTTTTAAAAGTTGTCCTTTTTACCCTATAATTTTTAAAAAGGGTACCGGCCCCCTTAAAACCCTTTTTTAAACGAGCTAAACTTGAACAATTTTTTAGACTCGTTTAAAAAAACGATATTGATAGACTTGACTTGATTATCAGTCTTACCTCAAGGTCCATGGTAACACGCTCAAATGAACAACTCAATTTGGTCATGAATAGCTCTATGGTACTAGAATATATATATATATATATATATATATATATCAGACTTTTTTAATGGTTTTGGACTTTAGATCTTCTTTTCATTTATATGTGATTGTTGATATTCTTTACACTTGTTAAATTTTTATGGAAGAAAAAAAAGATGTATGATTTAATTTTTCGATACCATTGTTGGACATGTTGGTCACAAGTAACCATCACAAGGAAAAGTTAGCATATGCCAATCACAATTCCTTAGTCTTGATTAAACATCCAGGAAAGACCTCTGGATATTAGAAGAAAACAGTCACTTTCTACAAAATTGTGGTAGCTGACATATGGTGTAGCTAATATCCTTGATATTTCAAATGAACAAAACAATTTAGTCAACACTCATTTTCTTTATCAGATATATCTAGGGTTAATGATTCTTAAAACAACATGAAGTTACAGGGTATGAATTCAGTTTTGGTGGGTTCGGTTTAGTTGAGTTGACTGAGTTTGTTGGACACGAATTTTGAATATAAATGACTATAAAATAGGTTGTGTGTGAATTCAATACGACACAGCTTAGACAAATCAATTTGACAGACTACGACCCACAGCCAGTTGTGTAGAATATACATGCACTCAAGGATCATCACAATTCACAAGAAGGTTATGAACTAAGTTTAAATTTTTTACTGTTTTTGCAGAGATTTACCGCCCTAGACTTTGAAAAGTCAAGTCAACAAACTCGAAAACTTGTTCAATTGCTTTGCTTTTATGTACACACATATCTCTCGTACAAACTAGAAGAAAGGAAATAAACAGTGAAGGGAAAGAAAGTTTGATCAATATGTATGTGACTAGGCCTCTCTCTCACTACATAAGATTTCCAGAAGCTCTTTCATCACTCCCTGAAGGACCCAATTCAGGTTATTTGGTAATCCAAGATAAAGAATCCCAGACTTGCTCTTGTTTTGGATTGTGCAAGAACCGGTCCGGTACCTCGAAGACCTACTATTCCCTCAGAACAAGACCCAATATGTATCTCATAATGATAAAGATAATGTTGCTGTTGCCTTCATTCCAGTCCTTAATCAGCCATTGTCTTCCAATCTTTATTACGCAATAAAGCCTCATGGTAAACATAAAGGGTATGAATTCTACACCAAACAAACTAGATTTTCTTCTTCTTCTTTCCAACTCTGGGGCTTCTTCTTTGTGGTTTTCACGTGTTACATGTTATGTAACTTTCAGTATAGCATAAGCATAAGGTTTCAGCATGATAAACCTGGCTAAGGCCCATTCATGCATAGTTGTTTAGAGAAATTCAACACTGCAGACCAAAATTCATTTAAGATAAACCCGCCTCTCACATGTGTTGAAGCAATGGGTTTGTATCGAAAGTTGGGACAAACTCCTCTAAGCTTAGGCTTAAGCTTTTGGGTTCGGTTTGCATCCAACTTGCATATGAATCCAAATTCTAACAAATTCAGGGTCAATTCTGCAGCAAAATAGAAGCATGAGATCATTAAATTTTCCGATTCAAAACTGTTTTTAAGCGCAGTAATCATGTAACTGAATTAATTTCCAGGATAGGCAATTAGGCAAAGACAAGTTTTGCTGTAAACACCATTTCAATTGCCGTTTCAGGAAAGCACACACTTGTTCACAGGAGCAAGACATGGCCACTTGCTGTTTTCGCCACTGCATCCGAGATATAAAGGCAAGGCCACTGGATCCAAATGACATATATCAGCAGTATAAGATTTGCTCCTTATGAAACATCTAGCAGTTCCTAGGGTCACTTTAATGCCAAGTCAGTAGCACCTAATGGTTTCCCTCCACTCATCTTGAGGAGAACATGGTGGAAAATTTATGGTAGAACTCCTAAAAACTACAAATTAGGTGAAGCTCAGGGCCTCAATGCTATCCTCCATACACGCCTTCCAGAATTTAACTTCCCATTGTCCAATAAAAGCTCTGAAGGCATCGTCGTAGGGAAGTGGTATTGTCCTTTCATCTTTATCAAAGATGGAATTTTGAAAGATCAGATAAAAAGATCGATGTATTATGAGATGACATTCGAGCAAAGATGGGAGCAAATTTTCTCATGTGAGAATAACTTCAGCGTAGGAAACTCTGTGCTTGTTGATGTTATTATTCAAACAGAAGTTGTCTTGGTGGTTGCTAACAAAGAAGGCGTGTGGAATGAGAATGAGGTGCTTGATGGGACGATATGGTTTAGCAGCTTTGACAATGTGGGAATAGGAAGTGTGGGATTGAGGGTAGAAATTGTTCAAAGAATGAAATGGGAGCAACAAAGAGCAGACTGGCTAGATGGGGAAAACAGGCAAGCAAGGGTGACGAGAGTAGAGCAGTTTGGAGGGGTTGGTGAGTGGAGGAAATTTGGATGCTATGTGTTGGTTGAGAGGTTTGTATTGAAAAGAATGGATGGAAGCTTGGTGATGACTTACGATTTCAAGCACACTCATCAAATCAAAACCAAATGGGAATGAGATTATGTGTTATCCTGTTTTTCTAAAAATTGTTTTACCTGATTATAGATTCACTATACTGAGAAGTTATGTACTGATGTCGTTGAACAAAATTGTGAAAAATGTATTGGGAATTTTTTCTTTATCTACTTTTGGAATCAATTATTCATTTATTCTGAATTTTGGTGGAGACATGGTGGAAAACACTGTCATCGATCTATTGACGAATGAATTCAAGGCCTTACGATCAAGCTTATTCCACTAATCATCTTTCATACCTTCTGGTCAGCCATCAACTTCTTCGAGGGTATGAGTTCATTTAAGTCTTTGCAATACAAGAGGCCTTCCATTTTGGTTTTCCAGGTCACCTAATTGGTTCCATTCAAGCTAATCTTATGATCCATGTTGTCTTTCATTATTTATGTATGAGATTAACCCGAAGCCAATCCAAGCTTTGATACCACTTGCTGAGAATTTATTTGCTTTGCCCCTATCTGAAAATCAATAAGGAAACAATCAAACACAATAAGCAACCCGAAAATAAGAAACAGAATTTTTACATGGAAAGCCTTCAAGTTGAGGGAAAAAAAACAACTAGACCAAAATCAGTCCATTTTTTTCTGCTGTCGAAAGTAGGAATACATGTGAGTTTCTCTTTCTAGTCACCAGTAGAAAGCATTAAGAGACAGCATATCCTTGGCTTACAAACATAAAACCATCACCGTCAATACACGATGACAAAGAAAGATCTCACCGAAGTGACTAAACTATTGTCATTCAAAAATCCAATTGACAATTTGAAATGGTAGAAACGCAGCTCCATATGAGAAGAATTAATCCACAAAATTTCAGCTTAATCGAAGTAGCATTGAGCTTTGATCAGGAGCAAAGATTGGTCTGCACTTCTTCCACTTCTTTCTCACTCAAGAAACCGAGTCTTTTCTTTCTCTGTCTCAAGGGTCTACCAGGCAAGCTTACAAGAACC
>CM042199.1:4538591-4566959 GCA_023539305.1 Ilex asprella
ACATATTACAATTACACCCCCTATCAGTCACGGTCAACTAACTCATCTAACGGAAATATTAGAAGGACTATTTTGCCCTTATTCAAAATAAATAAAACCAACCTACCCCAAACCCAAACTCACCACCACCGACCCCTTCTCTCTCTCTGTTACAACCACCATAACAGCCACCACCATCAAAGCCACCACCATAACAGCCACCATCAAACCCACCACCATAACAACCACCATCCATCAAACCCACCACCATAACACCCACTATCCATCAAACCCATCACCATAACAGCCACCATCAAACCCACCACTATCAAACCCGCCACCATCAAACTCGTCATAACATAATCGCCTATCAAATCCACCACCATAATAGCCACCATGAAATTCACCACCATAACCTATATCACCGAAATCGTCCATCAAACCCACCACCATAATAGCCACCACCATAATTCACCACCATAACCCATATCACCGACTGGAAGTGTTTTGGCAGTGGGTTTGGTGTGTTGTGTGCAAGAATAGAAAGATTTTGAGAGGGAGAGAAACAAAGTGTGCATCAGTGTTGCAGAGTGGTGGTGGCACAATGCATTAGTGTGTCTTCTGTGTGCTTGTGTTTGAAAGAGACAGTCTACTGGGTTTAGGGCAGTGTGTGCAGAGAGAAAGTGAGAGAATTGTTGAGAGAAAGGAAGAGAAAAAACAGAAAATCTGAGAAGGAGAAAGAGAAACAAACAGATTTTGTGACACAGTGAATGGGTGTTGTGAGACCTTAATTTTTTTGGAATTGCTCCTTGAATCTCAGGGTTGTTCTCTGAAATTGGTGTGGGTCATTGATTTTGTGTTTGCTTTTTTGTGGTAGAGGTTGTCGTGTTTGGGTGTGTAGGTGGTGGTGATGGCTTACAAATAACAGAGGAGGGGTTGGCTGTGTTTGTTGATTAAGTTGGCTTTGCGGAGGAGGTGGTGGTGAACGGATTTCTGATAAGGGAGGGGTAACAGAGGTGGTGGTAGCCGACAATGGGGAGTTGCAAATGGAGGAGGCGGGTGGTGATCTACGGCTGGGGCAAGGATTTTGAGTTAGTGGTTTAGGATGGAAATTTCAGGGGTAGTTTAGGGATTTTGTTACAAGAATATATTGAATTCATTGAGATTTAACGGTGCTTTGGACAAACTTTAACACCAGGGGACTATTTGTTACATCATATCAAACTTTAGGGGGTGGCGGTGTTATATTTTATACTTGAGGGGGTCTGTCTATATTAGTGACAAACCTCAGGGCTTCTTGATGTAATTTATCTAATAAATAAATATAAATATATATTGAGTTGATTGAGATGATTTTGTGGACATTTGTTTGTGTTTTGTTCAAATATATAGTATTTTGAAGTAGTATTTTAGACATTTGTTGTTTGTGTTTTATTTAAATATGTTATGGTATATTATGTTGTGTTAGATTATTTAGAATGTTGTTGGATTATTTAAAATATTTGATTTATTTAGCTTTGCTTGAACGAGTACGGGGGAAGCGAGGACGGGGACGGGGACGGGGACGAGAACGGGGATTGAAATTTATCCGCGGATGGGAATGATGATGAAAATTATACCCGTTAACAGGGGTGGACCAGAGATTGACGAAATTTTTTTAAGCAAGTACGAGGATAAAAACTACACCCCATCCCCGCTTCGGTCCATTAACATTCCTAACCATCACACTCCATTTAACCGCTACACCATTAGTGTGGCGGGTTGCAACATACTGGCGTCTGGATCATTCTGAACCCGGTCAGACCCATCGCTACTTCTAATAACTCTCGTCAAAACCCTAACGCCTATATTTCAACACTCTCTCTCTCTGTCTCGGGCATTTGCGATTAAACACTCCCGAGAGCGCGAAAAACAGTGGAAGGAACTTTCCCTCTTGTATGTGGGTTGCAGTAATTATCTAATGGCAAACATGGTGGATCAAGATCAGCAATGGCTAATCAATTGCTTGAATGCCACTCTTGACACTAATCACCAAGTTCGATCGTTCGCCGAAGCCTCTTTGAATCAAGCCTCCCTTCAACCAGGTCCTTCACTCTTTCTCTCTCTCTCTCGGCTGTTTTGAATTTTGGTCGTATCCATACTGTTGGGAGTCTCGTGCACTGGCCTAAAAGGGCCGCCTTTTTTGAGGATGATAAGTATCGATATGAAGATGCGAAACTGAGTCACCGATCAAAGGGATCGAATGTGATGATGCACAATGACTGAAACAATATGAAAGATTGTAACCCCTTACTCTCGAACTAACAATCACTCTTACTAGCATTACCAATCACTCGGGATGTTTATATTCTGTTTGTTCATGTTTTTGTTTATGCACACCAACTTTTTGCATCCCACTTTCTGCCTTGTCTATGTCGCATTATTTGATGACATCTCTGATTGATGGCTGGCATACATTTTTAAGCACCATGCTTACTGTAATGCAAAGAGTTCATTGTATGCCCATATGCTTTCACAGTGTCTCAAGGATGATAACTGTTTTTAGTATACAGAAACCAAGATTTTATTACTAATTCTCTGATTGTTTGAAGGTTTTGGAGCTGCTTTATTGAAGGTTGCTGCAAACAGGGAGCTTCCACTGGGATCGCGTCAGATATCCTTTTGTCGTAGTTGAAAATCATTTGTCCGTTAATTTTCTCCTTAAGAAGCATAAAACAATGATAGGTTGACAAGCTTGGTCCTAAAAGTCTTCTAACACAACAATCACATGAAGCTACATGTGATTCTTAAAGCTTGGAACGTACATATGTTATGTTGAAATTCTTTCTTGGCTTCACTTGATTTTTGCGGTTACCAATTTTGGTAGCGTTTAAAGGAAAAATAAGTATGATATTTGCAAGTTACATTCTTATTCTGGATTTTAATTAAAGAACGACACGTTAGAATGTTAGAATGATTGTTTTAGAAAATTGATTTACCTCTTTTGTCTTTTCCTTGTAAGATTTAACTTGCTTTTACCTAGCTGCCGTTCTTTTGAAGCAGTTCATTAAGAAACACTGGCAGGAGGATGAGGAATCTTTTGAACATCCTGTTGTTTCTAGTGATGAAAAGGTCTTTCAAACCTTCCATTCTTCACCAATTTTCTTTTCAGAATGCACTATAATTCTACACACTGGAGTTTTATTATATTGTTTCCATATATGGAAGTTATAAAGGGTTCCTTTTTCAGTGAGGCCATTAGTAATTTAGTAGATTGTACTTTGACATTACTTTCTCTATCCTTTTTTTTTTTTGTTTGGGCATATTTCTGTATAGTTCTGTGCATTTTCTTTCTTAGATTTATGTCTCTCAGACCAAGTGATCTGGTTAGTAGACACAAGCCAATAAACAATTGTAAAAGTCATGTCTTCAATGATGAGATCAGTGTGCAAAATTAGGAGTAGGTTTTGTAATGGGGCATACAAAATTAAGAGTAGGTTTTGTAACGGCACATACAACCGGAACTTATGACAAACAATATGGTTATTGGTTTTGGTTTGAGAATAGAGATAAATGTGATCAAATGTGGAGAAATAAATATTTGCAAGGCCATACAATGATGTGCAATCTGGATAGTGAAAGACAATGGAACGAAAACAACTCAACTTCGATATCTGCAAAATTCACTGCAACCCTAGACTCAAGATTCCAAATCCAAAGGAAACATGATAGCAACTCAAAGAGAGTAAAATTAAGTCCAACTGTTCTATAGTCACCAACAAGAAATTTCTCATGTATTGACCATATAGCAAAAAGTCCAAGTGTCAAAATCTCACCCTACAAATCTCAATTGAACCTTGTACATAATTCAAACAATGATGCGCCCATGAACTATGCCTCACTAAGGCTTTACTCAAGGATTATAGTTTTTGCTTTGATAGCAAAGTCAACTTGTAGAAGAGGAGTAGTACAATCGTTAGTCTCTAAAATCCCCTCGGTAGCTATTAGCCCATGCTTCTTAAGATAGCTATCATCTAAATTGAAATTGTTCCCTCTTCATTCTTCTATTTCGTGCCTCTATAGCAACTCCAAATTGATGCCATATGATCCCAACACTTCACCTTAACTAACCTTCTCTTTGAGGTTTGCACAGCCAATACTAATCGATGAAATCATCCCATTTGGCTAGAAATGTATATTGGTTCCAAAGGGAGCTAAAAAAACCCAAAATCCACAACATAATTTTATTTGATAGCAAACATAGTCTATTGATACATATAACAAAGTAGTATATAATTTGAAGTAAAGATGGACAAGTTGTCCAACTTGATAACAAAACAATATTTAAACAATGCATGACACCACTTGATTGGAACTTATGACCACACTGTGTATGAATTACGGACACTCAAGAACGTGATGTATCCGTGTTAGACACGGACATTCTTGGAATATTGTCGGACACATGTCTGATACTTTTTTATCCGTGTTCATAATTATATGATAAAATTTTAATTTAGGACATGTGTCCGACACTTCTTTGATGATATATCCACACTTCTTTAGAATGGGTCTATTACTAAACAATAAACATGTGTTGAAATATGATTAACAAATCTTAAAAATTTGAGGAAATATAATTACTAACACTAGGCATATTAAAGTTGTACTTCAAATATAATAATAAAAATAAAAGATGTACAAAAGTTTTAAAAAAGAGGAAGTAAGAAAATGAGATCAATTATTTAAATGCTTTAGTCTAAAATTTCCCACAAGTGACTAGACATAAGATTTACTTATCATAAAATACTGATTCTTTTATAAACTGTAAATCATTATCACTATATTGGCTATAAATTATATAATTTTATATATAAAGTATAATTTTTTGTAGCGTGACTCTGACGTTTCCGTATCCTACTTTTTTGAAATGTCGTGTTTCTTTGTTTGTGCTTTGATGTATTTGTGTCCGTGTCCTTGCTTGTTTGACGCTTTCCAACTTGTTATAATGCAAAAGGAAAAAGAATACTCTGAAAAAAGGCCTAAAATGATGCTAAAAGAAATAGATTCAATCTCATAATCCTTTATCCTTATACCACCTCACTTTTGTCCTCAAAACCACAACATAAGTTGCCTCGCAAGCTTTTCAAAAAGTCTAAACAATGTTAGAAAAAGTAAACCTTCTCAAGAACCGATTATACGTTCTCAAAAGATTCAGAGGTAGGCCCTTATTACTTCTTATATTACTTTTCAATTTTATTGACTTCAAAACCACGTCAATGTTCCTAGTTTATATTCATTTGAAGTTTGATGATACGATAGTTTATAGTTATCTGCAGAATGCAGTTATAATTTCTAGATAAATACTGACCTACTTCACATCTATCTTCATGTTTTGACTGTACTTGGCCAAAACTTGATGCGGGGGGAATCTTGTCTACATTTTGAGCTCTGTATGCACGATTAGAACCTTCGCTTATTTTTTTTATTTTACCAAATGGTGCCACATAATTGTATGCCTATTATTTTTCAAAAACCCATTTTAGAGGCTTATGCTTTATCCTTTCAACTTTCTCGCTTCTCCAGCATATTCTATGCATTTTTTCTCCTGTTGGTTAATAACACCATTTGTTGGCACTTACACTTGTGTAAGTTAATTTTTTTCCTGAGTTTTTTACTTGTAACCTACATTTTTTCTCCTAAAATACTATCTTTTTGTTTGAACTCTGCATATTCCTAATTTAATTGTGGCCATTTTTCAGGCAACTATACGTAGACTTCTTTTGTCATCATTGGATGATTCTCATCGAAAAATCTGCACAGCGATTAGTATGGCTGTGGCATCCATTGCACATTATGACTGGCCAGAGGATTGGCCTGACCTACTGCCATTCCTCCTGAAGCTGATTAGCAACCAAACCAATACGAGTGGAGGTAGGAATTTGGTAGCTTTTATGTTTCCCTGATGAAATATTATATCCCATTTGTGATTGGGGTTCTCACAACTATGATGCTAGTGCTAAGTTGCCATGCCATAACTTCCTGAAGTTGTTGCTTGATGAGCCTATTGTCACATTGATGGTGGGAATACGAATCTAAATGTTATCCTCTGATTGTGCAGTGCATGGGGCTCTAAGATGCTTGGCTCTTCTTTCCGCGGATTTAGATGATATGGTGGTGCCAACCATAGTGCCTGCTTTGTTCCCATGCTTGCATTCAATCGTGTCATCTCCTCAGGTTAATTTTCTTATATTATCTTGTGCTTTTGTTTTCACCTCTTGATAACAAATATACTGTTTTTCTTTTTCATAAGCCAGATTCCTGGAATTTGATTGATTGTAGAAGAGATTTTCTTGTAAAAATAAAACAAAAACCTTCAGACTATTGGTTTCATACCCACATTGTTTAGATTAGCTTCCTTTCACTTCACTCTCTCACTGTTGCGTGACTCAACGATGCAGATCTATGAAAAATCATTACGCACAAAAGCTCTTTCAATAGTTTATTCTTGTACTTCCATTCTGGGGGTAATGAGTGGTGTATATAAGGTATGTTCTTGACACAAGATGTGGAAAGTTTGTGAAATCTGGGGTGGTTGAAGTTTATCTCTCTCTATAACAAAATGGTTAATTAGGAATCTGTACGTACAGAGAGAAACAAGTGCATTGATGTTACCCATGATTCAACCTTGGATGGATCAATTCTCCTCCGTCTTAGAAAATCCTGTACAATCCGAAGATCCTGATGATTGGAGCATCAGAATGGAGGTAGGGCTGTGCTCTGGATTATCAAGATGTCGTGCTATCATGTGGAAGTTCCATTGAGAAACCTTGTGATATCTTTTACTCTCTTGGCCATCAGGTTTTAAAGTGCTTGAATCAATTTGTCCAGAACTTTCCAAGCCTTACTGAAACTCAGTTTATGGGTTAGTTTGTTGCTTCAACTTATTCAGCATGAAGCTTATTTTCATTTAATGCTGATTGATCTTTTCATCCATATTTTATCTCTCTACACTGGTATGTTATTCCAGTGATTGTTGGGCCATTGTGGCAGACATTTATATCATCTCTTGGAGTGTATGAACGATCATCAATTGAAGGTATGGAAGATCCTTATGATGGAAGGTATGATTCTGATGGTACAGAGCAAAGCCTTGAGACCTTTGTCATCCAGGTTAAACAGAAGCCCTTTACTCTTGCTGATCTTGGTTTTCTTTTTATAGCATGGAAATCTAGGAAGCACGGATACGAACACGAGATACGACAAAGTTCAAAAATATAGGACATGGCCGTATACGGCTATTAAAATAATATAATATATTTTTTAAATAATAAGAGAGTTTTAATATATTAAAAATAAAATATATATTATAACAATGTTAATAATAAGACCTAGCAAATACTAATTTTCTAATTAAAATTGAAATACATTAAAATAAATATCTATCATTTCAATCAAACATCATTACATCCATTGACATTCATAGTATAGAAGTTTAATAACAAAAAATATATTAATAAAATAGAAATAACACCTCTTTGAATAGTCAACAATAATTTTTTTTTAAATTTTTCGCCGTATCCTAGTCGTGTCTTAGACGTATCCTCACGGTGTGCTGGACATATCTTGGCCATGTCCGAATGGTTTCACTATTTAGGACACTTCTAGCCATGGTCGACACTGGCACGACACTCCGTGCTTTCTAGATGAAAATTTATTTAATGGAAGATTTGTAACGCCAAGTAACAAAGCATAGTATTCAGAACTGTTCTACCTGGTGGCTTTTTAGCAAAAGTAGAACAGACGGTTTTTATCAAAGAGATGATATCCATGCATTACATTTTCTTTAATGCTATCTATAAAGATTAGGGGCAATGCTAAAGATTATCGATAGTTATACTTCTAAAGACGTCCTTGGACTCCCCACAAGTTTTATTATGTGTCCCGGGTACGTGTGTGTGCACGCTTAAACGTGTGCACCTGCATCTTGAACTCGTTTTGATTTTGGCATTCAAAATTTTGTTATATCTGATTTTGCAGCTGTTTGAGTTTCTCTTGACCATTGTGGGTAGCACAAAATTTGTAAAGGTTTGTGTTGAAATCCTATTTTCAATTTTATATTGCAAATCTGCCTTCCCATATTATAATGTCATGTGATGTACTGAATTTGTTTACATATTTTTGATATTTTTCATGTAGGTTGTTGCAAATAATGTTAAAGAATTGGTGTATTATACTATTGCTTTTCTGCAGATGACAGAACAACAGGTATTAGTTATTTGTTCGCTTTGATTTTTCCTTGTTTTATGAAAGCCATGATTTGGGATGGGCATTAATTTTTTTCCAGGTGTCAGTTCCATGCTTTTCTTCTATCATTTATAACTGTTGTTTTATGAATTATAGCCAAGAAGTCAGTATGATTTAAGTGTGTATTTACCAGATTTTTTGTTGTTAAGGAGTTGGGCAAAGTTATGCCTGGTATAGTATTCATATTGGAACCTGATCGAACTAGCACATAATTAATTGGTTGGGACATCTAGTGAATTGGTAGTTGTAGCCCCAGCGCCTAGTTGTTAGGATCGTACAATACGCGATACGTATTGCACGATACGTCACGATATAAGGCTAAAACGATACGGATCGTAGTTCTGTATCGTTTTTGCGTTGTATCGTCTGATACACGATACGTTTTTACGATACGATACGTATCGGTATGATATGTGCAAAAGTTTTTTTTTTTAACGGAACGACGTCGTTTTGGGCTAGGCCGAATGATTTTTTTTTTACGGAACAACGTCGTTTTGGGCTAGACAGGTACTCCAACAAACATGTGGTCCTGTGCAGCGAAAGAAATGATGTTAATTTATTTACAAAGCCAAATATTTTTTTTTTGTTTTTTTGTATCAAAATTTCTGAATTTTAATTAATGTTAATTTTTTAATTTATTTACAAAGCCTAGTCTTTTTGGTGTTTGAAGTTTGAATTAGTGAACTATGGTTGTGAACTTTGCATTATAATATTAGTGAACTATGTTGATGACTTGAATAGCTGGTGGAGTATTAATGAAATGCTATTTTTTTATGAGTGTATGATTTTTTTTCGAAGGTATATATATTTTTTTATTATTTATTTAAAATTGCACCGTATCTTACGATACACGATACTATACACTATTTTTAAAAAACGATATGCCTTCCGATATACGATTTGATAACTATGCTCCAGCGTTCTTACTAATTCTGGTTTTGTATGATGGATGGACAAACAAGAGGGGCATGCCCTTCATTTATTTTTTGGTTACTTGTCTCTAATAAAAATCTTTGGAATCAAAGCAAGGATTCCATAAACACTGAACTATTTCTTCTTTCATGGTAAACTAGTATTTGTCCTTTTGGCCTGCATTGATTTCAATCATGAATTAAGCATTGAACTTGAATATTTGGGTTTTGATGTAGAGATCTGCAAATACAGAAACAGGAGTGGAGTTAACACAGTAAAAAACATCCTGAACCCCTTTACAAAGTTGACATGAATATTTGAATTGGCTGTGAAACAGTACGATATTCTCTAATTGGCCTATTTCTTACCGAAGTTTTGCACGCTGTTTCTGTACTGCTCTAACTCTGTATGGGTTTCCCTTTAGAGTTAATGGTGGTGAAAGGTTGCATGAAAAAAAAGAGTAAGGTGGCTTAGGAAATGAATTGCTATTTAAACCGTTATCACTTTAGGAGAGAATGGGATGGAGTACAAGCAGGAGAGATCATCAAGACGTTCTTTTTATTACAGATGGTGCAGGATTTTTGTAATTTGATCCAGAGATGCGGTGCTACAATGAAAAGTTGTTACAAAGGATGAGTATGACCCATGTTTTACATTTGGGGATGCAACATTTCCCGCATAGTATATGGATATAGATTGGCTACCACTTATATTTGAAAAAGGTTGAACTACTCTTGTTACGCTAGAACTGTTCACTGCAAGTGATATGTTGCGTGCAACTATGCATATAATTTTTAGAAATTTGAAAATAGGAATATGTTTCTCTCTTTTTCTTTCTCTCTCTCATCATATTATGACTTGGGAATTGGATCTAGGTTCATACTTGGTCGCACGATGCTAACCAATATGTAGCTGATGAGGATGACAATACATATAGTTGTCGTGTTTCTGGTAAGTTATCTCTGGAACATGTCAGGAAATTCTCTGTTTGTTTAACTCTCTCTCTCTCTCACACACACAGTCGTGGCACATAAGCAAAACTAAAGAGTACCCTCTATGTTGATAACTTATCATCAATTCATTTCAGTACTACTGTTGAGTTTGCACATTTTTTGGGTTATTTTGAAAAATAGGATATGTAATAAAGCATATCGGACATATTAGATGTTTGAAGTATGTTGGTGTGGGGTTGTTTTAATTTGCAAGATAATTTTTGCAGCTGTATTTGTTCTAGGAACTCGTTTACTGTTTCCGCCCACCATACTCTCCGTGCATATATGGTACTCTGGAGTAACGATTCGATATTTAAATCATAAGGTCTTGGTGATCTGTCATGTAGTTTGTGCTAGTGGTGTTCTCAGCCCCATCAGTACATATGTGGTCACCAGAGAACTGGACTGGCTCTTGATCTATTTAGTAGGATGGAGTATGGTTCAACCAGGTGGCGAATGGCTGGTTCATCTGGTTGGCATAGGTGTAAACTATAAGATATAATTGATGGTTTAAATCTGATGCATGCATTTATATTAGCTTAAGTTTGAGATTTTAGGGTTAAATATTCAACTCTTTCTACCTTGTGTCTTATTTTTTTTTTTCAATTATCAGCTCAGGGAATTGTCAATATGTTAAACCAGGCCCTTATACTGGCCAGGTGGTTGATTCATTGGCCTGGTTAGCCATCCCCTTCAGTCTGGTTCTAATGTCAATGATTGGACTATTTTCAAATAAGTTTGAAACAGATCATAAGTATATGCTAGCATCTCGTGATTCTGTTGGGATATCAAAAGTTTAGTGATGAAAGTATAGCAATTTCTTTTCCAGTTCCACATTGTTTGTGGTGCTAATTTTGGTTATGATAGTTATATTTTCTTCTTTGGATGTATGTTCTGGTTTAGGTCAGCAAAATTCGTTCTTATTTTCTAAACTGTATGCAGTGGTGTTTTTGGTTATGATCATGATATCTCATGTCCTTGGATGCGTATTCTTGTTTAGTTATTTGCTGGTGGCTCCTAGATACTTTATAGAACTTTTGCCAATATGGGATTTTTTTGGCAGGTGCACTTCTACTGGAAGAGGTCATTAATTCTTATGGTGCGGGTGGAATTGATGCTATAATTGATGCTGCAAAAAATCGATTTAGTGAGTCTCAACAACAGAAGGCTGCTGGTTCTGCTAGCTGGTGGCGAGTATGTTTACAAAAATAGTTTGACATCTATTTGAAGCAATGTTATTTGTTGTGTTGCCGCATTGCATTTCAAGTGCTTATAGGGAGAACTGTATACCTGCCATGGTGCACCGACACTGAATTGATGCAATACTTATATCATACCTTACATTGTGCATCACTGCATTGACCCTGTGCAATAACGCATTTTTTGTATGACTACATTAATTCCTCCTCATTGACTTAAAATGTGTTGAACTTGTGCAACTGACTTGTGGTGGGTCATTTAAAAAAATATTTTGTGGCTTTAATGCAGCATGACATTGTATTGCTAGTGGCAAGTGCTTATAGGGCATGGTTCAAGGTCGTGGTATCAGCCATCGATTCGAAGAGTTTTGAGACACATCGGTCGCGGTACAGTATCGGGTGATATTGACCTAAAAAAAATGTTGAACATGATGAGAAATTCAAGACATATCGTGGCGTCGCGGAATCGTATCGGCTGATTCAGTGACGATAACTCGGGATTAGCTTGTATAAAATTCAACCAACTCGGCTGAGTCATCTCGAGATTCGGGGTTTATACATATCGTGTAACGGTATCGTCTCGGGTGACTCCGAGTTATATCCGATTCGGCCAACTCGTATCGGTATCGGCTTATACTTTGAACCATATTATAGGGTGGCACTGTATGTAACTACAATAACTCCTCATGAATTACTTGAACATGGAGCACATTCTTGTAATATTACACGTGAATGAGCCGCATAATAGATTAGATTCCATTGTGACAATATTTGTTGGCTGACAAGAACAACAACAATGTGCAAATTTTAGGAAATAGATTCTCAAATAGGGGTTTCTATGGTTTCGAGGCTTCCATTGGGTGTAACCGTTGAAAACTAAGGAATTTCACATTGGAGAGGAATAATATTTTATTTGTCTATGTTAGTGGATATAAATTCATCTTTATGGAATGAAGCTAAAGTAGAGTGTCAACTTAGATTGCAAATTTTGAAGAATTTTGTTTTAGAATCCTTGGCGCATAGCAGGGTAGTATTGCTGGAGTTGGTCAACCACATAGCCCCCATAATGCCTTATAGAATTAAAACGGGATAAGTTTAGCGTTATGACATTCTATTTTAACTTTTCGTATTTGTTTTTACCGCATTCCCCTGTTAAATGACATTAGTTGGGGTGATTGCAAAATAGGAGGCATTTTATGTTGAGGAGGTTTTGCTTTGTGTTTTGTAATTTTTTCATATATTAACTTCGAGGTTTTCTTTCTAACTTGGCTTTGAAAAGTATATTTTGGCAGATAAGGGAGGCTACCCTTTTTGCTTTGGCTTCTGTGTCAGAACAATTGCTTGAAGTAGAGGTCTGTGCTTTATTCAAAATAACTCTTATCAGGCAAAATTTTTTCAAGACATATGTGCTGAATGACGGGATAATGGTGGAGTTTTCATGAGCAGGATATCATGTGCTGCCCACTTTGGAAAATTTATGTATTTCATCTCACTCTGGAAAATTTCTGGTGTATCTTCAGTTAGTGTTGTTTAACTCTGCAGGTTTCTGGTCTTGCCAGGGCCAGTTTAGGGAACCTTTTAGAGCAAATAGTTACCGAAGACATGGCAACAGGTAGCTCTTGTTTTTTAGAGTTCATTCAGATTGTTGATTCCTTCATGAATGGGTTTTATTGTCTATTGTGCAGGGGTACATGAATATCCCTTTCTTTATGCTCGTATGTTTTCATCAGTTGCCAAATTTTCCTCCGTGGTAACTTTTTCTATCACTGTAATAATTTATGCCACTAATAGTGCACTTAGGCCAAAACGATCCCATTCAGTTTGTAATCATTTTCACAGATCAACCATCGGGTCATTCAGAATTTTCTATATGCCGCTATCACCGTGATTGGCATGGATGTGTAAGTGTCTATCTCTATGTTGTTATCCTTCTGTCAGGTCTAGATTGATTCTATTAGTGATAATGTTATGTTTATAGGGGCCCACCTGTGAAAGTAGGCATCTGTCAAGCACTTTCGCGGCTCTTACCTGATGCAGACCGAGGAATACTTCAGCCTCATCTATTGGGTTTATTTTCATCACTTGCAAACCTTCTTAATCATGTAATGTAACAGTACAAAAAGTTCCCTTGTTCACCATTGTGGTAGTCAGTTCAAAAAAAAAAAAAACATTGTGGGAGTTATTTCTGATGGTTGCTGTCTTCCTAGGCATCTGATGAAACGATGCATCTGGTACTCGAAACACTACAAGCAGCTGTGAAGGCAGGTAGGTATTAATACAATTGGGATCGAGTTTAAATGGTCTTCCAGATTTAATGTAGATTTTATATTTGAGCTTTAGCTGCTGTAGCATCCTGTCTTTCTTCTGATTACACATCTTTGGCTCTTTGTTGTGTGTTTTTCTCTTATCATAGGTCATGAAGCATCAGCGTCAATAGAACCCATTATCTCTCCTATTATCCTTAACATCTGGGCTTTGCATGTTTCAGACCCTTTTATTAGCATTGATGCTCTTGAGGTTCTGGAGGTAATAATGCTAGGTGGTGTTGGTAGGTGTGATGATATGCTGGCTTACTCAACTGTTTTCCCATATTGTGGGTGCTATTATCTTATTAAAACGAAAAAAAAATGTTAGCAATCTTATTCATGATGATATCCTTGTGTTACTGAGTGATTAATAGGTTACTCAAAGGTGATGGATACCAATGAACATGACATGCTGTCATTCTTGTAATCTCAAACTTTATGCTGATTATAAAAATGAATCCTGATTACGACTACCTTCCAGTCGAATTGTTGCTGCAATAAGATTTTTATCCACACAAACTGAAACTAGTTCCTGAACTGGTGGAAATTCGTAACTCTAAATCTTGATTGTTAACCAGATACCCTTTTTTTTATTTGTCCTCAATGAGTCCTTAATAAAAAAAATTTGCTACACGTGTTATTCCAACTTTTGGAAGGTCTGATACATGCCATTATAGCCATTCCACTCACTAACCATTTCAGTACAGTAGATTGAACACGGAAAAATGAACTGGAAACCCTAATGTTCTTATTCATTGACTTTCTTTACCAAAAATATTGTCTTAAACAGAAGCTATTTGTGCTTGCTATAAATATAACCAATGTGCATCTGTTGAAATCCATATTTGGTAAGGCTACTTTTTGGGCAATACCTGGAGACATATTCAGAAAAAGGACTGATTTTTTCACAAAACAATTTTTTTTATTTCTTAGATCATGATGGTTGATGTGTAGTAACTTTAGACTGATCCACTATTAAAGATGAGCTAAATATTCCTCTATAGAAAAATCTCATGGTAGCTAGAAAGCCCTAGAACTGTCAAGGCATACAATCCAAAACACATTCTTGAAGTAGAGATTATTAGAATCTTTTACTCTAATGAGGGTAAATCTTTTAACTAGATTCATGGAGATATAGAACAACATATAAGTTATCATGCTCGCATATCTATCATTTGAGTCTTCATTCTTCAACAATTATGTCAGCTCAATTCTATCATTTAAATGGTTACATATCTGGGTTTTTTCCCCCCTCTCTCTGCAGGCAATCAAAAGTTCTCCGGGTTGTATCCGCCCGCTTGTTTCTCGAGTTTTACCTTATATCCAGCCAATTCTGAATAAAGTATGGCTTGCGAAACAAACTTATTTTAGATTTCATACTATATGTACCATGGGGTGATTTTGTTTATCTGTTTCTGATCCATTGGCCGAAACTTGTCAGCCTCAACAGCAGCCAGATGGTCTAGTTGCTGGTTCGTTGGATCTTGTGACAATGTTATTAAAGGCAAGTTACACTATCCATGTTGTTATACACCTTTTTTTAGTCTTCATTTGCCAATTAGCTTGTTACATTCAGGGAGCACTTTTATAATATCGCTCATGTTGCGGATCACAGTGTATATTAACATTATTCAGGGTGCTCCTAGTGATGTGGTAAAAGCGGTGTACGAAGTTTCCTTTGATCCTGTTGTTCAGATAGTCCTTCAAAGTGACGACCACAGTGAAATGCAGGCAATCTTAATTTGCTAATTGCTCAAGCTTCATTGCTATTCTATTTAATGTGCAGTAGCTTTTTCACTCCTTTGGTAGGGAAGTTTGCTAGTTATACATGAGATTAGCAAAATATCATTTATGTTGCCATTGTGTTCACCAGAATGCAACCCAGTGCTTAGCTTATCTTGTATCTGGAGGAAAACAAGAATTGCTTGCTTTGGGTGGTGATCCTGGATTTACTATGAGAAGTTTGCTTGATGTAGCTTCAAGGTTCGTTTGCTTTTTCACTTTGGTGTTTCATAATATTTTTAGAATGTTGAAAATTCAGTTATTCATATTTGTATCACGACTACTGAGAACGAACTTAATAGGCTCTTGCTATTGTAACCTTCCCATCAAGAAGTAGCTTATGATATAGTCATTGCAAGGATGTCAAACCATTCAAACAGTCCCTTGCATTAGGGATGCAACTGCTAAATTAAAATGTAATTTTCTGCTTCTTGTCAGGATGGGTTTACAGAGTTGTGGTCAGTGCACAGGTGGGGGTGAGGAGAGAGCGTACTACCTTGTATTATTTTTTCCTTGTGTGCCGTCCACTGAGTGGGGAGGGTGAAGTATACAACTGATGTATGGGAACCAAGCCACAATTCTAATGGATAGTCATTATGACCCTGGGGTACATAGCAAGAACCATACGATACACATGATTTTGATTTCAAATTTTGGAAAACACCCAAAAATTTCATCATCTAAAATAGTATATTGGAACAATGTATTCATATTATTGCCTAGGATCAGATCTTATTCATAGTCTACTCATTATGAAGTCTTCGCCTTTTAAGTTAAACAGCTCACTATAATTATTTATTAGTGTTTCAGTTTCTAGGTGTTAGCTACTGAATTATTTCCAAACTGCTAGCAGGCTTTTAGATCCAGATCTGGAAAGTTCTGGATCACTATTTGTTGGGAGCTACATTTTGCAACTTATATTGCACCTCTCTTCTCAAATGGCACAGCATATAAGGGACCTGGTAGCTGCTCTTGTTAGGCGCATGCAAACGTGTCAAATTGCTGGATTGAAAAGCTCGTTGCTGCTTATTTTTGGTAGATTGGTATATTTCTTCTCCATTTTGATGGATTTGAGACAATTTTCAGTTTTGCAGCTTGAAACGGCTTACCAAGATATGATCGGCTTAATGTTACTAAATCGAAACATTTATTTGTACATAATTGTTACAGCTTGCACTGTTTGTAGGACATACATGTGATGCCATTACCTGTAAAATTGCTTAATGGCTGCTAAGCTGGATTGGTTGATACTACTGTAAATTTTGTGTCCTGATGGAAATTTGTGTTGTCAAAACTGGAGTTGAGCCTCTGTACCTTTGTACCAAAAATCCAAGAAGAGTTGTGGTTCCCTCATACTTCACCCTCAAATTTGGAAGCAATTAAGTCAAGATACCATGCATGTCACCTTGTTCATATTCATTGTTTACTGATAGACCCATTGACATACTTTCCATCTTAATTCAGGTCCACATGAGTGCTCCACAAGTAGAACAATTTATTGATTTACTGATCTCATTACCGGCTGATGGCCATGTTAACTCCTTCGTTTATGTAATGTTAGAATGGACAAAGCAGCAAGGCAAGTATCCTTCATTTGAGCTCTTCTTTGTATTTCAGATCTTGTTGAATTGTTTTATCATGTTTACTTACAGTTCATTTTTGTGTGGACTTCTTTTTGGAGAAAAAAGGGATTGTAACTTATATTGTATAGTTTGGTTTTGGTGGTATAGTTTGCTGTATTGTTCTTAGTCTTACTTTGCTAAGCAGTTATTGGTTCTTACAAGAACTTATTATTGCTTCATGGATTTAGGCTGTCAATTAGAATGCGAGTAAATTGGGAATAATGAGCATTACCTGCCCTTGGTGCATTGGATATTTCTTTTCACCTCTTGTACAATCTTGCCTGATCTAAGCATTAACAGTTCAATAAAATCCTATGAACTTAAATATTATATCCTTTTCTTTGTTTATTTCCATCCATGCTGCTGTATGAGAATATTTTTTTCTTGTAAATTTTCGATCGGTTCTTGCAAAAATACCCGTAGCTCTGGTGATTCATTCTCGTAACCAGTCAAGAGGTATGCGGTAATTGAACATAATACAGCAGTTCTCACATCACATCACCCAACTGTTCCCACAAATTTTTCTTGCAAAAGTGTTGACAAAAACACAAGAAGTGTTGGTAGCTAACAATATGTTGCGCATGAACGTGCATATGGTAGGTGCCAACATTCTAGTTACTTCGAGATTTGAATAGTTATCTTATTGCTCTTACAATATTAGGTTCATAACCCTTTCTTTTCAAGAGTCTTGGCAATCTAAATTTTTTTCTTTTGCATTGCCTTGGAGAAGGAACAATGAATCTTGGATTGCAATGTAAGAAGTCGGAGATTCAATAGCTGAAAGTAATGTCATTCCTACGCACACTGGCAAATACATGTGTGGATGCGTATATGCTGAAAAAAAAATCACTTGTACAAGAAATGTCTAGAATGGTTGTAGTTGAGTCAGTTTTTCTCTGTTATTTTAGAGCTTCAACTTTCATGTTCTCGGTTGTCATTATTTTAGTTGTTGGCTTCTCTTTGTAGTTTGTGCATTTTAGAACTACTTAACTCTCCAAAAGTTGGGGGTTCTCTGTAACTTTTGAACCTTTAGGAACTTTTTCCCCCCAAATGAGGAGTCTTGAATAATTCAAAGATTTGAGTATTTTGAGTGTTTCTGTCAAACATAGGGATTTTTCAAGTGATTTACCAGTTGAAGATTTTAATGGTGGTTTGTAATACTTTTATCCCCTGTTGTGTGTTTTTTGCTGAGCACATGGCTTTTCAAAAAACCTCATTTAACTTCCGGAATGTACTCCTCCATGAGTCATGATTGTTTTTATTGAGTTTCGAGTACCATAGGGTTATGTAAAATAAAAGGAATGGAGTGTTAGATCATCCAGTTAGTTTCTCATTTTTTATAGTTTTCCATATGGTCCTTGTAACGTTGAACATAAAGCCCAATTGATCGACACATCATCTAGTTGCATATTTGTTTTTCACTCCAATATTACTTTAACTTGACCTGGTTATACTTGCATCAGTGTATCAGAAAATTTAGCCATAAAAAAACGATGAAATTCACCTCATTACTTCATTTCAATGCAATTTGAAATCAGGGGAAATTCAGGGGGCCTACCAAATTAAGGTCACGACAACTGCTTTGGTTTTATTGCTGGCGACCAGGCATGTTGAATTAGGAAAGATTAATGTTCAAGGCCATCTAATTAAGGTTTGGTAGTACTTGTCTTTTCAATTCTGTGGGTCACATTGTTTCACGGACCTAATCTGTTTCCTGCTAATTTGAAGTCCACTGCAGGGATAACCACTCGCTCGAAGGCCAAACATGCTCCAGATCAGTGGACACTAATGTCGCTTCCTGCAAAGGTACTTACTGATCTAATTGCCTGCCGAAGATGGTCTTCGGTTAAGTAAGTCTGTCAATTGATGGCAATTTCAAACTCAATCATGATCATACTTTGGCATAGAGCTTGCTGCCATGTGGTGATAACTTATTAAATATTGCTGTAGCCAACATAAGTGATCACCTGGTTGTTTCCTATCTGATCATCATTGTTGTGCTTTCAAGCTTGGCTGATGTGATATAATCCCTTATTGCAACAGATTATTATTATAGCAAAAAAGATAGACTAAATTGTTATAACTGCTGATATATGTGTTTTCTAAGTGACTGGACTGAGCTTAACTGATATAGTAAATGGTTTGAAAATTCTACAGATACTGGCTATATTAGCGGATATATTGATTGAAATGCAAGAACAAGTTTTAGCTGCTGATGATGAGGTAACTATTTTTTAGCTTCTTCTTGCTTTGTGATAACAATAGCAATGGAAATCTTAAGCTTCCGATGAATTTTGTGCAGGATAGTGAATGGGAAGAAGTTCAGGCAGGAGATGTTGAAACGGGTTGCGAGTTATTATATTCTGCAGGTGCTACATCAGATAGCAGACCCACATATGACTACCTTGATGCAATGGCAAAAGCTTTCAATGAGGTTTGAGGAAAAGCTATATTTTTATTTTCCCTTTTTTTTTGCCCTCTGCTTAATTGCAATTTTTTGTTCTGCATGTGAACTCTTCAAGGATCAAGATGATGGCTACGAAGATGACATACTAAATGGTGCTGACCCTCTTAATGAGGTGTTTTTCCCTTCCCTTTTTGGACAGTTTAAATATAGGCCTCAAAAGAAGTCGAGGTTTTTCCTATTAACTTAATTTGTTGCATTTTTTCTTGGCAGATTAATCTAACAAATTATGTATCGGAATTCCTTGTGAAGTTCTCTCATAGCAATAAACCATACTTCGATCAGCTCTTCCAGGTCTACACAAAATCAATTATTGTTAAATCTCAGCACCAAGAAATTTTTATCGTTCTTCAATTACCTTGCATCATAGCGTTCTATAGGGTATTGCTTGAAATCCTTTGTTGGAATTGTAAATGCAGAGTTTAACGCTGACTCAACAAAATGCTGTCCAAATGGTGCTGAATCGATGAAGAGTATGTTTGTTGTACCTATATATTTGTCGGAGTGCAAATTCATTCATTGATTGATCCGATGGAATCTTGCTCTAGTTTCGCAATCTTACTGTGGGGAGCGGAGCAGCTTTCTGAGTTGTAAAATTGAGGCATTTCATTCGTGTGTGTTGTAGTCTTTGTTTTTAATAGAGGTGAGGTGAGGGCTATCTATTAGTATTTGCCATTTGTGGATCTTCATATGCATAATGAAAATGTGGTATGTAATTATTTAAGAAATGTGTGATTGTGCGAGATAACTAGTGATTGTAAGCGGGGATTGATTCTGTTTATATGAGGGAGATATTCAACTTTTTTCTTTTTAATATAAAGGTACATTCATATTTTTTTTGACCGTTACACCCCAAAAAAAAATACCTCTGATCTAGCATTGCACCTCCACCACCATTGTCACACCTAGCTATTGTCACCATATTCACTCTGCCATTTGGATCGGAGAATTTATGGAGGAAATTGGGTTTTAAATTCTCAAAAATTACACGATTATATAGCCAAAGGGAATATGCTGCACCTAAAATCATTCTCAAATTAGGAAAAATTCTTGATAAACTTATTCAAATTGATACCATTGCCAAATAAATACTTTCTTTGTAGGTTTTTTATATTTGGTGGAAAATAGACTGAAATTTTGCCCCCAACCAAGTAAAATTAAAATTATGAAAGAATTCACAATTTAATCAATGGAGTGTTAACTTTTGAAGGATGACTAAAAATGTCCATTAAAAAGAGCGGATCGATGAAATTATTTTTCAAGCACGGATAGAACGATATATGGATCATCGACTACTTATAAAACATATTAAGGGTTCATATTGTTTCGACATAACTTAGGGGATCCAAAATTTAATTTACCAAATAAAAAAATAGAATAAAAGAAAAAATAATGGCCAACCATATACCACCAAAACCAAAGGTAGTTCCCTTTCTCTCTCTTCCTCTTTTAAGACCAGAACTCCAAAGAAGCCAAGCCACCTTCTTCGGACTGTCCTCACAACCTTCCTCTCTGTTTTTTGATTTTCTTCAACCGAAAACAAACAAACAAACAAGGAAAAAAGCAGAAGCGATTAACACTAATTTTCCAGAGATCAGAAAAATTGTTTTTATTACAATGGCAGCAACAGCTAATCCTTATTCTCTCTCTTCCTCATCGGCTCACCCATCACCTTCACTGAACCGTTCTCTTTTCCTTCGTTTTCATCGACCCTTGTTAAAGCTTCACTTCTTCAACGAGCCTCAAAGCCCGAGACTCGTTTCGGTTCGTTCCCAGAACTCCAATTCGGAATCTCCAGTTTCGAATGTCGATGGGTTCGGATCTGGGTCCAAAAGATCGGCTTATTTGGAGGATTCCGAAGCTTCATCTTCTTCTTCGGCCATTGATTTTCTCACATTGTGCCACCGTTTAAAGGTGTGTAGACATATACTATTATAAGAATGTTGCTTTTAATTTATTTTATTTTTTTTTGTCATTTTTTTAATGTGCATAATATTGAGTTGGGTTTATGTAATTCATGTTTGTCATGTGATCAATTGTTTGTGATTAGAGTTATTTGGTTGAAATTGAGAGATGTTTGGTGGGTTTTAGGTATTTGTTGAAATGGGTATGAGTGTGGTTGGTGACTGATTTGATGGATGTAGGAGGCCTGTTAGAGGTGATTTATGTGGTGAGTTTGGAAATAAGGTATGCCATTGGATCATGAACGTAGTATGTTGTCTCAGTATAAACTAGGTTGTTGCAGAAGAATGTATTTGTTCTTATGGGAAGGTAATTATTGTGCAAGTGTGATTAAGGTAGACGATCAATCCACCAAACACTCGAATGCCCTATTCTTCTGCTTCCTTTACTTTTAGTTTTATCTTACGATTTATAGGGATCATGTTACTTGTTATAGAGTGATTGACTTGGGGAAATGGTACACCAATAAAGACCTTGTACTCCACTTGAGATTTTGAGGAGGATGTACTGCCAACTGTAGTAGTTGAAGTAACTCAATAAATGTGTGAAGGGCTTGAGGAGCCTATCCTCAGGTTTTTGATTTTTCTTCTGTTGAAAACATCAAGCCCAATACATTCATCGAGGATTATGGTTCATCAAATCATGTTATCTACTTGTGTTCGACTGTAATGTGTAAGATATCATGGTAATTCTCCTCTGACTATGGTTTCATTTGGCCCTAAGGTAATTATGTTATGTTCCTTTGTTTTCATCTTCTACTTTGTTGTTATAATGAAGCATCTGGATGCATCGATTCTGGATCTCTCGGTTCGAGAAATAAAAATAAGAGGATCAAATTTTATATGTTTCTTTGACTGTCTAATTTTGACTAAAACTGAAAAATCTCTCTCTCTCTCTAGACAACCAAACGGAAGGGATGGATCAATCATGGGATAAAAGGTCCTGAGTCTATTGCTGATCACATGTACCGCATGGCGTTGATGGCTTTGATTGCTGGTGACCTTTCTGATGTTAACAGGGAGAGGTTGGAATTGATCAAAATAATGAAGAATTGTGTTCTTTATTATTTTCATATTTGTTCAAGCTATTTATGCAAGCATTATGTTATTTCATATGTTTTGTGTTAGTTGGAAACCTGAGATTGTTCGTTATTATCTTTTTTGTTATTTGGTGACAATAATTAAGTTGTGAAATTTGGGAAATTCAGCAAGATTGCATGCTTTGTGTTTATGTGATATAAAATGCGAGCCTTCAAATCCTATTTGTGCTATAAGAAGTTTAGGGGGATTTAAAACCTATTCCCTTTGAATTGAGGTAAATAGTAAGTAATTCCCATAGATTGTTGTAAAGTGACTACAATTTGGATTTTGATAGAGAATGCGACTTTACTCCTTAGCTTAATATTGATGAGCATCATTGTGGTCTCACTTTAAAGTATCATCGTTGAAATTGAACAAAAAGGAGAGACTTAAGGGTTTTCTCTAATAAGTATGTTAGTACATGTATTTTTGGTAATCTCTATATTTGTGTGTGACCACTTCTATGTGGTGTGTTGTCCCAAGAGTGGGCCCTGGAAGCATGTCAATGAGTTGACCTACATTGGGACTTTGGCTTTTGGCTGCTTACCAAGAATTTGCTTCCATGTTGATTAAAAGGCTTTTAGATTCGTATTGTGGTTGGCTACAAATCAACAAAACACCTTCCAGGGATCAATTCACGGGAGCAACGCAGTTTGTTGCTTGGCTTGGTAGTGTTGTAGTGATGGGCTGCCTTTCCGGGTTAGTAGCTACGGCTCAAACTGAACATTCCACAGTGAGAGACCGTCATGATCATGACCGGGGGGCCTACTACCCACGACAGCATTCTTGGTTTTGGCAGCTATTTTTCTCCTGAGACGAAAACAGTCTTCAGCATGCAACGATAAATTTGCATACTTCTGATTCTTCTCGGACTCCTTAGTGGCGGGATGCTCAAAGATTGGGTTTCCTTCTAAGGGAAACATCTTAAAGACCACAACCAATGTCCATTTTGTCATGAGCATTGCAGTATTATATAATTGGACTCTTTTAAGTTCCATTCCTTTATCTGACGGTTGGTAACAAATTCAGTTCAGAGTTTAGACCCTTAGTTGTAGCTGCACTGGCATTCAGATAGTGTACTATGGTGCTATCTGATGAGCTATGTTGGTCGCTGGGCCTTGGCAACAGTCTTCTTTAAGTGAGGTCTGTTTTGGGGTGTCTTCTTGGTCCAGTGATTTTGCCTGAAGACTCCTTCTGGTAATATAAATGAGCTTTTAAAATTCCTTTTCTGTGCGCATGTGAACTCGGTATGACCCTCTAAATGTAGGATTTTTGGTTCTGAAATGGCGTTAAGCAGTGGTTGGTCTGTGTATTTCCTAAGAATCCTAAGGCACTTTGTTAATTACTAAAAAAATAAAAACGGCCCATTCACCTTCAGTCTACTGCAAATGTTTCATTAATTTCTTCAGGCATAGTTATTCTCATTAATTAAATAGAACTTATCATCAGTATTGTTTGTTAATTTACTTCTTTTCCAATTCGGGTAATAATTGAATTTTCCCTGTTCTTGCTTTTCTTTAAACAGGTGTATCAAGATGGCAATTGTTCATGATATTGCAGAAGGTAACACTTAGGTTCTACACTGATACCTGATATTCTTGACTTGTGTTCAATAATCTAACCTCCACAAGGTATTTCTGACATGAAAATAGAAATCCCACTTTCTGTCAATTGCAGCAACAAAGCCATATTTTGATTTCATGAGTACTTTTAGCTTTAAAATTAATTTCACACAGCATTTTTGTATAGAGAAAAATAGAATTACAAGAAAAAATGGTTTTTTTTTCTTGGTAAACTGGCTAAATGATGATTTACTAGTCATGTACGAGCTGTTAATTTCCCAGGTGCTTAGTATTTCGAGTCTATCTGCATCTTTTGCCACTGCTTTACCTCTACGATGACACAAAGTTACTAGTGTTTTTACACCTTAAATGATACCCTTTTCTTCAATCTCTATCATACAGACTTGCAGCTCATCCTGACATGTTGTCTCACTAAATCCATTCTTGATGACAACCATCCCGAGTAAGATATGAGTGGTAGTGCTAGGGGAGAAAACACCTTTTAAAAATGGGGGCAAGGAATTATATAATGTTATTAGTCCAAATAAAGACACACATGTACAGATTTAGAATTGTTGTTACAGGACTAGTCGTCTTTTACATATATGTGTGTAGATGTGTAAGCATTATAAACTGCTAAGTTTCTGCTTACTTTCCTCTTGTTTTACATTATTGCTGAAAGTAAAATGGATTCTTGCTAAGTTTTTTAAACCATATTTCTCCTATTGCCTTGGTTGCTGGAAGGATATTGAATTTTTCAACGTATGCTCCCAAATTTGTTGAGGCCATAGTTAATAACTTCAAGATTTTGTTTTTCAACTAATGTTTTTTTGGTTGGTGACTTGTGCTTTTTTTATTTCAACCAATTATCATGCTTCTTTTGGTTTTGAGGTTAAGCAATTGAAGATGTATTCTGGTTTTTTTAGCTATTGTTGGAGATATAACACCATCCGATGGTGTGCCTAAAGAAGAAAAAAGCAGAAGAGAACAAGCAGCTTTGAACGAAATGTGCGAAGTTCTTGGTGGAGGGATGAGGGGTATCGACTGATGCTTGGTATCTTTGATTGCTTATAGCTTTTCTTCATCCTCACTGAGTGAACTCAAATCCAGTTCTTCGCATTTGCAGCTGAAGAGATCAAAGAACTATGGGCTGAGTATGAAAATAATTCTTCCATAGAGGCTAATCTTGTGAAAGATTTTGACAAGGTATGAGCCAATTGGATTCATCCAGCAATCCAAATGTTTTTACATAACAACAGGGTTTGATTTGAAGGATATTCTTCCATTGTAATACTTCATGATTATAATGCATAGCAGAAGCTTACAGATGAAAGTTTACCATCTTTTGACTTAAATTTCTGCACTGTTAATTTGGGTGCATCCTGAGTTAATTTTTCACGTATAAATAATAGTTTAATAGGTTAAACACACTTTGATACTGATCAAACTTACTTCTCGATGGAAAAGAATGTTCTAAGCTTTTGACAAGCAGCATTTACTCACCATCAACTAGTCCACGACATTAGAATTTTGTGATATCCATTAGAATATTGGACTGGATATCATGCTACCATCATCATCATCACCAGGCAGTGCAATTAGTCTAGAAGGGCATGTGGCTTTCGGGGCAAGGGTGTTAATGCCTGTTGACTGACATTGTATTACCCCCCTTAAAATAGTTTCACTGCTCAGTGTACATCATGGAGCTTGTACATGTTGCTGTGTATATAATTTTGTGAAGGTGTTCTCAAGTTCAATTTTTCTTGTGCTTATTTGATGCATGTTTTTTGCATACATTCATGTGAATCTATATGGAATTGCTCTCGACTTAATTACCTTGGGGTAGTCAATACTATGAGAAAATTGATCATGCAGGGTTTTATTACTGAGAAATTGTGTTGTCAAAGGATTGATTGGACCACTTGGAAGCTTTAATGAAGTCCAGAAATCAATTACCTACGATAATGAGTGGTAGTTTTGATTTCTTTCGTTAGCTGGAATAGTATATAGGTCCACTGGGCATCAACCAATATATGTCCCAGACGACTTTGATCGTATTTTTTCAACATCTGAGACATAGATCCATAGTCCCTCACCCCCATCCGCCTTCTGCACAAAACCTGCCTTTCTTAATAACCAAAACAAAACCTGCAATGGTTATTGTGATGTGCCTGTTTGTTGAATGTGTAGGTGTTTTCTATGTGTATGTAAGGTAGTATGTGTCGGCCACTCCTAGTCCTTAAGTATCCTTTATTTGTAAAAAAATGTTTCACTTATTTTTTTAAAAAAATTTATGCTTCTCCAGGTGGAAATGATTCTGCAAGCATTGGAATATGAAACTGGTAAGTGTCTGATCATGATAATCTCTATGATTATTTATACAAGAAAATGAAGATTACTTCTTTTAATTTTGCATCAAAAGCATTATGCAGATTGTAATACGCAGTGATTCTAGTGCCTGTAAGGAAGATAGTTAGGTATGACAATTCTAGACACGATGTGTGAACACAATACAAAAGCAACACAGAATTAACCAGTTTAGATTTAGTCTTAGTGGGTAGGGTGGTGAATGGGTGAACCCCCTAGATCCCAATAAATGGGTCGACATGATTCGGCTAATCATGATGTATGCACGACAAGAACATAACACGACATGAATCCAACTATACACAACTATAAGGGGTCGGGTTTGGGTTGAGGGAATCTTGATACGACAAAACTTGGAAGCACGACACAACACAACTAATTGACAGCCCTAATGATAGTTATAATGTCCTACAATTAATGGTCCTCACAATATTTTATCGAATCTAATTTTCATGCCTTTCAGTTTTTAATATTAATTTCATGTGTAATTGTACTATTGCACACATATAGATGAGTGGCTATCTAGCTTTTTATTTGTACTTTTTAGCATCATAGTTGTTTGTTGCTAACACGTAGGCATATGGACCTTTTAGAACACCCTACCCGGCAATCCTTCCAATCACATTAATCCCTCTCATCCCATGTGTATTGGGTAATTGTTGAGATAAATCATGGGGGATGGCTTCAGTGCAACTCGAACTAAAGATCTCCAGGTCTTTAGATTGTGCTTCTAAGCATCATATCATTATTGGTAAGACTCAAGAATCGCATGGGATCTATATCCAGAAGCAGTATATTGGGGTTATATGTTGCAGTCGTTCTTGACCATGAGAAATTGGTGGATTGAGTGGTAAACATGCAAAAAGCAATGGCCTATGAGCTATGATTTATTTGTAAATAGATGAGTTGTGGAGATTCTTTTCTTTTTGACTGCTCTAATTACAATTGATTTGCTGTAGAAATTTACTTGTCAAGACTCAAGACGCTTGGGTTAGAATAAGCAGTACTGTTATACCTTTGTCTTTAAAGAACTATCTGATGTTTCTCATATGGTATTTATAATGTTGTGGCAGAACATGGGAGGGTTCTGGATGAGTTTTTTCTTTCAACTGCAGGTAAATCCAATAAGTTGTTTTTTTTTTTTTTCTCATCGAGGATTTTGCCGCCTTTCAATCATACCTGCCAGCAACTCTGTTGTTCATGTTCTGTATTTATCCTACATTTGCAGGAAAATTTCAAACTGACATAGGAAAGAGTTGGGCAGCTGAGATCATCTCGAGGAGAAACTCAAGTTTGGCAGACAAGCATCATTAATCCCGGGGTTAACTCTCAGATTTATCTCTTAGCAATTTTTCCACTTCTATAACTGGTCTTATCCAGCTGTTTTTTACTGAGATTATGTGTATGATTTTCCTTCACGTTCACACACCTGCCCAAGTCCTCGTTTTGATTTTTGCTATGTCAGAAAGATAGCCGATTTGTATTTAGAAGTGACTACAGTAGAGGATTTTTCATCATCAGCTGAATAAATAGATGAATAACTGGCGTCTTGTCAGATTAATTACCTATAAGTTGCACTATAATAAGCCCATATTTTTTTGTTACATATTTGATGGACTAAACCGTGAACGAAATCTCGTAGTGTTGACAGTAGAATTGCGAGCTATATTATTAGATGTGTCCCTGTTTCCTTTGAGCTCAAGTTTATAAACTCTTGCTAAACAGTGAGAGAACTTATTGATGTTGTACTTGTACTAGGGAATAGATGGATAATGCATGATTGAAGGTGCTGAATAGGTCTGGCACTGGTTCTTTACACACATTGGAACTGTGTAAAAGTGAGTGTGTTGGGGGTT
>CM042199.1:4567059-4601797 GCA_023539305.1 Ilex asprella
GGTTCTCTGAAGTAGGTTTATACAAAATATCACTTTATGAGCTTTCAGCTCACGCAAGAGTTTCCTTAGTGCCAAGATGCATCTGATTCATGCATAATATCATAAAAAATGGATACACATCTTTGACTGCTACTTGGTATCAACAGTAGGTCTAAAAAAGTATCTCAAAATATCAAATTTAGATATTTGTACCTTGTAGAAGTAAGGAATCTTGGCATATATGTTAGGAATAGATTTTATTTTGAGAGAGTTGAAAAAACACTATCTTGTTGAAAGGTTCTATACATTTGTCATTTCTCAACACATTTCTTTAGACAAATACAACGTTTTTTCTTCTTTTCAGATGATAAATATTTCTCAGAACATGGAGTGTGAATCAAACATATGATTTTTTTGAAATTGAGATATTGATGTAAGTTCTTCCCTTTTGAATCAGATAGATTTATATTTGAAAGAGGTTGATAATAAGGTCTTCCAAAATTGATTAATTGTTCCTCTGTTTGAGGTGTTCCAAAAATGTTTGCGATCGAGTAAATAACTACGAATGAATCCCCTAGGTGTGCCTAAAGTCTTATGATGATTCTTTTTAAAGTCGGGTTAAACCATTAGGCTCGATTAAGAAATTCGTGCTAAAGACTCTTCCTAATAATCATTCCCGAATTCCAGAGAAGTGTTTTTAAAGACATGGCGGGCTTCAAGTTTACACCCTTCTCTGTTATCAATCATCTTCCGAAGAAGGTCAAAGTGAATGAGCTCGCTCGATTTGTGTTTGATCTTCAATTCTTTCTCATTGAATGATGCAAAAAAGAAGTCACTAAAGAAAATATCCGGTGAATTCGCGACACTCAGAGGCAAGGGTTCTCTTGTTGTTCATCCATACTTTTAGGAAAAATTAAACTATATCGGCAAATTTCCGCTCCCTTTGCTGGATCAAATCACATCCTGAGCACAAGCTTCTCCTCCCCGAATTATAATTCGAGTGAGGAGATTCTCAAAAGGAAAAAAAAAGCAACAGTTGACGGTTGAAACTAAACTTATTAATCGTGTCGAGTGAGGTGGAAGTTTGTTGGGTCTTAGCAGGTTTATCTAAAAAATTCTCCATTCATGCCCATTTTGTTTACTAACTCAATGTCTAAGGAATAATATCATATCGAGTTTGTTTCGTGTATTTTTTTTAATTAGTTTCATCCATACTCGATTCATCTATTAGTCTTATAGTGTAAACGGATGACTTAAAAAAAATTTAATTTTTTAATTTTGTATCGTATTTATGTTGTGTTATTGAATCTGTTATCGGATCGTGTAATATAAAGGCAACCTTGTGATTAAAACTATAGTTGGGTAACTTGGGTTTTGTGCCCCTCTTCTTATACCTACTGTGTGACTTGTGAACCTCAAGTGTAGTTCTGTCACTTTTGTGGGTTGCATGTGTTTTGAGGGGGTAAGATTCTGTAATAATTGTTTAGGTGGAGAATGTGGACCTGTCATTTGGATCTATTGTCTCATCCTCACTCTCTCTCTCACACCAAACTTTAACCCCCCACCACCGACACCTTCTCCTTCTGAGGAAGATAGCTAGCCAAACAAAGCCAAATCTGTTTAAAATCTCTATTATTAGGCTTATGCATGTATTAAACTTTTGCTAACTAAAGAAAAGTTGAAAAGCAAAAGCACACAGAAATTCAAAGTAAAAAGAACTAAAGAAAGCACATCAAACCAGTTTGGATGGTATAATTTTAGTGGTTTAAAGTTGGTGTGAGATGTTTGGTTGATCTGACGTGTATGATATAAAAAAAAAATGTATCGTAATTTAATTTTATGTTATAGTCGTAAGTTAAAACGAGTTTGAGATGATTTTCGATCGCCACCAAGAAATTTAAGAAACAAAAGAGGAAAAGTGGGGAGCTACAAACAATGCCAATTTGAGATTTTGAAGTGGTACAACGCTTTGAATATTTACTCAAGAGAGATTACCGTTGAAAATAAGAATATGTTTTATATTATGGTTTTTTTTTATCTTATGATCGTTTTACCATTTCTTTAATCTTATTTACTATGATACTGTCTTTTTAAAAATGTGTTTTAAACCCACATTTTTATCAATAAAAAGTATAATAAAGACATATTTTTTAATCTTAAATATAGGATTCGGATTTGTTATTTAAAATGAGGTAAATAAATTTCAAAAAGAAAGAGAAAATACCTAACATAATTTATTGACTTAATTCATTGTGATCTTTCGATTGATTATGGGTTTTATAAAACATTGAAATTTAATGTTAATTTAATAATTCAAATGAAATTACATTATTAAGTTAATAATTAGGTCAAGTTTTTAGCTATAAATAATATTATTCAATTTAATTTATTAACCTAATTATTCATTATCATTGAATCGACAATAAATCACAATAATTTTTAAAGGAAAATTACATCCAGACCATCTGAAATTTGTCATTTAATCACGCAGACCCCCTGACATTTAAAATATTACACACATACCCCTTGAGGTTTGTACGAATGTAACACTTAGATCCCTGATGTAAATATATTCATTAATAAATTATACTTAAACCCCTCTGAAGTTTGTAGGTATATAATATTTAGACCCTTTAAGTTTAAAATATTATACTTAGACCAAAAATATTTCAATCAAATGTAGAATATCCAATATTTTAAATTTTACAACTACAATTCATGTTCTATTGTATCATTTATTGAAATAAAATTAAAATTGAAAATTTAATTTTTTCTCAAAAAATCATAATTAATATACAACTATACTATCTATTGGAATAAAACTAAAAAATCAAATAAGGGGTTTAAGTCATTCATAATAGAACATCAATTTTACAACCAAAATTCATGTTCTATTATGTCATTTATTGAAATAAAATCAAAAATAAAAATTTAGGTTTTTTTTAAAAAAAAACCGTAGTTAGTAAATAATTATATTATCTATTAGAATAAAACTAAATTTTTTTTTTAAAAAAAGAGTCAAAATGTAATGGATACAATATATTTTAGTTTTAATTGGGGTATTTTGATATTTTAATTTGGTCGTTTAAACAACTAAATTAAATTTCAATATACAATATAATTGTATACTAATAACGATTTTTTAAGAAACCATTGAATTTTTATTTTTGATTTTATTTCAATAAATGATACAATAAAACATGAATTTTAATTATAATATTCAAAATATTTGATATTTTATTTGTGATTGAAGTATTTTTGGTCTAAGTCTAACATTGAAAACTTAAGAAGGCTAAGTAATATATGTTTATAAACTTTAAGGGGTTTAAGTGCAATTTATTAATAGATATATTTATAACAGATGTCTAAGTCTTACATGCGTACAAATTTTAAGGAGTTTGTGTGTAATATTTTAAATGTCAAAGAGTCTAAGTGATAAAATGACAAACCTAAAAAGATCTAAATATTATTCTCCATAATTTTTAAAATCTGTTAGCAATCTAATAATTTATAAATTATGTCGGTAAATTAAACGTAATAATTGTAAAATGAAGAAAAATTCAACTTTAACCAACACAAAGACCCAAATGGTGCTTCCGGACTTCCAGTCTTGGCGCTGACAGTCAGCAGCAAAGCCAACTAAGTTGCGTAATTATCTCATATCAGAATGAATACAAATTGATTTGACGTTCAATGAAGGCAACCAATTCAATCCCTATATGCATATAACCATAATGACTATTCTTTCGTAATTGAAAAATCAAACAAACCATTTATAATCATCTTCAAACACTTAAACAGTTAAACCTCTTTTTCTTTGAGGTCACTGTCACTTTTGTGTGCTTCGGATTTGAGAGACCCCATTAACCGTGTGTTGGGGTTTGAGTTTGTAACGATAAAGTGCCTTCCTTTGGTGTATATTGTGTAAGTGAAACAGTGGCAACAAGTGCTGATTCTGGAGAGAGAGACAAGGTGAAGGCTTCTGGGATTTTGGAATTTGGGTTATTTTCGATTTTCGTTTTTGTGAAATGGGTTTTGGTTGCATTTTGCATTTGGAATTTAAATGTGATAGTATGGATAACTGAGATTTTTTGTTATCTGAAGAGGAATTAGTTTTTGGGTACCGTTTCTTGATCTGCTGAGTATGTGGGTTTTTGCTGAAAATGTGTTTGATGGTCTGGGATTTTTTGCAAAAACCTGTTCTGTCATCTGGGTTTTGTTCTACTAGTGTTTCATGATCGAGTTTTTCTCTAATTCTGTGTGATATTTTAGGGTTTGGGTCTGACAAGGCCTCTGTGATTTGGGTTCGACAGTATGATGAATTGGGTTTTGGCGGATGAACGTTCACTGCTTTTGGGTGATTTGTTGTTGTATTAAACTCGGAATTCACTGGATTCTGAGCAAAATTTGAGCTTGGACAGGTGCCTGGTGAGTTTTGGGTGGATTTCAATAGAAGCTTGGAACGTTTGGCATTGCTTGTGCAATTCATTGCCTTACTGGAAATTGATTGATATCTATGTTTGGGCCAGAGGTGTTAGACGAATTCAAAGTTTGGGATAATGATTTTGGTGGATTGGAAACCAATTGCATTTGTTTATAGATTTGGATTTGGTTTTGGTTATAAAATTGAAACAAGTCGCTGTCGATTTGGATTTTGCGTAGCAATTGTGAGAATCATGGTGAAATTTATCAATGAAGATTGCATATTTTGATGACATTTCTAAACTTTCTTTATAAAATTGGATACTGATTAGATGGAGACAACATCACCACCTCCAAATTCTTCTCCCTCTGCTGTCCCACCAGCATCAACTACTCCTCCACCAGACCCTCCAACTCAACCATCATCTCTGCCCAATGCAACTTCTCCCACTTCAACTCCTCCTAATCCTTCCCCACCACCTCAATCCCCTCCTCCTACCGATGCAACATCTCCTCCTCCAGCCTCACTATCACTTCCACCACGACAACCCCCAGTGGCTTTGCAACCTCCTTCCACAACATCGCCGCCGCCTCAATCTACTTCGCCTCCTCCTCAATCTACTTTGCCTCCTCCCACCACTGTCCCACCTCCGTCCTCTAATTCTCCACCGCCAAATCCACCTGCAAGTTCTCCCCCACCTCCATCATCAACTCCACCAATAACTTCGCCTCCGCCTCCATCTGATCCTCCAGCTAATTCGCCACCACCACCTTCATCTAATCCACCTACTAGTCCACCATCACCTCCATCGAATCCGCCTTCTAGTTCACCACCTCCTCCATCGTCGAATCCACCACCTGGGACACCTCCACCAGGGTCGTCTAATCCTCCTGCGAGTTCTCCACCACCTCCTCCTCGACCACCAGGGAGTTCACCTCCACCACCTTCTTTACACCCTCCTCAAAATTCACCACCCCCAACACCAGCATCTAAGCCACCCCAAAGTTCACCTCCCCCACCAGCATCAAATCCTCCTGAAAGTTCACCTCCTCCACCAGCATCAACACCACCCAATAATTCACCCCCACCTCCTATTCTTACCCCTCCATCTGGTTCTCCACCAGCATCTCCACCCTCCTCAAATTCTCCCCCAAGATCATCTCCACTGCCACCAATAATAAGAATGTCGCCGCCGCCGCCTCCATCTCTTGTGCCCCCACCATCCCTTTCTCCTCCTTCACCTTCTCAAATTCCATCAGTTAATCAACCAAACAACAATTCCAGCAGTAATGCACCAGAAAGCTCGAACTCTACAGGTAATGGGGGCATTGGTACTGGAGGCACAGTGGCTATTGGTTTAATTCTAGGTTTCCTTTTGCTTGGTATCATTGGAGCAGCTGCCTGGTGCATGTGGAAGCGAAAGAAAGAGGTTTCTTCATTCAATGTTGGTTATGTCATGCCAACCTCTGTGGGTTCTTCCCCCAAATCAGGTAATTTTCTTAAACAATATTAAGTGGTGCTGGCAGTTATTTATTGATTTTTTCTCATTTAGGCATGTCATATAGTGGGCAGTTCGTGAATTTAGAGACCATCAATGAGATGGATTGAAAAAGTTGAGTTCAATTCTGAATATACAAAGAGTGATGGCATAGTAATCCATGCTCTTGCTCATACTTGTTGACTATGTATATTAAATATTCTTGTACTTGGGACCTTTGAAGCTAAATCTCTGAAGTCGGTATATGTGTCCAGATTCAGGCTTATTGAAGGTGCAGGCATCAACAACTCGTATTGGAAGCGGGTCTAGTAGCAATTTTGTATATTCACCAACTGATGCTGGTGGATTAGGCAATTCGAGGTCATGGTTCACTTATGAAGAACTTGTTGCAGCCACAAATGGGTTTTCGATGCAGAATCTCTTGGGTGAAGGTGGATTTGGTTTTGTGTACAAAGGATGCCTAGCAGATGGGAGAGAGGTAGCAGTAAAGCAGTTAAAGATCGGTGGGGGGCAGGGGGAGCGAGAATTCAAAGCTGAAGTTGATATTATTAGTCGCATACACCATCGCCATTTGGTTTCACTAGTGGGTTACTGCATTTCTGATAATCGTATGCTACTTGTTTATGACTATGTTCCCAACAACACTCTTTACTTCCACCTTCATGGTAAATGCTAATTTTTTAAGACTTGAATAATTGATTTTGGATATAGGTGATCAAAGTTTTATGTCACTCCTGGCCTTTTGTAGGGGAAGGCAGGCCTGCTATGGATTGGGCATTGCGTGTAAAAATTGCCATTGGTGCAGCTCGTGGATTAGCTTATCTCCACGAAGATTGTAATTATCTACTTTCCTCTGTTTTCAAATTTATGATTGTGTAATCCACATTCTGTATATGGAAAGGAAAAGGGCATCATTCTTTTTTTCCATTTCTCTTTATCTAGGAGGCACAGACACTTCATTTTGGGCAGAGTGTCGATGTCGGACAGGTCTGGGACACGGACACGCTTCAGACACATGTCAGACTCGTTAAAATGAGTGTCCGATATTTTTATTATTAAATTTTTTTTAGAACACGTTTTGGACACGTGGCCGACATGTTCAGGACACGCTGAGGGACACGTTTTGAGATTTATTTTTAATTTTTTGAGAACTTTTCAGATAATTTTATAATTAAGAGTTATTTTTATAATTTTAAAGGAATATGAGTTACAATCATAATATAAAAGAAGTTATAATAATTACATTGAACATAGGACATGAATTTAATATAATTTTGGATACGAAGACGAACTTATATATAAATGAAATAGTCTTTTAATATAAAAGTAATGCGAGAAAAAATGGGATTACAACATTGGAGCTCTTGGAATTTGATGAAAATTAGTATTACAAAATGGAATATTTTTTAAATTAAAAGTTGGAGAAGTTATTGATTATTGAATCATGAATGTTGAATGTATATCAGATTATCTTATATTATACTTTTTATGCAATGATATCATGATGTAAATTTTTAGAATTAGGGAAATGATGAATTAAAAGATTATGATAATATTTTTATTTTGTCACATGATTTTATATAAATAAATAAATATATATATAATACATATTATTTAACGTATCGCTAACGTGTTTGTGTCCTACTTTTTAAAAAAATTTCGTGTCGGCTTGTCTGTGTCGTGTCGTATTCGTGTTTGTGCTTCTTAACTCTTTATGTAACAAGCATTGACTCTGGTCTTTCACATAGGATTCAGTGTCAGTCGTGACCCCAGATCAGTGTGTTGTGCTTGTGATAAAGAACATGAGACGATATTATTCTCCCCATTATGTCAAAAATTACAATAATTGTTTCTGGCATTAAAGTTGCAGGATATTTGTCTTCACTGTTTTTCATTTTTAAATGTCATGATCTAGCCTCTTGACGTTTGAAATTTCATTTTCAACAATCATCTCTTGGCACAGATATTTTTTTGTCGTGAAAGAATAATGGTTATTAGAGTATTGAACATAATGTTAGCTTGATCAGGAGTAAACTCTTGGCTTAAATTATTGAACTCTTAAACTTAAAATACAGTGAAAACTGAAAGGATGATGAGGAATTTCTTATGGGTAGGCAGGATCCATTGGTTTCTTGGGAGGTGGTGCTAGATTTAAGGCTAAAGGTGGTGTTTTGATTGAGAATTTGTTGAAAAGAAATGAAATTTTAACTGGAAAATGGTTGTGGAGATTTCCTAGAATAATATTCATTGTGGTGTTCCGTTATTAGGAGCAAACATGGGTTACTGGCTAATGTATGGGATGTTAGTGGGGGCGGAAAGGGGTAATTTTCGAAATCCATGAAAGTTTGTTTTTCAGGGGTTATATCTCTTTTCTCAAAAGTTTAAGTTCTTAGTGGGTTATGGATCTCAGGTTTGTTTTGGGGAGGATTCATGGATAGGGGAGGATTATTTTTCTAATCTATTTTCTCGTCTTTGTCGAGTCTTTAGGGCTCATGGTCAAATGATTGCTTCTCTCATTCGGTCCCTATTCAAATCATATTTCATGAGATTTTGGTTTCGAGTCTTAATGACAGGGAATGCTCATAGTTCTTGGATCTTCTTTCTTTGCTTAATAGTGTATCATTCACTTAAGATGCTTAAGATGTGGTGGATAGAATATGTTGGACTATTGACTCTAGTGGTGTATTCTCACTTAAATCTTACTTTGAATCTTTAGTTAATGATCCCTCTATTCCCTTGTTTCCTCCATCAAGGGTAGTTTGTGAAGTTAAAATTTTTTATGGATAATTGCTCATGGTAAGTTTAACGCTTATGATATGCTTCAAAGAAGGAGACCTATGATTTGTCTTTTACCGCAATGGCATGTTATGTGCAAAAGTAATAGTGAAAGCAGTGATCATTTATTCTTACATTGTCCTGTAGCACTTTCATCATGGAACAACTGGTTAATTAATGCGGGCATTAATTGGGTGGCTCCAAGAACTATGCTATCCATGATTTGCTAGGATGTTATGGGAGGGAGTGGAATAGAAGATGGAGAACCCTTTGGGCGTTGGTTGGAAAGAAATATAAGAATGTTTGAGGATAAGAGCGAGGATGAAGGTCTTTGGGAGTGGATTTATTTTTTGGCTTCCTTTTGGACTTTCACGACTAAGGAGTTTGAGAAGGTCCCTCGTTTTTGTATTTTATCGAGCCGGATAGCAGTTTTTTGTTTCTTTTTCAGACGTATTTCAGTTTGTTATTACTGTTCAACTTCTCTTTTGTTGGAATAACTTGTCCACCTTTAACATGCCTTTTGTAACTTTCCCTTTCCATCTATGATTAATAGTATTATCCCTTCCTGTTAAAGAAAATAATAGCCACTAGAAGTTTCTGAAGCAGCAAATTTCCTGCACTGGAAGTTTTGAATGTTTTTTAATGTCGAAGATCTTCCTTTAATTGATGTTTTCCTTGTCATTCGTGCATGTTTGTGTGGCAGGCCATCCTCGTATCATCCATAGAGATATTAAGTCATCAAATATTCTTTTAGACAAGAACTTTGAAGCTCGGGTATAGCTAACTTTTCACTACATAATACTTGTTGTAATGTTGTCTTCTGCAACATGGTTTTACAGTTTTATTTCCTACTTTACAGGTTTCTGATTTTGGGCTTGCTAAATTAGCTCTGGATGCAAATTCCCATGTGACAACCCGTGTTATAGGAACCTTTGGGTAGGCAGTCCATTTATGCCTTGTCTTGATGACCACTAATAATACGTATCACTATGCAGACAGCATGCATTGACCATGTTTTCTGTGAATTGTAATTGGTCAATTTCAGATACATGGCTCCTGAATATGCATCAAGTGGTAAGTTGACTGAGAAATCTGACGTGTATTCATTTGGCGTTGTGCTTCTGGAGCTGATTACTGGACGCAAGCCTGTGGATGCATCTCAACCCTTGGGAGAAGAGAGTCTAGTTGAGTGGGTAAGTTATCTCGATGTGAGGCTTGCTATGAGTTTTCTTTTAGTACTCTGAACCTTAACCCAATGCTTCAGGTATCTACCTCTATATGTGGATATGCATGAGCAGTGATTGATTTTTCCCAGATCTATTTAGCTGGTCCTTTTACTTCTGCAAGATCATGGTAACAGGCATGCTATTGATCCCATAATAGTCTTGTTCTATAGGGTTGGCGTTTTCATTTTATTTGAATCACAAATTAAGTAATGGAAATCCTGAGAATGGTCACCCTTTTGCTTATAGAATAGAATACAGTAGAGTAGATATAGAAGGCACCCGCTTGATTCAGAATAGAAATTTCTTTCTGATGAACTTTTGAATAGATCGGAAACTTACTACTCTGCTGCTTAATTCTTGAAATCTGGAAATCCATAATCTTGGGAAGAATATATCAAATAAGGGCTACATAAGTTATGAAAAGAATAAAGGATCTCTTTTGCACAAGGATGAACCCTTGTTTGTTGCCCATGGTCTTCCTTTCAACCAGATGAAAGTCATGTACCTACACATTCTTTCTGACTTCCTAAAAATCCTGAAGAACCTCCGAATGGAAAAAATGACAATATGTCATTGAAGCAAATGCACTTTTGAGGAACTCTGATATCTCTCTTATGCTATGAAGCACTGATACTTCATCAAGGCTAAAAAACACTTTCCAATTTCGGATACATTGGGGATACGCCGAGGATACGCGTGTGATACGTTTAAGCAGCAAGGATATGCGACCGATACGTTTAGGATACGTTATGATACTTCATGGCTAAATATGTCAGTTCTTATTTTTTAAAATAGGTTATTGAAGTAAAAAGTTGAAGTATTAAAAAAAAAAATTTTTGAAACAACTATATGGAATATTTTGAGCTCAAAATGGTTAAACCTATTCAGTATGTTCTTTATTGAACAACGCGCCCTTGTATAACATATTTTTACTCTCACATTTAGAATTTGACCCATCTAAAAACAAAAGCAAGAGACCGATTTGAACATCTTGTTGCAATTTATTTTATATTTCTCATTTTAGATGATTTGTCCATTGAAGTACCCAAATAATGAAATTTACATTTATACTATTTATTCTATTGCAATATACGGGAAGTTTGTTTACTTGAATGTTATGCATTTTCTACAATATATCTGTGAGTAATCACTATTTGATCTTGTGACATAGTAAAATATATAAAAGAGTAATTTTTATTCATGTATCCTGCCTCTTTGTATCCCTTTTTTTTTTGTATTGACGTCTTGGTATCGTATTGTATCTGCATCCATATCCAAGCCTCCTAGCTCTTGTGCAAAGTCATTTGATATGGCTTATCTTCACTTGATGATGGCTCAAAGCGTATATCGGAAGAGTTTCTGCACCTCTTCCCGCACCCTTAGAGACATCCTGGCCACAGCAGGCAAATTTCATCCCTGCTTATCTAATTTTTCTGGCTCCATTCAAAAATACCTTAATATCTAGTAAAGGATCATTATATTCAGTAATCCTCTCTCTTCTCTCCCTCCCCCCAACCCCCAGGCACGGTGCCCCATAGGGCCATGCTGATCTCTAATCAAGGGCTTCTGAAAACTAGGAGGCTTGATTTTCGATATAGAATACCTCGACTGGGTCAAACGAAGCACCCTTGTTAGCCCTTATGCACTAAGGCTTGATCCCACTGAAGTGATTGCGTCTTTTATCAGCTACCTTGTTTGGACTAAAATGTGGACCTCTTTCTGTAAACTTTACTCATTTTTGGTAAAATGTGGGCATTCTTTTTGAATTTGTGGTCTGACAGGCTACAAGATGTAAAGCCCAAACCTGTAACGTGATCAAAACATCAGTAAAATTTTCAATGTCTGCTCTCTTTCCTGAAGGTTATTATTATTTCTTTCAGGGTCGACCTTTGCTTAGTCATGCACTTGATACTGAGGAATTTGAGGGGTTGGCAGATCCAAGGCTTGAACAAAACTACGTTCACAGTGAAATGTTTCGATTGACTGAGGTTGCTGCAGCTTGTGTGCGACATTCATCTGCAAAGAGACCGCGGATGGGACAGGTAACTATTTTTCAGACTTGCAACTAATTGAAAATTTTCCCTACAATACTTCTTAGGATATGAATGTGGTGAGAGTTCTTACTCTTAACATGCTTATGCTTCTCAGGTTGTGAGAGCTTTTGACAGTATGGCCGCCGCAGATCTAACAAACGGAATGAGAGTTGGAGAAAGTGAAATAGTAAATTCTGCACAACAATCTGAAGAAATTAGACTGTTTCGGAGGATGGCATTTGGAATTCAAGATTACAGTACAGATTTTTTTACTCAAAGTAGCCGATGAGTAGTTAAGTGAGGCCCTGATAATCCTGGAGAGACATAATCAGGTTAGAAATTCAGAGGGTTTGCCAAGCAAAAGCTGAATTGCTGTGGATGTAAATGCTGAGGCAATTCAACTGTGAGAGGTAATGATTTTTCATTTTTTTTTTCATTGCCTCCTCAATCATAGAGACTAAATTTTCAAACCCCTTCATTGGATTTTTGTAGGTAGGTTCAGTTTCAGCATATACATGTGTTATTCTTTGCTGCAATTTTTATATCCATGTAAGTAAACAGATATCCTTTTAGTTTTAAGTAGTATTTTTTTAATAAAATGTCATTCTCAATTTCTTCTTCTTATTCTTCGTCGTCTTCTTATTATTGTTATTATCAAATACTTGTGATATATTATCGAACATTTTGTGGGGTCAATGTTTTTATGTCTTTCTCTAATGACTTGCTGAATATACATCGTCTTCAATATTTTTATCTTTTATTTTCTTCCTTGACAGATGACTTTCTATATATTAGCAAATGAGTCATTCATATACAATGGGTTTCACTTGAATTCCTGATAAATAATTTTGTTAGAGGGGTTGTACTACTATACTGCATATGTGTTGTAGGGAGGCAAGTTGCCATTAAAGTAACTCTTTCTAGTTGGTTGATCTTGTAGTGCACACAACAACGAATGGACTTTTCCCAGCTTGCTTAAAAGAAAGTTGAACTCAAGCAGTTTCGAAACATTGAAATGTTTTTATTTCTATAGAAATCAAAACAAATCATTGATTGATTATCAAAATTTTATGTTTTGAGATGTTTCGGTAGGTTTTGAGATGTTTTCGCATATTTCGACTTATGTTTCAATTAATGTTTCGGAAATAAAATTTCAAATTTTTTTTTTGTTTTTATCTTGTTTCCAAAATGTTTATGAAACATTATTGAAACTTTTTTATTTTCAAGTTCATTGAAATTATGCAACGAAACGAAATTTTGATCCTTGATTAAACTACAGTTTTTTCTCCTCCTCTCCACTTGTTGAACCATAGTCCATCCATTTTGTTCATATTTTGTTGGTTAAGGGGGAGTCCATATCACACTCTGTTCGGATTCACATATGTAAAACAAACTTTAAAAAAACTCAATCACCAACTAATCATGATTAAAACTTAAATTTTAGATAACTTGTAAAAAAAATTAAACTCAGAATGTACAAGATTAGGTCAGACTTCTACCAATAACTAAACCAATCCTCGTGGGTTTTGTTCACATCATGCCTAGAAAATGTCAAATTCAAGTACTATTTGTGAAATAAAAACTCAAGCTAGTCATGCCAAGAAAAGTTCAAATACAAATACTATTCCTAAGATAAAAACTCATGTACTAAGAATACGAAAGTCTAATGTACCGAGGAAAAAAATTTAGATACTATAGTGAAAGTTACTATTTTTAGTAGTTAAGTTCCACCTTTAAAAAGAAAAGTTTCAATTAGTTGAGAAAATTTCATGATTGATCATAAGATTCTTTGAACAGTTGTAACTTCTCTTTTACAAGTTATAACTTTAATTTTGAAAATTATAATTTTCATGATGGATTGCAATGTTCTAGGATTGATTATGTTATTTATACCATTTTCAATGGAAACCTAAACCCTTATCCAAATTTGAGTAAAACAAAAGATAAAAAACTTGATTTAATATAGATCTCTCCAATGAGAAGCCCAAATTTAAAGGAAGAATTTTTTTTTGTTAAATAAGAACAAATTCAAATTTAAAAGAGGGTAAATATGACAATCTGATATTTAAAGGAGAGTGTAATTGCACAATTGGTAAAAAGGGTAAGGATTTGAGTCTCGCTTAATTTGGGTTTGAAAAATGATTTCTCTTCATTTAGTATAGGTATGGGCCTAACACTTGAAAATATTTTTAAGAATTTTAACTTTTTTTAAAAAAAGGGTAAATGTTGGATATAATATTACAAGTTGTAACTTGTACCTCAAAAATTATAACCCAATCTTTAAAAAAAATGGGTATAATAAAAACCCGTCATATTGTGGTGTTTCCTACTAAGAATGGGTCAAATAGACAATAGAATTGACATTCTCTTCATTATTTTTTTATACAATTTTATTCAATTGTAGATTACTTATCATGTATTTATGTGGAACTCATTATATCTATATAATAAAATAGAACGAAGTTTGAATTCGAGACAAAGAGTGGTCCAGATCGTTTTTAAAAAAGACAAAGAGTGATCCAGATCGCCCCAACATAAAAAACGGCTCAGATCTTCTCAGAAACTTTGATTGAACCCCATTTATATATCACAGATGATCTATGATTGACTGAAATTGTGTAAAAAAATAATGGGAAGGGACAACTAGATGCCATAAGCCAAACACAGGAGACAAAAGAAGCCTTAAAATTTTCCAAACCATATCCTTCTTAGAACACGGTTTCAGTTTTGACTATTCAAGCAATCACAACCCCACATCTTCAATACCAACCAAACTATTCTAACCCCAACAAGAAAAAATCTCTCTCTCTCTCTCCTCCATGACCATGATGGCTAAAAAACAATCCGACCAGTTGAACCAGCTCAAAGACATCTTCCTCCGTTTTGATATGAACAGAGATGGAAGCCTAACCCAACTCGAGCTCGCGGCTCTTCTAAGATCTCTTGGCCTTAAGCCCACTGGTGATCAAATCCATGTTCTCTTGGCAAACATGGACTCTGATGGCAATGGCCTAATAGAATTCGATGAATTGGTTGATGCCATATTGCCTGACTTGAACGAGGAGGTACTCATCAACCAAGAAAAACTCATGGAGGTTTTTCGATCGTTCGATCGCGATGGCAATGGTTCTATCACAGCAGCCGAGCTCGCCGGCCAAATGGCCAAGATGGGTCACCCTCTAACGTACCGTGAGCTATCGGAGATGATGCGTGAAGCAGACACAAATGGCGATGGTGTCATCAGTTTCGATGAGTTTGCGAATGTGTTGGGAAAATCTGCAGCAGATTTTTTTGGCCTCACCGTTGGGTAGACGATGGTTTTACATTCATTCGTGTTTACCACGATGATCATTCTCATCCATGTTGGCATTATTAACACCATTGTTTCGTTGATTATGGATGAATTGACTTGACCTTATCGATCATTTCTTTTATTTTTATTTTCTTTTTTGTATTAGTTTTTGTGATTTTTGTCAGAGGAGAAGTTGTGTACAAATAGTGGTGGCCTTACCTTAGCGGCAACAACGATTAAGATAGCCATTGAATCAGGTTACACAAGGGGATTCGAAGGTGGTGATCGATGAACCGAAGAGAGGAGCATCGGATTTGTCCGAAGCAAGTAAATTCAGCGATCCGATTAACAGTTTAGTAAACGGATTAGAGGTCGTAGAGAAGGAAATGCGTTGGCAAACAACTTAGCTAAAAACCCGAAGAATTGCATGAATCCGAGCTTATGGAGAGAGGGGTGTCACTATTTTGTAATATCTTTGATTCAACATGATGTTCTTCGTTGTTTCTATCAAAAAAGAAGAAGAAGAAGAAAATATGATGGGGTATTTATGTTAATGTATGTATAGGCATAGGATTGAAGGAAAGGAGAGGGGCAAGGTGACAATGTGACATCTCAACTGCTTTCATTTGGAGACATGTTTATGAATTCAACTTGTATTCTTTTACTTTTTTCTGGCCTAGGTAGTTGGCACATATTATCAATATATGAATATGACTTTTCACCTTCTACTAATGGCGCATTATGGGCATTAAAAGGGTGTTTTGACATAGTTTGATGGCATTTTCTTTGTTGTTTTCTTCTTCTTTCTCTTGGAATTGAACAATCATTTTGAATGTTGATGAAAGTTAGATTGATTGTTTTCTTCATTTTTTCTATTAATTTTTGGGTTTCACAAAGTCAAACATTTAAATTAAGTGAAAGTATATTGACTATTACCTGATCTCTTGAGTGTCAATATTGATACATGTAGCTATCTGGTGTCGATTTATTCTTAGATATGAGTTCCATATATTCTTATATCTTTCACATTAAACCATTTTTCTGCCTTAAGTATTAAAAAAATTGAATTTCTTGACCTCCCACAACAAGAAAAAAGTCCATTGTACCATGGTAATGTTACGACAATCATGAACACCCGCCTTATTTCAAACTCCATCAAATATGGTATACATGGAATACGATAACAAAGTTTACTGAATAATCCCGCTCAAAGATATTAGATTGGATAGGCTAGTCCAATTTCATCCAATCTAATAGTCGAAACAACCACAATTTATGTAGGTAAGAGGCCAATGCCAAATGCTGGCTAGAAGCTTATCATGATTAAAAATATGATTCTCCAAGGTGGACACGATTGAATGAGTACATACCATTTTAAGGTTTTTAAGGAAAAATCACCTCTATATAAAGAAAAAAAAAATGTTCTTTTGGACGGACATAAATCCTATTCCTAAGGCATTGGATAGACATGAGAGTCAACAAAAAGCGACAAACATCTACCAAGGTGAGTTAGTTATTATCGTTTTTAGGGCTGGTGAACTATTATTGAAGATTCCATTGTTAGCAGAGATCTTTGACATTTTCATCTTGCAGAGAAAAACAAATTCATTTATTGAAGTACATATGTATGCATTGCACCAAGCATCATCGTTGCTTTATTGTTCACAAAAAACTAACTGTACACAAAATGAGTACAGAAAAGATGAAAATGGATATAGGATCATACAGAGAACCCTAATCTCTTACAAAAATAGCCGTATTACAACAAAATTCTACCACTTCTGTAAGCTGTAAATCTCCCCAATTGCACAAGATACATAATGAAAGAATAAAAATGTAGCCTAGTATTGCTAACAACCAAAATTTACAAGCTTTTGGGGTCTTTTTCTGCCATAGTTCTGCTAATGTACAGACATTATAGACTTGTAACCGATAGGGTAAAATTATTAGTAGAAGCATCCCCATAATGTAAAGATGTACAATGGGCAGAGTTTTCGTTTACAGAAGTGTCGTGGGTGCAGAGTCTTCAGCGGCTGAAAGCATGCACCTGATAACATTATCTATGATTCCTATCTTCCAAGGGATTCGTTCTTGCAAGTGAACGTGCTGTAAAACCCACAGTAGTTGGCCTTATTGATCTCTGACGCACCATATTGCAGAATTCAAGATCATCTGAGTGTCCCTCATGCCTTATCCACTGTATCATGGAATGGTACATTGGAAAGAACTGTACCTGAATTGCATTGTATACGAAGTAAGGGATCAATGCGGAGATCACCACGAAAAGTGTTACTACCCAGAAGGAGGGTGCTGGGGCAAGGGCTTCGACTAAGACTTGGTAAGCAGTGGTAGAAAGCGAGGGAGAAAGGGCTCCATATACGAAGAGGAAAAGATACCATAGACCAACTCCACCCCAGATGACGATATGTTGGATGAAGGTGAAATAACTAATAGCAAGGGCCATCTGGCAGTTCACAACCCAAACAACACATGTATACATTGTTGTCCCCACGATTTCATATCCAGCAGTTTTTCCATCCTTGTTGAAGGCCTGGGGATCTAGTGCTGTTGTGCAGAGGTAAAAGATAATGACGGCACTGCAAAGCCCATTGAACATCCAGCCAAGTATTCGACGCCAGCTGAAGAGGATATTTTGAACACCCTCTTGGTACAGTAAAGGGAACTGCCAAGTGAAATGGAAAATGGAATGAGGAACAAGCAAAACAAGCCTTTACTCGATTGCGCAAACATGATAGAAATGTCTTTAAGGACACTGTAACAGTTGTAAAGACCCTAGTAAAAGTTATGTTGTTCTTCAAAAAGTAATCCAAAGGCCAAAAATACCATTAAGGCCGACAGAGAGGTTTGTTATGAATGTAATATAGAATTTACTTTTATGTAACAGGATAATCTTGAGAGGACAACAAACATCATATCTTGACATGGCCTGAATTTGAACAAAGATTGGGGTGAAAAAGGCATACCTTAAGACAAAATCGTGAAGATATGTCCTGGTCAAAAACCCCTAAAGCAATCACCGGAAGAGATGTGAAGAAGACATTGTACAGGGTCAAAAACCAATCATTGTACGCAGGTTGCCCAGAGAATGATGTATACGCCTCATATAAGAACACTGTGATGCCAAATGTGACATTCTTGTAGAAGAAGTAGCATATCTGCCAATAAAAGAAGGAATTAGCAATTGACAACGATATGAAGTTTCTAAGAATTGATCAAACAATGTACATAAGTCAGTTATTTTTGAATTTCCTTTTGTTATGAAAATCCTTACCATTGATGAGATCCTTCTGTAACACCAATGTCCATGCACCAAAAGCAACCGCTCTAAAAATCGGAACTGAGCAATTGCAATATCACTTGACATGACAGCCTGATATCCATAATCAAGAGTTTAGAAGATGTAAGGTAAACCAAAACCCACATAAGAATATTTAAATGATCAGAGAATGTTATGGGTTGAGCACCTGCATTCCTTCAACACCACTGATTCCGATCCCAATATCAGCTTCTTGAAGCATTCCCACATCATTGGCTCCATCACCAATTGCTAAAGTTGTCTTCCCAGTCCCAGATTTAACAAGTCTGGTAACCTGCATTTCAGTTAGCGGTAATGTTAACTTACTATTACCTAAAGCAGAGAAATTAACAAAGTTTTGAAGATGAAGAATCCACTAAATGCAGAAAGAGAGGTAATTAGGGGAGGAAGGGGGCAGTCAAAACTCACCAGTGCCTTCTGCTTCGGTGATGAACGGCAGCAAATTACAGACGCACAGCCAATTGCAAGTTCTAGAAGATAATTTTTCATGTCATCTTTCAGCGCATATTCAAGCGATTTCCCATCGATTATGAGAGCAAATGCTTCAGACCTTGATGCAGTAAGCTGAGCCTTCCCTTCCCTTATCTGCTGGAAGACGCTTTCCCTTGAAGCCTAGAAAACCAGATTAACAAATATTCGATCATTATCACCCACGGTACATATGGGTCGATATTGGACAGCTACATGACTTCTCCAGAAAATAAGTTGGCCCATTTCTGGCATCAACATGAGTAACAAAATGATGGTCAGACACGCAGAATTACCTTGGCAATGGCACCCTTTTCTCCCCCTTTTTCCAGGGTCTTAATTTCTGGTGTCTCCAAGTTTATTATTATCTGCTTCATTCCTTGTCTAAGCAAACTACAAGAAAAGCTGCAGAAAGAATGTGAAGTGTGAGCTATAATTGTTCAGGCACCTCATAAAAGTTAAATCCAAACTTCGAACTCAGAAATCATACCCAATGTTAATGGCGGTCTCCATCTTATCTCCAGTCAAAACCCATAATTTTATACCTGCCTGGGCGAGTTTGTCAATGCACTCGGGCACCTAACGTGAAAAAAAACAAAAAATCATATCCAATTCCCTCTTACAAACTCTAAGAAAAAGGTTTATGAATTGGTGACCCTTCTGAAAAAAACTTTCCAACTCACCCCTTCTTGGAGTTTGTCCTCAACCGCTGTTGAACCAAGAAGAATCAAATCCTTCTCAATCTCATCAGCCACTTCATCCAATAATGTCTCCCTATCTGCACTGACTGAGTTCTTGGCCTCTGCGAATTTCTCATTAAACTCTTTGTATTCTTCCTCATTGAGATCACGATAAGCAAGTATCAGGGTCCTCAAACCAGCATCAGCATACTCATTCACATGTTCCCTGGTTTCCTCTTCGAATTTCATTCCTTTTTTTGCAAGCTTTTGAAACATGACACTGCAGAAAACCAAAAACATTTGTTTGAGGGGGGACATGGTGGTTCAGAAAACTAATGGAAGCAGAAGGAAATAAGCACTGATGCATATGAGGTTGAGCCGTTCAGGGCAACAGAAGCTGCAAATTTACCAACCTGTCAGCACCTTTAGAGAGTAATAATAGCTTCCCCTCCTCATCTCTCACTATCACAGACATTCTCTTTCTTGTGCTGTTAAACTCTAAAACATTCAAAACTTTGTATACCCTGCAAGAAGAGGAAGGATTATTTGACACTATTAAACTCAGATTCTTCATATATTTCACCATACAAATCCATCCAAATCAATAGCACACATGCATGCATGTAAATTGTGTATGTAATGCACCCTGTTCACCATTAAGGCATCATCAACATCTTTTAACATCTAGTAGGCTCACCCCTTTGGAAGTGCCATGGAAATTGTAACATTGAAATGGTGGTGGCAGGGTATTTTATAATTTGCTTCAATTGCAGCTTGAGTTCTTTAGATACAGGCTTACGAAAAAGGACCCTAAGCCTCTGTTGAATGCAAACTAGTAGACTGGTCTGTTCAGACAATTTCTCAGGCAGGCAAGTAGCAGTCAATTTGTAAGTATAGCCTTCTTTTATAAAATAAGGATGCACCGAAATTCAGTGTGGGAATATAGTTATAGATACTGACCTTTCAACTTTTTTGCCTGAAGCAGGATCCAACTCATTCACTGAGACAGTAGTTTGTGTCCTCTTGAAGAATTCAAAGCCAATTTCTCTGGCTGCAATTACAAAAGCTGCCTCGTCTGGTGACTCAGCTTCGTATGATACCTTCCCTGTATCTTCATCAACTTCAGGTATGGCTGTATGACAGATTGCCAATAAACGAAAGAATTTCTGTATGACATCTGAATGTGGCTCCCTAACCCAATTCCCTTTCATAATTCTTTCATCCTTAAAATTGAAGCCTTTGATAAGTGATTTTGTATTGCTATCAGCAGATTCCTCAACAATGTCCCTACCATTTACGATTGGAGATCCACTTCGTTTCGCCATAGCCTTCTCAACTTCCGTGACACCGCGGCCGTAAGCTGTCCCGGCAACAGAACACTTAATGAATTCCATGGAATTGCAAGTCAATGTCCCCGTCTTGTCAGAAAGTATTGTGTCAACTTGGCCAAGTTCCTCATTTAAATTTGAGGTGCGGGCATGTGCTGGTTTGTCAGTTTCCTCATAGTACATATGAATATCTTGGTTGATGAAAGTGCTCTGAAGCACTTTGACAACTTCTATTGACACATACAAGGAGATTGGGATCAGATAACTATATAACAGCAGGGCCGTCAGGAAGTGTAAAATTGCAGCAATTGGGGCTTTTTTGGGATCAAAGAAAATTGTAGTATCATCTGGTCTTAAATACCACCTTTTCATCCTACTACCATCTAGGTCATCTCCAGTCACAATCCCAAAGTAGATTGACCCAATCAAAGCTATCAGAAACAAGACGCCAAATAAGAAGTAGATAATTTTTTCCATTTGCTTCTCAACTTTGCTTCTCTTTGAAGGGGGATCAGTGGAGTTCTGAATAACCTTTGTGTCATGCCCAGTAAAGATAACAGCACCATATATGTAGTCTGTATTCCGGAGTTTAGAATCTCTAAGGAGAAGCTGTTGAGGAGAAAGAGGATGCTGTTTTTCTTCAAACTCCATACTTCCAACAAATGAATACAAATTTGCATTTGGATCTTCGCATTTAACAACAGCCTTAAAATCTCGGAAGTTAGAGTCCTCATTTAAAAATGAAGTTGCTTCCAATCCCTGCTTTAGTTTCAAATTTGTTTCCCCATCAAGGTTCATGGTCTCAACATAGCAAAATCCATCCTCATAGCTGGAAGAAAGCAAGAGAAGGTCTGCTGGAAAGAATGCATCCTTCTCCACCTTCACTATGTCACCCACTTTCAGATGCCTCCATTCAGAATCGGCAAAAACTCCTCCACCATGATGTACTTTAACCTTTCTATTGTTCACCTCGATATCCTGCAAAAAATTTCAACATGATAAATCATGGAGCTGAGTGAAAGAACAAACAGACATATATTACTAGCATTTTTCTTTAAACACAGAAAGTTTACTTAACAAAACTATTAGAGGAAGTATTGCTATAATTCCCAAGCCTAAAAAATAGAAAGTTCTGGCTGATTCTAAACGCAAATCACTATTGTGTATGGCAACACTTCAGAAAAAATTCATCCTTATGGATTGTAGCATCCTTTACAACTCAAATGATCACAAGCTATTCTTCTTCGAGTTACACTGCCAAAATTAAACAAAAACCATATTCTAGGCTGATTAAAATGCCATGTCCGCAATAAAAAGAGCCAAACTTCCCCTACTTCATGTGACATGAAGAATTTCCAAAGTCAAATTGCCCTTTAGAACTATCATAGAATAAAATAAGTTTACAACACAAACGTTCCCACAGGAAAACCAATAAGAATTGACTCAGTACTGTGTATGCATTTCTAGAAATTCATTATGAACTACCCTAACAAAACCCTCATCAGCCTTGCCACAACAATTTTCGTATGTGTTAATTTGTGGAAACATCTATAAATTACTCAACCGATCCCAAAATTTATAAATTGGTCAATTAAGGCAAAAAATAAACCTACAACTAATTGAGCCAAGAAGAACTAATCATATGCACAGCAAAGATTGCTCAAAATCTACCTCGTAATATAGAAACCAAGGAGAAATTAAGAACTAGTTTAACCATCAATAAATGAACACAATACCTGCTGTTTTCGCCGCCAATCTTCAATACCCTCTTTCACCATCGTTGCCGTTATAACGATGATTAGAGGGAGAATAGCACTGACAGCAGAATAAGGAGCAAGATCTGTGAAGGACAAGATGCCAGTAACAAGGAAGTAAAAATTGGCCACCCTTCTGAACTGCTCAAACAAGGACTTCGGCAAGAATGATGCAATAGTATACTTTGTAGTCCTCACATAATTGCTTGCATAATTAGATGTACTGGCCTCAAAATCTGGTTCATTGCAATAAACCACTCTTGAGAATCCTGGTCCCCCAATCTGTGAATGGTCATCTTTGAAACCTGCTCTCCCACATTTGAATGTGTAGAGCCTGCTGAAATGTAGCTTCTTTTTTCTATCAGTTCTCATTCTGTCTCTTTCACTTGTAATAGCTCAAACAACTAACCCAAATTTGTAATCGCAACAACAGAAACAGTCCCGCCAAAAAGTCCAAGATTTGGCCCTTCCAATGGCAATTTCTCACTGATAAATGCAGTTCCTTTGAGCAAAACCACCCTGGAACAATACCCAGTACCTCAAAACCCCTAGAAAAACAAAGCTTTTTCACACCCACCAATGGATAATCCTTCAGAGAAATAGAACCCAGAAAAAGGTTCAACCCAAAAGCTCTAAAATACAGTAATTATGTTTGAAAACAATATAACCCAGAAAAATTGTTCAGAAAGGATGTTGAAGAAGAACTTCACCAAATACAGCTCGAAGGAACAGAATCCAAATAGAGAGACCAAGAAGAATTGACATAAACATAAAAGAAAAGGGTCACATAGATTCAGAGAAACCAAACGTTACCCACAACGCACCAATCCAGCTTGTACAATCTCTCAAAATCTTATAGCACCAAAACTATAGAACACAAAAGACCAGACCCAGAAAGTTCAAAACAAAATTCAGTTAAATACAACTTGTTTAATAACTATGCGATGAGATATATTTATATATCTACAAGGATGGTCACAAAAGAGCGAAGATGAGTGAAGAATTGTTCGGGTATTTGATTTTTCTCTCGGCCCTAAAGCTTTGAACATTGACTTGGATCTCTCTCTCTCTCTCTGTTTCTCTCTCATGGTTTGACCTTATAAACATTGAATTGTTACACGCGCATTGGCTCAAAGAAACTTTCAAAAACCAACTACTAGAAAATAAAACAAACCCAGAAACGCAATAATACACGACATACTGTAATTATGGTGATATACAATTTTAACATATTATATGAATATGAACGAGAAATACGAATAATTCCAAGGCAAAAAATTTCCAAGAAAATGATTTGAAAGCGAAGGTAATTGAATGATGGGTTTGTTTCAGCTACAATGATGTCGCGGGAAACTTTCAGGGTTGTAACAATGGTGTGCGTGTGTGAAATAAAAATATTTCTTCTTCTTTGGGGTTCGTCTTTCTTTGAAGCTTCAGAGAAGACCAGACCATAAAAGAACTCTTTCAATGTAATAAAAAGGGTGATAATTTTAAGAGCAATGCTACAAAATTTAAACCAAACCTAAAAAATTACGACTTAAATACATATCATCTCTTGAATGAGTAAATTATATTAATTTTTTTGGTAGAACTCATTCATCTCACACTCATCCAAGGGATGATAGACATTTAGATTTTGATTTTAATTTTAATTTTTGAGTTACTTTTGGATTATGTAGGATTTTTTTAATTTTTAATATGACACAAAATTAATAGATTAAGCTTGAATAATATTTTACACAAATTTACAAATAATATGAGCGGCTAAAGTGAATAATTGATGTATTAGATTAATGTTAAATACGAATAACACGAATGTGATACCATACGTTTGCATAAAAAGTGTTGAGATGTAGTTTTCACACTTTGCACATTGAAAGATTTTATTTTATATTTTTAAAAATTAAATTTTTTATATTTTACCATTAATATATTAAAAGTATTGTAATGTGGCCCCCTTCTACTAATTTTTGCTATTTTATTTGTCAAAAGTCAATTTATTGACACTGACAGAAAAACTAACAACAAAAAGTTAATAGAAGAGTGATATTGTAATATTTTTGATACATTAAGGGTGCAAAATAAAAAATTTAATTTTTAAACGTATAAAGTGAAAAAACTTAAAAAAATCTGGGTACAAAGTATAATTCGCTCTTTTGTTTATTTGAATTTTTTTCATTGATTCTAGGGATTAACTCGCGCACAACATCAAACAAAAATTAATTTTTGGTTAACTTAAAATTGAATAATATTTAACAAGAATTTAAAATGACACAGTTTGAACACAACCCGAGACAACTCGATTGTTTGCCTTATTTAGTGTGTGATCTAATACAAGAGAAGCTAATAATTTAGTTATAAGCAAAAATGTTTTTTGATATATTTTTTTTATGGATGTAAATTAGAAATAATTGATGGGAATTCATTAATTTGATCAACTAAGACATAAAATTTATTGAAAAGAAAAAAGAAGGATTAAGTTAGGGTAAAAAATTATTAATTCTGATTTTTTTTATAAAAAAAACTATTAATTGTTTGGAGACTTGGGGAGTCTTTGAGTGAAAAAGATTAAAGATGCCCCCACATGGCGTGGAAGCTGCTACGTGTCATAGAATAGTCAAACACTCTTCAAAAATAAAATTCACCGCACGACCTCTCACGCAGCCGCACGTAATGACGCTGATGAATTTTTCTTTTTTCATTTAAAAAATTATTTGGATCAGTTTACACATATTTTAATTAATTTTTTATTTTTTTATTATTCTAACATTGTATGAATTGTTGAAATTGTGGAGTAAATCATTATAATTAGGGATGTCAATTTTTTACTCCAACACGAATCCGACTCGACACGAACCTAAAAAAAACACGATTAGTTGACACGAGTAATAAATTGGTCAAATTAAGGTTCGATACGAATAACACGATTAATGGGTACTGTACATAGAAAATAATTATTTAACGAGTATTATAGATAAAAAATAAGAATTTTATAATTTTTTAAATAGTATTATATTAGTTGTTGTCAAATTAAATAATTTTTTATTAACACGAATCCGACACGTTTCGAAAGTGATACAACACGAAAATAACACGATCGAAAGTGACACGACACGATTGACACCCTTAATTATAATGAGACATTACAAAAACATAATATATTTGTTTCGGTCTAATAAAAAAAATAACACTTGAAAGAGAAACCATTTGTGAAAAAAAAAATTCGTATTTTCCTATCTCAAAAAAAAATTATTATTGTTATATATATTATTTTATTAAAAATTAATAGAGTCTCATTTATAAATTTCGGCTTAGGTTCCCGATTCCATTGGGCAGCCCCTGACCGGAGATAGATCTATTACATAGAATCTCGATTGAATCCATAACAAAATATCATTATTAAAAATAAATTTAAAATGTATTAGAATAGATCTAAATCCGAATTTCTTTACCGGCAATTAGGGTAACATACCGTTATTGGGGGGTGGAGTTGACGATTTGGAGGAGTTATTAGTTTCTTACTCACTCCTTCTAGAAAATGGGATGAGTTGTGTTTCTTGGAAGTTATGTCAGAAGGATCCTTCTTGTGATCACATTGGATAATAGGAAAAGACTATGCTACCCAAAAAAAATAAAAAAATTTGGTATTGTACTTTTAAGTTTTACAAATATTATTTTGAAATACAAGTTTTTAATTTTGTTTACAATAAAAAAAAATTATAATTTATTGGATTATATATATTATAACTATTATGGTCCAAATTATAATTTTTTTGGGTCAAGTTATATCAGTTTTATGGTAAACTTTTTTTTTTTTTTTGGGTTCAACGTTAAAGGGTGTTCGGGTCAACTTACGTTTATCTTAACTAATCTTTTCTTTAGTTCAGTCAAAAGTAGGCGGTCATTTATGTCGGAACTAGAAAATTCATGAAAAATAAATTTCTCATGACCTGACCTTAAGAGTTTGCGATTGATTTTAACAAATTTTAGAAATCGGTCTCAAATTACCACAAAAATTGTAAATAACCATGAAAAGTTGAATGAAAAAATTCAGGTAGTCTTCTTATTGGATAACATTTTCCTAGGGTAATAGGGCTATGGAAGTCTCTATTTTTCATGCTTCTTTCACGTGATAAACAAATTTGTGCCATGCTCTTCTAGAAAGGAAGTGCCCCTTCCTCCCGAAGTTATTATGCCAGTCTGGACATGAAAACTAGTATATTATTTTAATGTCAACTGCTTAATATATTCATGATACATAGTGTTTTCCTATATAAATATTAGGTACATATTTTCTTGAATGATAGTTTAAGTGATAATATGATTTATTCTTTATAAATATTCTAGTTTCAAGATGGATAGTTTGTTTTTGGTTGTATCTGAATAAAAAAAAATTAATTGAGATGTGCGTAAATTTACTCTGACACTCCTGACCGTTGAACAAAAAATAAGAATACTAAATACGTACCACAGGCAATCAAGTTCAAGTGTTTCTTTTTAACCATTTTACATGACGATGACGACATAACGGTAATAGTGGTGAATGGTGGGTATTGAAACGTTAAAAATATAAAATATATTGAGGATATATTTGTTCACACTTTAAAGCAGCCATTAGAAAAGTCAATCACAGAGAACTATTCTTTGATGATGGCAACTTCCGACAAATTGGATGGGTTATCGAATGAGCATGAGCTCTCACGTGGTTACTGATATAATAAAAGGTTGGTGCAATGCCGAGTCAGAGTGGCAATCTCTGAATATCATGAAGAAGGGGGAAAGGAAAGGTACCGGTCTCTACCATGCTAAAAAATATATCGACCGTTGATTTTTAATTAAACAATTTTATAAGTATTGATTAAAAAATTAATAAAATAAGAAATATGCACATGAAAAATGACATAACAATCAAAAAATAAGGTCGATAAGATGGGCCCAGAGTTCGGAGATCAATCCTCAAGTAATTACAATAATGTAAATTTGGTCCTGTCAACAGAAACGGCGAGTAGGGAATTGGTGTGATTCTAGTCAAATCACATTTGATGCCAAAGTTAGTTCAGCAGAATTGATAAAGTGTTTATCAAGAGAGAGAGAGAGAGAGAGAGAGAGTTTTCTCTAAAGCTATCATTTCTTGTCCAAACTTTCATTTATGAGAATTTTTATAGTGCGTGTGTTTTTAACTTGAGGGGTAATGATTAGGTGTAACAATTCATAATTAAGTGTGTATAAAGCTATTGTCATGCAAGAGCTTCTACCATTGGCTTATGTTAGCTTGGTGGAAGACCATATGTCGTGTATTATGCCATATTTAGATCTTTCGTAATTGGCTACATGCAGTTAGTGGTTGACGTAGCTCGGTTATCTCGGTATTTAAGGTTATGATCGCTCAATGTGCTTCAACGTCCGAATTGTAATAGAGATTATATCCATCAAAAAATATATTTTTTACTATTTAATATGGTGAGATTACGATTTGATATGATTAAATTAAGATAAAGTTGGGTTATTTCATATAGATTTTGCAATATTGCAATCGTCAAAATTTAGGATTAATCTTATCTTTTTTGAATTGTAATGCAATGTAATTTGCACATCATACACCTATCATTGATGAAAACATTCACCGACGAGTAACGAGAAATTCGAAAGTGGACATAAATAGAAACTCCAAAGACAGACACAAATAATCAAGTCTCGTCTTTAACAAGAATCGCCTTATTGACCTTTAAGTTATAAAATCGAGAATAAATAGTAAAATATTAGACTAATCCCAATTGATTATACAAAATAATTTTAGTTTTGCAATAAAATTTTACCTCATATACATGCATAATATTAATCGAAGTTACATGTGCAGTGGCCAAATCTACACCTCAACTATGGAACAGTTGGAATATTGGTCTCTCCATCATTTGTCTGATTTTTAAATCTTACATGACCAATGAATCATCTCATAGGCTAATTGAGGTGATAAAATCGAAAGTTAAGTACTGAAAATTGAATGTTAGATTTTAAATATTAAATGTTAAATTTTTTAATTTGTAGATTATTTGGTATCTACTGAAATTTAAGTATTGAATTGAATCATCGCAATTACTTCATTCCTACTACCACCATCACAATGGTGGTGGTGTGACGACAATACAATGATAGCGGTGGTAGTGGATGGTGAGTATTAAAAGTTAAAAGTGTAATATGCATTGAGGGTATATTTGTCTATTATGAGAAACTTATAAAAATTTTATCAGCTAAATTTCAAATTGGGCGTCACACGTGCAAGTTACAGAAATTATTTCTTTATACACAACGTATAATTATATACATTTTTCTCTTCTCGAGATACTATATTAGTGAAGAACAAGAAAAATGAAGAAACCATCCAATTTTATTTTCTTCTAGTTTTTCACTCACTTTGGTCTTACCTTATTCCTTTCTTCGCTAATGGTTGCCCTAAATTGCATTTCCATAAAGCTAATGCAAGAATTTCAGCTTCTTAGATAGTAGTAAGTCTTAGTTCCAAAAAAAATGGAAGATAGTAATTGTTTGTACATAAAATACAAAATTATAAAAACATTCAATACATGTGTTATTGGCAAGCGTAAAATCATTAAAAGATTATCAAGTGTCAAGATCTGAAGAAATGCGGGAAGCAACCAGCCACAACTTTAGTTTGAAAGATGAAATAATTGTATAAGAGTTACTAAGCCAACTAACCGTTGATAAGAGAAAAATTGTCAAAAGAAATGACCATAAAAATAGAAAAAGAAGGAGTTGGAGAGACAACTCAAACCCCCCACAAGACACACGATCAGGACATTTAAGAGTAGTGCTAGAGTTAATTTTTAAGAAATAGTTAGTATTGTAATAAAACGTTGTTAAATCAATTATTCTGTAACTGAAACTCCTTGATTGAATTAATAAAAGAGTCTGTTTTTATTGATTCATTATTCTATGTATCTATCGTTTTAAGAATTCATCCAAGAAAGTCCGAAACTATGGTATTAGAACTCATTCATAAGCAATCGTCTGAGAACTGTCTATTGAAGTATTTCTATCAATTATAACAGATTTTTAAGCAACACTAATAAATGGTGAACGACTTCAAATCCAAGTAATCATTCAATCAAATGATGTCACAAATAATTTGATATTGGTGAAGGGGTTAGCTCCCATTGTTACACGTGATATGATATTAATTATGTTCACGTGATGTTGACAAGACTAGACAGGTGATGAAAAATTTGAAGTATGATCCACCAAGTGTCTTATCCAAGCCGATCTAATCCATAGTTCGACAAACAAAAAAAATAGTTTGGTTCTCTTTATGACCAAACTCTCGTCAATCTGTTCAGCTAAGCAATGAAATAGCTCGGTTGCACCATGTCGAGTTCTTTAAAGTGTTCGGCAAGGCACTAGAAGAGGTCGGTTCTGCCAAATCAAGTACCTCAATCAGTTCAGCAAATATTGAATGTGCTTGGCACTCGATGTAATCGAGTTGTTTCAAATGATAGACATAAAGAGGAAGATTAGCCTAAAACTTAGGTAGTCAGATAAACACAATCATCGAGATTAAAGATATATAGAGAAATTATTGAAAAAGTATCAGAAACTTCTCAAACTCTACTACTGAACTAAAAGGTGTGCCACCTTGAATCTAACATCACAGAAACCCTAAGGGTTCGTTTGGTTAGAAAGAAAAAAAATGATGAAAAGTGAAAATAATAGAAAATGAAGTGAAAGAAAAGAAAATGATAGAAAATATATTTTCATACATGTATTTGGTTAGAATGAAAAATTTACTAGAAAGTTTTTAAAAAATTTAATTATATTGTTTGAAAAAAGAAAAGTTATAATAAATTTTTTATAATCGTCTAAATTACCCTTGATTATATTAAATCGGTCTAAAAAATAAAAAAATATATGTAATTATAATTGAAAGTTATTTTTTTAAAAAAAATGGCTCAAAACTTAATTTTACGACAATCACCAATACAAAGGTCTTTGGGCCAAATTATATGATTAATCATACCAATTTTTTTTAGAATTAATAACTAGTAAAATATTTTAAGAAAAATAAGGGTAAAATAGGAAGTTAGTTATAAATTACAACTTTTTTGTATTTTCTTGTGTTTTTTACAAGAAAAAAATGTTGGTTATTTGTGAGAAAATGTAAGCATGAAGGAAAATTATTTTTTTCATCATTTTCCTTTCATGTTAACCAAACACATGAAAATTTTAAAAAAATTATCTTTCTTGCATTTTCTATCATTCTCCCGCTAAACAAACGAACTCTAAGGGGATGACGATCTATAAGAGACAGAAGAAATCTAAGGTGAAAGATATGCTGAACTCTCCTTATTTTAGTACAATTTCATTTGTTCCATTACTGATTTAAGCATCGGAGTGCCTTCGATCGAAGCACTTCAATCTTTGACAATTTGTTCGTTTTGCAAGAAAAAAATTGAGAGAAAATTCAGAATTTTTTTTTCCAAAAATCGCACGTGAGAGATATCTCTGATATTTTGCCTCTACAATTGGTATGTTGTAATTTGATTTATATAGGTAGGGTAGATTCACGTACTATGGTTTTTAGAACAAGCATGCTATGTGTTTGGTAGAGGAATGGGTACACTTAGCATTTTATTGCGGTAGGTTACAACCATGTGCAAACATTTGAAGCTTTGTCTCCTGTGAAAAAAAAAAAAGTCAATTTTTTAGTCACCAAGCCAATTTTTTAAAAATTGAGATATTTTTTATTATACTTTTACTCAATAATAAATCAGTTTTTTTTATATATATAATGAATGATTTATTATTAAGTAAAAATAAATGATAGTGTAATGAAGATGATATCAAGTTGACCCTCCTTGCAATATGCGTAATTATTTTTAAAGCTTTTTTAAGATTATAATTAAGGCTGATAATTTTAAACAAAAACATTAATCTACCTGACGCAAAATCAATACAAAATTATTTGATACTAATTTAGTCTACTATGTTGAGGTCAAGAGTAGATTGAGTGGCCAAACATATTTGAGAAATGAGTCAACAATAATGTAGCTACATACGTGTTGCTCTAAAATATGTTGAGGTCAATGAAAAGATTTCAATTGATAGACAATATTAAGACGATCGTTTGTGATGGGTATAAATGTATTATAAAAACAATGAAAAAACAAAGAGTGTAGGGAACTAACCAAATCCTTTATTGATGATTCAATCGAAGAAACTTTAGTTATAGAAAAGACTAATTAACAACTTTGAATGTAGCTAAAAATGTTTTCTAAAACTAACTTAAAACTACTCATAAAAATGTTCAGATTGTGGGTTTTGTATGAGTTTGAGTGTATCTTTCATCTTTTGCACTATGTGCCTTTTATAACCACTATCTTCAACGATTTTTACTACCATCGATGGTTACCGGTTGATAACCTCCAATCAGATAATTTTTCTTTTTTAAATATGGTTATGGTCGATCGTTTTCCACCTTTTTTAATTTCTTTCGCATGACATCTTATCGGTGCATTCAGGTTGTCATATATTGATACATTGAATATTCATAAGATTTGGTATTTTATGTCTAAACAATAAGACACAAGTCTTATTATGTACAACTAATAAATAAAATAAACACGATTCAATACAAATTTGACTATAAATAAATTAATTATAGATTCTACAACTTTAATACGAAATAATTTAGACATGACATAAAAATAATATAACACAATTGATTGTCCAATCTAGCTATAATGGCAACACGGTTGCTTGATTTGATGTATGTTTGGTACAATTCTCTTTAAACATAGAACAGATTAGGTTTTTCTCCACAATGAATTTTGTTTTACATCCCATCAAAGGTTTACTTCAGATTGGCAAGTCAAACCACCTCTGTTTTAGTTTTTAATGGTACAACTACAAGCATACCTCTACATTTTACACTTACTGTTGTTTTGAGTTTGTTCTCAGAGAAAAGTTTCTTCTTTTAGGTGGTTGCATGCCAAACCATTTAGAATGCATTGACCTAAGCATAAAAACCGAGGAAGAAAATAGGAAAGCAAATGTAAGAAACCGGGGCGGAGTTAGAATATAAACTTAGAAGGGGCAAAAATATAAATAAAAAAATTAATCAACTGTTTTTTTAAAAAAAATCAAGACTGCCATTAAAGGATTATACGAATAAATAAAAATAATATAGCACCTTTAAATTTAATCGTTTATTAAAGTGGAACACAATGATTTTGTTGCAAATCTCAAAAATTTGTTATAATCAATTAGTTTTAGGGGAAAAAAATTAGCAATTTATTTTAATCTTATTAAAAATTTAATTTTTTTTAGAAGGGCATAAATACTTTTGGACTATTATATTTCACCATTTGTATATATTTGTGTATTACTAGATTATGGGCCATTAGACTACAATAATTTAAAAAATAAAATAAAATAAAACGCAAGTTAAATTGCAGAGTTATTGTATTTGGTCGACATATATGAGTCAAGGAATTTCACTTTTGTTTTACACAGTTCAATGCTAAAATATTGTTTCTATTGTTTCAGTAGATTAGGAGGTGAGTAGACCACAAGCTTACAAAAAACTAAAAAAAAAAAAATAGGGCTCCAATGCAAAGTTTGAAAATTTTGGAGGGACAAATGTAATAAATCAAACACAAATTTTGGTACTCATGTGTAAAGCCTCCACCATCAAACCTGTAGCTCTGCCCCTGGTAAGAGAAAAGTTCCACCAACTTGCTAACGAAGAAATATGGTTTGTATCTACTATTTTAGGGTAAATAGTATCTACTATTTTGTCTGATTTTTCATTCATATATATATTTTAGGGTAAATTACACTGGTACTTTCTAGATTTAAGTCATATTTTATTGACATCCCCTTTGATTTTTGTAATTTCATTGCACAACCTTATAGTTTATATACACGTTTGACAAATTATCTTTGGTGTGATGTGATAGTTTAGTCTCTTGTGAATTGTCAAATTTATCATTTGCCATATCAAATAAGTTCAATTTGAGTAAGGGTAATTAAGTAAAATTAGAGTTTTAGTAAGGGTAATTTAGTAAAATTATGTATTCTATTGAGGAACAAAAACTGATAGGGGAATCATGTGATATTTTAAAATTTAGAAAGAGTATCAGTGAAATATAACTTAAATTCAGGGGTGTCAGTAAAATTTATCCTATATTTTTTTAGTAACAACGATTGGGGCTATGAAAATTAGAAGATATATGGGATTATTCATTCTTTTTTTATCTACTTATCTTCAAAATCCAACAATCAATACCTTCTTACAACAAAGAAACAAAGAAAGTTGTACACAATATATAACGCTTTCGTCTATAATTAGCGGGTTTAGGACAGAAAAATGAGAAAAAATATTATCTCATTTTTTTTATAAAAAAATTGATTTTAAAAATAAATTTTGCTGAAATATTACCTAGATGAATGAATCACAAATGCAATATCATGGCGTATTGAAATAAGTCACCAGTTAACACAGAAAAATAAATAAATAAATCCACACCACCTAACCCGATGGCTTTAATAGTTGCAAAATAGAAGTTGTTTTGCCATCAAAACTATCCCTACCTACTAGTATTAATAATGGTATTAGACAGGATCAACAAGTCAAACAAATGGCCCTAAAAGGCATTTGTCTATGCTGTCAAATCATTTGAAAGTGTTGTAAACCTGTATTATATGGCCTAGGACCACTTTGGAGAATAGTTCCATTAAATGAATCAAAGGGGTTGGTTGGGGGTATTTTTTATATTAATAAGAATTAAAAGATTATATATAGAAAATGAAAGATCTCTCTCTTTCTTCTCTGAGTCTGGATTGTTTAAAATAACTTACGCGCACTTCGATTAATTTTTTTATTGGATCAATCAAATGCAGACTATCTATACCAGAATTAAGATATTCATGAG
>CM042199.1:4607118-4618589 GCA_023539305.1 Ilex asprella
ATATATATATATATATATATATAAATTATACAAATGACTTTTGAACTATCACTCTTGTGTCAATTAAATCTTTTAACTAATTTTTATGTCAATTGAACGCATAAACTCTAAAATTTTAGCAATTAAACCCCTAAAATTTAGGCTCTTCAATTTGATGTAGAAAACAAATTACATAAATATAGGCTCTTTGAAAGAGCTTGATGATGTGTTTCGTCTGATAGATTTCAAATGAGCAGCAAAAAATACTCCTAATATGTTGTTCATGTGGTGAATGCATGATATATTCTGTCAAAAAATCTAACGGCTGCTGACAGAAGAGCTTAACTGCTAAACTTTTAGAGTTCAAAGGCTCAATTAGTACGAAAATTAGTTCAACGACTGAATTGCTAAAATTTTTAAGTTTAGGGACTAAAAAAACATTGGTTGTTGATGGTAATTACAGAGTCAGGACCCATTAGCTTTTTGATGGATTCACCAAAGCACGTTGCTTTGGCTAGCTCAGTGAATGTATTTTCTTGTCACGTCCACAAAATCTTTAGGCATAAACAACATTTGTAATATTATTTTTCAACTTTTATTTTTGAGAATCCGAATTTAATTAAAAAAAATTTATTTTGTTCTTGGGGGATTAGTTGCATAATCATGACAGTTTAGATTTTGTTAATTTTACTATGTTTTTTTTTTTACGATAAATAAAGATGTAACAAGCAACACGTAGGGAGCTATTGATCTATCATTCAACAATATTTTCTGAGTTTTTCTTTTACAAGGAATTCAAATGTTGGACATTGTGCATGTTTGAACCAAGCTGAAAATCTCGGATTTTTTGGGTTTAGATGAAAAAGAAGTCGAATTCCTTTAATTCCGAATTTATTAGGTGACTTTTTCATCAATTTTAAGCAAGACTATCTTTTATCAAAACCAAAGAAAAGTAAAAAAAAAAATGGCATTTATTCAAAAATTTCCAAGGAAAGTTCCGAATGGTTCTAAGATTTTTTTTGACTCTGACTTTTTCATTTCACTTTTCGAACTTTTGTTTCGTTCCAAAAGAAAATCAACTCCAAAAGAGCCCATTATCTTGAAAATTCAGGGTCGTGTTTGATAGAGCATTCGAACAACTGGGTAACAGACAGACATCATAGTTTAGTTTATAGTAGAGGGAAATTTTTTGTACAATTTTTGGCATTGCTTTTTCTTAAATTGGATTTGGACAGTATACCAAGGTTTAGGTATTTTGTCAGAATCAGATCGTCTGTTAAGATCAAAACATTGTTGTCCAATAGAGTTAGTTAGGTGGGGCTTGTTACCATATTACTATTGTCAGTACAAGAATTTCATTCCATTTATAATCTATACTCACCATTGCACAAAATTTAACAGGATACTAGTACATGAAACTCTCGTCGTTGTAAGATTTAAGGAGGGTTAAATATACACAGTCTTATCCTTGCAAAAAGAAATATTATTTTTGCAACTCAAACTCGTGACCTCGAGGTTACAATGAAACAACCTTACCATTATAATGATAAAAATATACCACCGAGCGTTAGATCAATTAGTGAGAGACTGTTCTAGCTTAACCAAGGTCTTGACTTCTAGTCTTAGAAATACAGTTGCGTTCAATAGGGAGAGCTTTGATGCCCTTGTGGTCTTACCCGGTACGAATCCGAATTAGTCAGAGTCCAAAATGACTTTTGGATACCGAATAATTTGACCCAAAAAAATATGATAAAAGTATTGGACTATAATCTCGAGGTTGTATACCCACTATGAGCGCATAATGCCAAAAGTTAGATCTATACTTGATCCGTCCCTGCAAACATCCTCGACTAACAAGAACCAAATCAGGTAATTGAAAATTAATGCTCCCTCAAATCCTCCAAATTACTCGTCCTGAACCTACCCCAAACAACAATTTCAATTAGTACAACAGAGAAATGAAGTTCGGAATCCTCAACAAGAAGATAGAGGAAAGCATCAGATGACCAGTCCTATAGAATACTGCGGCTTTAATGGCAGCCATCTTATGGAGCTGATTCAAATGCCTTTCAGCCAAACTAGCTTTTCCTTTTGATAGGTATCACTTGGACAAATCATTAGAGGAGATGTAGCATTCCTTTGAAAACTAAGTTTCCTCCTCCATTTCACCAAACCTTTTTTGCTTTTAGACCCTCGGATTAGTATATATATATATATACAATTTCAATTCACAAGTACTTCCATCCAGTTCCTACCTCTGCAACAATGGCTTCATTTTTGTGGGATGCCATTTTTGCTTGCTTCTGCCTTATGCTAGTCATAGCCAATGCACAATCACCTGCTGCTTCACCTTCTAATATGCAGACTACAACACCACCACCAACTGAAGCAACTCCGCCACCAACTGCAGCAACTCTGCCACCAACTGCAGCAACTCCGCCACCAACTGCAGCAACTCCGCCACCAACTGCAGCAACACCGCCACCAACAACGGCAGCAACTCCTCCCACAATTACACCTGTGTCCGCACCCCCACCTAAGACTCCACCATCTTCAAGCCCAACAGTACCACCCCCTCAAATCCCACCACCACAACCACCGCAAAGTCCGCCCCTTCCAAGTCCATCACAGCCACCAGCATTGCCACCACCACCAACTGCTTCACCACCACCAGCATTGCCGCCATCGTCACCACCAATTGCTTCACCACCGGCATTGCCACCAGCTTCAACACCACCACAAATTTCCCCAACTCCAGTGCAACAGCCACCACCTGCACCAGTACCAGCACCGGTGCCCTCACCCCCGACAGTGCCACCACCCCCACCACCGGTACTAGTACCATCACCTGCACCAGCCCCTGGAAAACACAAGAAAAAGAAGCACAAGCACAAGCACAGGAGGCATCATCATGCACTAGCTCCAGCACCAACTGTCCCAAGCCCTCCATCACCACCTACAACTACGGATTCAGACGACACAACACTAGCTCCATCACCATCTCAAAATTTGGTAATCTGTCTGCTATTTTCTGTTTTCCAAGTCCCAATTGAACTAATTACAGTGGATGGATCAAGTACCTAGATTTGCTAAAGTTTTTTTTTTGGGCAAGTATTTGCTAAAGTTAATAACACCTTTCTTTTCATTACAGAACAACGGAGTATCACTTCTGCAGATGGGAGGAAGATCTAGAATGTGGGTGGATGCTGGATTGGCTGTTGCTGTTCTGCTTGCAGTCATAGGCTAGAAGAGATGTTTTTAGCACGTGATCGACTAAAATGTTTGTAGGCATAAAGAAGAATAATAAAAAAGATGATCCAAGATACCGGCAGAATTTTTGTCAGTTTTGATTTCTTTTCCCATCATGTGTTGCTGCAATGGAATCAAGATGTATTTTTTTGGGACAACAATTACCATTACTGAACGATATTTTCAAGAACAAAAACCAAAACAACTGAAAGATCTCGTGTCAATTTTGATCTGCATTTGAATCCACCTCTATTTCCTCCCGGAAGTCATACTCAACCACAAGTCCGAGATTGTCGACTAATTTGTGATGCTGGAAACACCCTGAACACTGATAAGAAACATTGCCAGTTGGTGAGGATGAAAATAAAGATTTTAATGATATCCAGGACTGACTAATTTACAAACAACTTTGCAGAAAATAACAATATAGAGCCTAAAACAAAAAGATTCAATGTGGCATGCTACACAGGCAGATCTTCAAAGCAAACCGTTGAAGCTTGTAGACATGGTTACACGTCCACTTCATCAATGTGGGTGGTGTACATAAAAAAGGCATCCCAGTGCACAAGGCTCTTGCCACTGGAAAGTTTGTGGAGTGTAAGATATACATAGTCTTACCCCCGCATGAAGAGAGGCTCTTTTAGTGAGTTGAACCCGTGACACCCAAGTCACAATATAAAACTCTTACCATCGTGCCAAGTCCTGCCCTCAGTTACTTGGGTGGTGATATACCCAACATTCAATTAACAGCTTTGAACTCAGCTTCAAAAAATTTCCACAATTCAATTGTTACCTCAGCAACTTGAGAATTTCCTTAAACAGATTATGTAGCCAGTTTCCATTCAAACAAGGTGTCGCAAATGAAACAGATTTTTATATCCCTTCATGCAGTGCTAATACTTGTTGGACCTGATATAGTGACTAATGTATAGGAGGGTGTGTGGAACTAATTTTCAGAGAGAAGCTGATGACATCATAAGTACATTAGAAGACAAAAAAGAAAAAGAAATGAAAAGGCAAGTAAAGGAAATGATCTAAAACAGCAAGCAAAGGAACAATGAACTTGGATACAAATAGACAACTATGGCCAAACTTTCTTGGTGAAATTTGAAAAAAAAAAAGAAATTTAATAGCTCTGTTACCATCAAGACTCATACAATAGAAATTCCACAATAACAGCAAAACAAAAAGAAATACCTGTACAAAAACAGTCCCTCGCTCATAGGCTAATCTATTTATGAGCTTTTGGCATCTTGCACCACACGCATTACAGGTAAAATGTACTAACAAACTTCTTCTTGGGAGTTTTATGTCAATAGCTGTGTCCTGCAAATGGCCATACAGTAAACAAACATAAGTTCCAAGAAAGTGTATGTTCGTCCAACGACTAACAAAACCAATAAATTTAACAAACTCTTTAGTGACACTAATCATAATATCATATAGAAACTTGGTTAATTCACAAACTGAAAAGTTAATAAAATCTTAAGAACAAAAGAATAATTTGACAGCTGGATTATTAAAACCCCTTTCAAGTAGGGTTCAATATCACTCCACCTCTGAACTTTAAAGATATCAAGTATCACCCGTACTGCCAAGCACTCCTCCCTCTCTCCCACTCTCCTCCCTCCCCGGCGGCCACCCCCTGCTCCATCTCACAAAGTTCTATCAACATTCTACCATGACGAACCAATCCTCCAAAACCTCAACCACAAGCCTTCCATCCTCCACGAGCTGGGTCACAAGCCTTTCCTCTTCCTCCTCAAGCTGGTTTCTGCAAATCACAGGTGGTGCAACTTCCACTACAGAAAAGATTTCGCCTTCAAAACACAAACATGCACAGCTAGGTTATCAGGCCATGCCACCTCTTCCTCCATTTTAACCGAATGCTCAGGCGATCAACAGTCCTATGTTGGGAGTTCCAATGCCATTGGACAAGATACATCCTATTAGTCTACATATTGGCTTCACATTTGGTATGAAAGCCACCACACCTCCACACCAAATAAACCAAATTTCCCTTTGCTACATCTATACTGCAATTCTCAAGTTACACTGTCCTGCAAGAAATAGCCATGTACTAATGTCGTGACGCTTCTTAATGTGGAGAAAATACTTCCACCACACCTCCACAGCAAATAAACCAAATTTCCCTTTGCTACATCTATAATGCAATTCTCAAGTTACACTGTCCTGCAAGAAATAGAAATGTAATAATGTCGTGACACTTCTTAATGTGGAGAAAATACTTCTTGGCTTACTTGGTGTAGAAATGTGATAGCATGCAGACCGGATCCAATCCATCACATCTCACAATCAACAGACTAATCATTCTTCACTACATCAACCGAGAAACTTGAGCAAATCACATGGATTCAAGAGCAAACTATGATCATATGCTCTAATGCTCCCCAGTCCCCATGTGGCTCCTACTAATGTGGTAGGCACTAATTAGCTTACCCAGTGTGCAGGCGTTATTGCTTGCACAATATATTTAAACTCCCTTAAATTGTATCAACTTCCCACCCTCAATCCCCCTCCCCCCTCCCACCCCCTCTTAAATTGATGCTTGCCAATTAGAATATTCACTAATAAACCTCCAAGCTTAAAGATTACTAGAATCCTCAATAATTTAATCAACAAAATCCTCCATTACCGGCAATGCAATTAAACTCACATGATCAGCAAATAAGCACAACAAATATCAACAGATGCTATAACAGAGATAAAACGCTCAAATTTGACAGTACCAAAATTAAAAATAGTATAAAGTGGCAGAATTAAACAAATTCAACTCAGGAAATTTATTAACAACAATATCAATATACCCTAGGCGAACCACGATGAACAGAGGACTGCTCTGATTCTGGGTATGCTTCAGAATCATCTTCCACCAAACAAGAAATTATAGGCACCCGGAACACATGCTTGGACGATTTCTTTGTGCTGTGTGAAATCTTCAGACTGTAAAACAGTAACTAAAAGTTACACGCACACAAATGTACTCATTGGACATGTAAGCTTTCAAATATAGATGGAAGGGGAAAAGGAAAGAAACCCAGAATGGAAATAGCTTAAAAAAACTAACCTGGAGGATTTGAGAGTAGGATTTGAAGGAAAATTGGGTCTGAAGGAGTTAGGGCAAGGAAGGAAAGAAACGGGTGCTTGAGCTTTGAATGTGATGGAGGATGAGGAGGAGAATATAGGAGAAACGCCGTGACAGGTTCTGCTGCTGCACGCAGCTGCTACCATTGTTAGGTGGACTATTGAAGTGGAATTATGTGGGAAGGTGAGAGATTGGGCTTTATCCCGCAACCCCTCGCATGGTTTGCTCTGGGGGTGCAACTTGGTTGGACAACTTCATTTCAACTCGAACCTAATCTCAAAAAATTAGAACTTGAGTTAGAATTTTTAATATTTAGGCAGTGTTTGGTTCAAAAAATTTAATTCAAATTTAATTTGAACCAGGCTTGGGTAAAGGTCTCGAGAACGCGAATTTAACCTGAACTCGACAAATTAAAAAAATATTGATATATATATATATATAAAACATTAATATTTTTTTTTATTTTTACTCTATCGCCTTATACGTCTTGTTATTTGTTACTTTGTTATGCATAATTAGTGGTGATGGTTTAAGTTAAATACTTTTATGGATCTAATTTTTATATTTTATGAGATTGTGCTTTTAGATCACTAGCTTTTTGGTATGAAAGTAGATGATCAATAATTATAAATTATTATGAATGAAATATATGGATTGTTTTATAAATTTATAATTATTTCTCCCTCTCTTTATCTCTCTTGCATTGAACCTGAATTCAACCCGAGCCCGCACAAATTAAACTCGGGCAGTGTTTGAGTTGAATTTCTCAACCCGATGTACGGCTAGAGTTGAAGATTATATACCTAAGATTGAGCTAGGGTTGACTGTCTAACCCGTTCGAGTTGCACCCCTAGTTTGTTCGGGTGAGGAATATACCCACTTAGAATAACGTCATCCAACTCTCTCAATAAAAAAACTAAAATATATTTAAATATTATATTTTTATTTTAATTAACTATTTTTACAAGTTCACTCTAATCATATTATCTATTTCTCGAAAACATATAAATAATACTTTCTCCTCTCATTGTCATATACCTCAATTTAAACCATAGCTATGAAAAAAAAACATATAATCAATTTGAGATTAAATTTTGATCTAAATCACTTAAGATTTTATTTGCAATAATCAAGAATCACCATCATAATTAAGTTTTAATTTTGAAGAGATTGAAAGCATGCTATAATAGTTGTTCTTGCTAGCACAAATATATATTATGACATTGATACATCATTGTTCATTGAAAAAATAGAACATAAACCCTTCTTGTTGTTCTTCTGGAATTTGGACTAGCAAGAAAGGGAAAAAGGGGGTGAATTTGGGGGTGGGAGAGAGGGATTTAGAGAAAGTTAAGCTTGGATTTAGAGAGGGTCGACACAAACCAGAGCACTGAAGGGATTGTGCACATTTGGGCACTAAGGTTTCAGCTTAGATTTGGGTACTTGAGTTTTGGCTCAGATTTGGACTAAGAGAGAGAGGGAGATCCATACCTGGGTGAAAGACGATGAAGACCACCTTTGTGATGAAGATGATGAACCCCTTTTAGGGCAAAAGGACAAATAACGAGCGAAAGAGGGTCACCACTTATGGCGAGTGAAAATTGGATTTGGTAAAATAGATAGTGGGATAGAGAATGAATTGGAGAGAAATTTTAGAGATTGACTCTTCAAAATAGCTAAGAATGTCGTTTTACCAAGTGAGTTGGAGACACTCTTAGCCAAACACGCCGTTACCTTTGGGGGCGGTGTGAGGGTTGGGGATATGGGGTTAGAGATAGGGTTTTAAATCAAGACAAATAATTCGGGCTTGATTCGTGTTCTAACTGAGTTGAACTTGAATAATATTTTACTCTCGCAAAACTCGATTCGTTTATATACAAAATAGTTGAATTACTCGGACTAAGCTGGAGTTCAGCTTGAGTTTAGATTTGGACTCGATTCATTTTCTAAATAAGCCGAATTTCAACAATTTTTTAGGTTTGTTTAGAAAAATGAGTTTGACATGCTTGAGTTCAAACTCGCAAAATTTAGCTCTATTAACATCCCTAATTTGGGATATGTTGGGGCCCTTTGGCGAGTGTAAGGATTTTTTTTTTTTTTGAAGTGAAATTTTCTTGAGTGCATTTTATTTTCAATTCTCTTCTTAATACATTATCTATCATCCATTTAAGTGAATACCAATTATATACAAGTAGGTCTGTTATTCATTAATGGTGGATGATATGTCAAGAAGTAAATTAAAAAAAAAATGTACTAGAGAGAATATGGACTAATTTTTTTTTTTTGTCCATCCACGACAAAGTTCAAACTTGTAACGTCTAACCGCGAAACTAATGGTTTTTAGGCCAATCGCTAATCTCCCGGTGTGAGATCTATTAACAAACAAAAAAAGTTATATTTTTTAAGTTTTCTTTTTCACTTTTCTCTCTTCTTTTTAATTTTTTTTTTCCAACATTTCAACCCCATAAAAAATGAAATTTGAAAGTGAAGGAGAGGTCGAATAAAGAATGAGTTGAAACTCGTAAATCTTGAGTTCGAGTCATTCGGGCAGCAATGTACGACTTTAGTAAGAGATTGCATAAAATTGTGTTGTAATAATAATTCCAAAAAACGCAAATTTAAGACAATTTCATGTTAAAAGTTCATTTACCTCAGAAGATGATTGCCTTAGCTAGAACTAGATTACTTGTAAAAAAAAGAGTTAATAGCACTTTTAGTCCATAAAGTATATATTTTTTGTCAGTTTAGTTCTAATTATATAATTTTTATTAATTTATTTTTTAAAATATTCAATTTGTGTCACTTTGATCCCTATATAACTGGATCGTTAAGTTTTTTTTACGGAAGTGACCACGTGTCATTTTTTTAGATGGTATTACGTGTTCAACACGTGATCATTTCGTAAAAAACTTAACGGTCTGCTTATGCAGAGACTAAAGTGACACGAATTAAATACTTTAAGAATTGAATTAACTAAATTGATACAATAAAGACTAAACTAATAAAAAATACATATTTTAAAATCCAAAAATATTTAATTCAATTCTGTTCTTGTGATGTGTTAAGAATCAGAATTTCGGACCGTTAGGGAGGAGATAAGGACAATGGTGGATACAATTCTAAATATTGCAATCCAATCCTTTAAAAATAGCATATTTTTCCAAAAAAGGTGGTATCATTAGACAGGTTTACTTTTTTTTTTTGGTCAAGAGACAGGTTTACTTTGGTCTTTGCATTTTGTAATTTATATTACTTTAGTCCTCAAGTTTACAATTTATTTTACTTTATTTCTTCTTGTTTTTAAATAGAGCCACTCAAGTGTAATTACATAGCTCAAATGATAATATAGAGTCATATACGAACTGAATTCAGATATCTTGAATTCTAATCTTGACAATTCTTTGAGTTTTAGACTATGCTCTGTCATGAATATTCTAATCTCGGCGTGGATAGTCTACTTTTAATCGGACCAGGGGAAAAATTATTTAAGTGTGTACAAACTGACCCAAATAACTCTAACGGTTGAATAAAAAAAAATCAATTTATTGATTGAACCAAAGTGAAACACAAGTTAATTGAAAACCTGAGAGGCTTAGAGTGACATAATTGAAATATTATTTCTCAATATAAAAGTTTATGTTTACACGTTTGGATACATAGGGTTAATAGGACTTTTGGTCTATAAAATATACACATTTTGCTAATTTGGTCTTTGAAATATCAATTTTATTAATTTAAGCTCTAAAATATTCAATTCGTGTTTAAATGATCCCTACATAGATGTACGTTAAAATTTTGATGGTATAATCACGTATTAGACACATGATGTCATCTGAAAGAATGACACGTAATCACTTCCGTAAAAAAAATTTAACACATTGTCTGATTACTAACTAAAGTAAAATGAATTAAAACTTTAGAGACTAAATTGATAAAATTAATATAATGAGGATCAGACTGATAAAATGGATGTAATTTAATGACTAAACGTGTTATTAACCTGGATACATACATAAAAATAAGGGCGTCAGTTATGACCCGTTAATATTAACTCGACACGAACAATTATAAAATTGATACGATTATTAAATATGCATAATAAATAGTCTAGACTAATGTTTAATATTAAGAATATATTAAATAGATTTTTTTTCGTAGGTCTTGACACGAACATGATACGAATAACAATGATATGATATAAATAATCTAATATATGGATCACACAAAACAAGATACGATTGACACCCTACATAAAAGAATAGCCACTATTTTGTTAGGTATCAGTTGCTCTCTTTTGCTTTCCTTCCAAGTTCAGTTGAGAAAGAAATAATAAAATACTAATGAATACCATTTAATTCCTGGACTACTTTTCCATCACACAACTAACATAAGCAATCCTATTTAATTCCTGGACTAATCTTCCATCACACAACTAACATAATCAATCCCATTTAATTCCTGGGCTACTCTTCCATCACACAACTAACATAAGCAGTCCTTCTCCTTTAAGGAGTTGTGTAGTAGTTTGACTTTCATAAAAAAAAAACTAACATAAGCAATCCCATTATTTTTCTTTTCTTTTTGAAGTAGCTGTTGAGTCCTTATCAAGCATTGTGCAATTTATGAACGGTGTAGATGATCCCATGGTGTTAAAGTTAATTAAGAAACATGACATTTTGAAAATAAAATAAAATAAATAAATGAAAATTTGCCAATGTTATTTTAAGGGCATAAAAAATAAACATAAAAAACAGTACCCAGCGCACGAAACTCTTGTTACTGCAGTATCGATGGATGATTAAATGTACATAGTCTTACCCGTGTAAGTAGAAATGACAAACGCATTATTGCCTCCAAACAAAAATGAAGAACATATTCCAACAAGTGCTAACATTTTGATTGACAATTTAATGGAGCTAAAAAACATCCCTCAAAGTTTGTACATTTTCATTTAACTCAAATTGTTAGTTTTGACACTACAAAATAAAGAAAATTAAGTCACATGATCTCAGATTTATTGAAAAAGAGAAAATTACCCTGAATTTGAAAAAAATTTCTCAATTCAAAAAACTCTCCATTCTTCTTCCCAAAGACAAAATAATATGAAGAGTGATCTTGTCTCCGTAAAATTTGAGAT
>CM042199.1:4618689-4634630 GCA_023539305.1 Ilex asprella
GTAGAATTTGCTTAGAAAGAGTGCAAATTTGGAACCTGTACAATCAAAGTAAGGGCACTCTCCTCTACCCAAAACTAGAAAATATTTATCGGGGAAAATCTACAGTATCAAAAAAAAAATTTAGAAACAGTCGATTACAATTTTTTATGATAAAATTATACCTTTAAAAAAAGAAGTTACAATTGCAAGGGAAGGTCATAATTGATTACACACACCCATAATCGATTATGGATTTTTGGTATCGATTCCAACCCTTTATAATCGATTCTGTTCTTTAAAAATTATAATTTACACTTGAAAAAAATTAATATTGGAAATATCATGGAGTCATGTGAAATTTACCTTCTTTTTGTACAAATTTCATTGCATCTGATGTGGCATGTGTGGGTTGTGTTTGGGTGTCCAATTGGATACGGGTCAAACATATATGGGTTCCAAATTGAAAGTTTGGTGAAGTTTGATCCCATCTTAAAACACATTGTTTTGATTTGTATATGGTCATCATGTTTATCTCTTTCCATATGCAAGTCTAGCTGTCCAATTTCTCATTTTTAATGCACCTTATGTTTGCTTTTTGGGACACTCAATCAATATAGAATATGATTGAAATCCGATTGATCGAATTTGGATTATGACATTTGACCTGAATCTGAACCGATTTGATTCTATTATTTTATTTTTTAAAGAGTATCTGACTCTATTATTAATAATCTTGAATTTTGATATATCAATATTTTAATCCGTTACTAATAAAAAGGTGAAGATAAAAGAACAATTTCAATTGTAATATCGCTAATGCTTATCAATTTTTGTACAGACAATAAATGTGAATGTTTAAATTCACGGGTCTCGTTATTTAAAAATTTGTTGTTTTTCTGATATACTTAACATTATTCTTCTATTTTGAAGTTAGTGGTTTGTTGAATGGTCATCGCTCTCTCGTTGTTGTTAGACATTAAAATCAAATATTTGAACCTTGTTGTACTTTTTTTTATTAGTGTCTCACAAAAAGAAAACATTATTCTTCTATTAAATCAACAAAGTTTTGAAGTTGGGAACTTGATTAATCACTTGGGTGCTTGATTTTGACTATTTATTATTTTAATTATTTCCCCCAATAAAGTTATGCCAAGTGCTTTTAATTTTAATAATCCATGACTAGTGTACCATTTGATATCATTTTTTACAGTAATTTTTATGAAAAAAAAATTAGGTCAAAATCAACAATTTTTTAGCTTCTAGTATGTGGTGGTCACCTTATTCTACGGGTAGGAATTATGATATTTCATCTTTCAATCCAATATTTTGGGAAAGAATTTTTTTTGGCCTACCATCCCTAATCAAGTATACTATTCATACCCGAATTTCGTCCAAAACAATAAGGTAGAAAATCGAGTCAGAAATCGGTGAACACATATTTTTTAGTTATTAATTTTTATATCATTTTAACAATTTAATTAAATAATTTGCATCAATTAACTAACACAATAAACCAATAATACTAGAAAAATAATAATAATTTTGATAATACATAAACAATTACAATAAAACACAACAAGAAAAATCATAAACATCAATATATCATATATAAGAAAACCATAGACATCAATAAAATTTTAGAGTTTCTAAAATTTTGAATTTTAATTTTTAGGGATTAACACACACACACACACACACACACACACACACACACACACATATATATATATATATATATGAGAGTAGGGTAGGTATTTCACATTTCTATATGATTTTTTGCAATATATAAAAAAATCTTTCATTAGCTTACCCAATTCTTTTTGGTAGCCGATTAATAGAGTTGGGTAAGATAGCGTATAATCGAAATTTACGTGTAGTAAAAAATTTAAATACCTCTTAATGTACAAGCGGTATATTTATATATGTCATTTGAGTACGAATTTATATGAGCAACAGAGTGAACTTTTCGTACATGTAAAGCAAAAGAATAAAATAAACTATTTAAACCTATTCAAAAATATAAAAACTTAGAAGTACTGAAAAAAATGTTGCCAATGAGTACCTAAATTAATAGAGCTAATTTTGGTGTGCATGATCTATTTTTGATCGGACGTGGAAAAAAATTATTCAAGGTGCACATAAATTAACCCAAATATCTCTTATCGTTCAACTAAAAAAAAAAAGCATTCCATTTAAAGTTATGAAGCCAAATTTAATTGTAGGTGTACATATTTTCAGTTTGTAATATAGACATGAATAAAGGAATCAAAATTTTTGAAACCATGGGCATTTGCTTAATTTTCTTCTAGTATGATTAGGTCACGGTGTCTTTAAGGAGAAAATATTTAATAAAATGGTGATATTAATAGTAATATCAATGTCTAATAATAACTTAATATAAAGTACTCAAACGTACTCAAAAAAAAAGAGAGAGAAGCAAAAAAGCAAACGACCAACTCAAACGTCTCCAAGAAGAAAGTTAACTTATCACAACACCACACGTGGCTCCAACCAGTCCCTGGCCCCACCACCTATGTTCTCGTCTCTTTAACCAGATAATAGATACTAATAAATGCCGAGTCCCACGATGGAATCGTGCATGTGGCATTCTTCCTATCTCTATTTCTCTCTGGAATTCAAAAACATGATGATAACAACAACATCCTGATTCTCTCTGCTCTACCCTCTGCCATTTTTTCACCATTCTCAGTACCCAACAGCGCCACCTTAACAGTCAGACAACAACCTAAACAAAACGAAAAGAAACAAAACAAAAAAAAAACCCAGCAACTAAAATTAATCCTATATATACCCATACGTATAGTTTTTTCTCTCTCCAAATGCAATCTCAGACCCTTCCTATTTCCAATCCCAAGAACCCATTTTCTTCCTCAATGATTCCCACAGCTTCAGCAACTGCAACCACAATGTTACTCAGATCAGAGGATGGTATGCCCTCAAACACCCTTTTCATGCCTTCATCATATGAAGATGACAAGAAACTGGAGACCAGACCCTTTCTCTCAACGGCCTCAAGTTACACCAGTACCACCACCATCGCCAACACCAATCTTTATCAGCAACGGCGGCGACGGATTGCCAGTGACTCCTCTCTGTCTTCCCAATCTGACAGTGGCAGCCACCGATCTTTTCGTCAAGATATGGGACAGGCCGCCTCTAATACTTATCTGATTACCCGTCTTACCTTCAAGATGTTGCGATATCTCGGGTAAATTTTCCTTCCCTCCCCCTTTTTTTTTTAACTATTTTGGCGTTGATAGTTGTTCTCGTGCGCTTATTGATGGTTTGAATGGTAGTGTTAACTGTTTTTTTGGCTATTAAAAGTGCTATTAATCGTATCAAAAGTGAAGAAAATGGGCATTTCAACTTTTTTTATTGATATTTAATGATGTTTAGAGATGAGTTTACTGACAATCTTAGTATTGTATGACTAAACAAATTGTTTTATTCATCACATTTTAGAGGGGACATTGAAGTTCTCTTTTTGTTTTCCTCGAGTTTTGGATTTTAGTCGCATATATGAAGTAAATTGATTCGATTAAAATGCTTATCAAAACATTAATAGAAGAAAGTCGAGATTTAGAATTTACTATGATGATGAGTGTCAATTTCAAGTATAAGACCAAGCATCGTCATTTAGATGCAATTGGGCAATGGATCAACATCTTGTTATGACTTTGCACTTGTTCACATGGCTTTAATAGCCAAGATCTTCCCTCTAAGCAAATATGGTCGTGGTTGAGGGGACATTAGAACATAAGTAGCCTTCCAGGTGAAGGGGGAATCCTGTTCCACCAACCCTCTATGTAAAGAACACACCTCAAACTTTTCTTTCTTTGAAGCAACTGTATCATAGAATCTTCTGTTCCCCCATTTACATTACAAGCATTCAAGGTATCTAAGAGAGCTTTTATAGCGTCTGTGTTCCAATGTTGCCACACCGTCCCCAAATGAGAGTCAACACCAAGTGACATACTATAACCAATGATGAAAGCTTGGTTGTTCACAATAACGTTGAAAGGACCTTAAAGGACTGAATTGCGAGGGCCATCCTCACACAAATGATCAAGTTAAATTTTCATGCTTTGGGCATTTTCCATATCATACCTCATATTTTGGAGAATTCCCCTTGCAAGTTCCCAATGCATTGAAAACATCATTAAAACAAGAAAAATAGAATACCACCTGTCAGCTAGTCTCCCATTCTCACTTCCATATTTCCTTTCCACCCCCTCGCCCAAAAGCTATTCTTCTCAATAGCATACCTCACAAATGATGTTCCAGGAAATCTTGGTTGAATTTGATCTTTCTAATCTCATGACCCTTTCTTTGATAGGATAACATTCTCCATATCTCTGTCAACCAAGTGGTATTGAACTCGTCTATGAGCCTTGTTATGTGAAGTTCCTTTCTAGCTTTTAAGCCATTCCTGAGTTGGTTCTCCCTCCCTAATAATGCACCAAATTTCAAAAATCGTATTCTAGTTATACAAATCTACCTTAGCAACTGCGAAGTTTGGCTAGCACATAGCTTGGAGTCTGCAATAACTTCTAATCCTATACCATTGTTAATGCTCATATTTTCAAACTTGAATGGCTCTTTATTCTGATATAAACCCCCTACCCAATAAGATGAGAGCATGACTCGAGAAAGGACTAGGTAAAAAGTATTGGAAGACACCTGAAAAGTGCTTTGCTATTCTGGTGACACCCAAAATCCTGTTCAATTTGGATTAAACCGTAGGAGTTAACAGAATCCTGATAGTTCTCTTTGCCAATACCTCTTGTGCAGGAGCTTTACTACCACCCTATCCTACGATTGATTCCTTGATTTTTCAATAGGGTAAAAAGAAGTGCTTCGAGTGTAAAGCAAATAGTCCATAATGGAGCTCGAGTAGAAAGAATTGATTAGTCTCTCAAGGGCAAGGGTTAATGCCAATCAATGAATTGGAACAGCTAAAAAGTCTCACCAGAGCACTCTATCAACAAGTCTACCACTCCAAGAGTTTGAATCATATCCATTGTATTCTAGTGTCTGAAAACAATATCATCTCACCGATCATGGTAAATCAACTTTACTACATTCCTCTTGTCATCTCCCTGAACGCTGTCAGCATGCATCATCTTCAACAGCTTCTGGTTTGTGTTATACTTAAAGCCCATCTCTCAACCACTTCCCCTGCTGTAAAATCCTTAAATATCTTCATGTTGTGCCTGGTGGATTGCTGCAATATTAAAATTTTAAAATGTAAAATTATCAAACAAACCCTTGGTAGAGAATGCTGTAATAATAATTGGATCATGAGAGACTTTTATGGTAAAAATCACCCAAGGGGCCCATAACATTGTTGTTTTCATTTACCAACTCTACTTCAATTGATCTAAAGCTGATTTCAGCATGTTAGGCTAGCCCTCTTTCTTTACAAAAAAGTGGTAACATGCTCCCTTTTTTATGTTATTTTAAGGCTTTGACTATTTTGATAACTAATGAAAAAAAATGAAATAAAAGCAGAAGAAATTGCAGAATTTGCTTTTGCCTTTTCTGTGCATTGTTTCACACAATTTTGTAATATAAGTCATAAATTTGGTAGTTGTTGTAAGAGATATGTTTTAAATATAGTTTTAACTTCTAGATGTTTTTGAACATTTATTTTTATTCAGGGTAGGCTACAGATGGATCATCAAATTTCTTGCCCTTGGTTGTTATGCTTTCCTACTTATCCCTGGTTTTTTTCAAGGTTTGCAACATTCTGTGATCTGTTGCCAAAATTTCCCTCCTGCATCAATATCTATTTTCTGAGTTGTGATCTATCCTATATTTTCATAACTGTTTTTTCTCTTTGAATGTCATCTGTCCCTTGTCTTTATCATCGACATCATACTTGTAGGATCTACTGACAGATGTCCAGTCTTGGAGCATAACAAAGTTTGCTTGTCTATTGCAGTTGGGTATTACTATTTTTCCTCAAGTCAGGTCCGTAGAGGTGTAGTTTATGGTGATCAACCAAGGAATAGGTATGTTACGAACTTGGCTCATCTATTGTGCATTTGCTCAATAATTTTCTAGACCCAATTTATTTTGTGTTTTATGGGATTGATAAGTGATGAAGTCTATGGTGTAGGCTTGATTTGTATTTACCTAAGAATACAGATGGTCCGAAACCGGTTGTTGCATTTGTAACTGGTGGAGCCTGGATTATTGGGTGAGTGACAAAGTTTCTTTTTCTAAAATTTTGCATCTATAACTTCTGTAAAGTGATCCAGACTCAAGTAAATTAGACAATCATGTCCTCTCAAACACAAAATATACAAAAGTGATATTGAAGTCGGTTGTTGTTATTCATAGTAACGATGAAAGATGTTGGTTCTTAACCTAAACAGTATAAAGCAAAACAGATTTTGGAACAGGCGGGTAGAAGTGGAAGAAATTCGAAGGCTGAAGCTTTTCCATAAGCTTTTCAGGATGAACTGTTTTGAAGTATAAAATGTTGGTTGGGGTTGGACTCTTCGTGGACCAAAAAAAAAAATAGAAATGGAAAATTTTTTTGTGCATACTTCTAGGTCTTGTGACGTGATCTGGTTCATCCAACTATTTAGTTCTTGTTAGTTGTTGTCTGGCACATTGTACATCATCATTTAACCTTGACAAGTCCTGAGCAGTTTTTCTGTTGATGCAGTTATAAAGCTTGGGGTTCTCTGTTAGGAAAACAGTTATCAGAAAGGGACATAATAGTGGCATGCATAGATTACAGGTGCTTTTATTTAATTCTAACTTAATGTCCTGTGTACAATGTAGACGCTATTAGTTCAAACTTTCTGTTTTGTATCAAGTTCTTGAAATGACATATTAGATTTCTGGTATATGACATTGTCTCAAGACGTAATGTGATAAGACAATTTTAAACTACTTCCTTCTATCCTGTTCATAAATTTTCTACATCTTACTGCTCTGTTTATCCTGTTCATAACTTGTACACATCATTTCTAATAATTTGGAGTGAAGCCTCCTATTTGATAACTATTGGGGCATTTGGATGTCTATTGCATAAACACAGTTTGAAACGAGTCTTTTTTGCATTTTGTGGTCATCAGGTGTAATTTTGTGGTGGTGGTGGTGGTGTTGAGGGGTGGGGGTGAAGGGGCGAAAGTCAGAAACTACTCAAATTCATATGAAAAAGTGCATGACTGAAGGGTGCCAACAAGATATGTCATTCATTGGTGTAGATAGTCATGTAGTTTAGTGAAGATCGCTATATCATAGGTGTTTTATAATTGAAAAAAAAAATCAACTTGTCAAACAATTTATACATAGATTTTGTAGTAGTGGTTTACCATTTCATAATCAACTGACGAATATGAAACCCCCTTAATGGTTAACTTTCATCAACACCACAACTTTAGTTGTGCAATACCTGTATGATGGTGTATACTTCACTTGCATGGATATTAAATACACTACCCCTACCTACCTGTAAATGCAGTCTGAAGTTTAACAGCTGTATACAGAAATTTCCCCCAAGGAACCATTAGCGATATGGTTGAGGATGCTTCTCAAGGGATCTCATTTGTGTGCAACAACATTGCTGAATATGGAGGTGATCCCAACAGGTAGTCAAATTATCTTTCTTTTTGTTTTTTGCAAAAAACATTATTCTTTTCTTAACATGCCGTTTTTTGGTTCATGCTGTCTTCTAGAATTTACTTAATGGGACAGTCAGCTGGTGCACATATTGCTGCTTGTACTCTCTTGGAGCAGGCAATCAAAGAGGCCGGTGAAGGAGAGAGCACTTCCTGGAGTGTCTCCCAAATAAATGCTTATTTTGGGTTATCTGGAGGGTAATTCTATTTTGTGAAGCTTTTCTTAACTGTAAAAGATTTTATGGTCTGTAATATTGAGTCAATTTGTCTGTAGGATTAGTTTTTAAAGGAAAAAAGAAAATAGGGATCCAAAATAGAGGATGAAGGGTAAAATACCGTAAATGTGACTTTTTTTACTCTCTCCCCCTCCTTGTGTGTATCCTGTTTCACATTCTTTCTCTAGTTCTCCATCTCTATTCTTGATTCATCTATTAGCTTCTCCTTCTGCTTTATTTTTGCTTCCTTATCTTCTGCAATCTCTATTGATTTTCTTTGCTTTTCTGGGGCTTTCTGTCATTATTTTTGAAGCACATTCTGAAGTCAACACCACATTATCATAAGTAAACCTCTGTTAGTTGTTTCTTCTCAAGGTGAAAGGATTGAAATTTGTAATCACCAAATTGTTAGGATTGATAATTAAGGATGATTGTTAGCTTACTCTTGTTTTTTTTTTTTTGCCCCTAAATCTAACGTTTCATGAATGAAAACACTGAAGTTGCTATATGCTTAGTTAAATGCAATTGCTGTGAGTTATTTGGTAAATTATGATAAACTTATGGTTTAGCCAAATAAAAATGTAATTTTCTATGGATAGGCTGTCAAAAACTTACAACTTTCCCTTCAACATTCATGAACAGGTACAATTTGTTAAAATTAGTTGACTACTTCCACAGTCAAGGTTTGTACCGTTCAATCTTTCTAAGGTAAAATTTTTATTGATTTTCCAGTAATTATCTCAATAACTGTTTTATTATCTATATCTCCTGTTATATAATTGCTGGTATATGATTCCTATGCAGCATAATGGAAGGGGAACAATCTTTGCAGCGATTTTCTCCCGAAGTAATGGTACAGGACCCAAACATTAGGAATGCTGTTGCTCTCTTACCTCCCATTATCCTTTTCCATGGTACTGCAGATTATTCCATTCCATCGGATGCCAGGTCAGAATCTCCACTGGAGTGAATACAGCTATTGTATTTGACCATCTCTATATTCCAATGATCTATATGGTGAAATGTTTTTTGCTATGAAATACACGTTAAATTTTTGCTATAATTGGCATGTTTCCTTAAAAATAGCACAAGAACATGCAGTAATTAGAATTTGAATGCGGGCTGGGATATTTAAAAGAGGGCTCGAAGTCCATATTGTTTGTTGATGGGACATCTGCCAAGGGAAGTGGGATTGCTGTTTGAACTGTGGATCAGCTTTAATGAATTTCAAACATGGGTTGAATCATTCTGATTCTAAATGAGCATGAGTCAAAATCTTATATTAGCTGTTTTTTAGATTCCCTTGTATATGTGTCTGTACTCAATAACATGAATATAATGTTCATAGCTAAGTGCTTTTCATAAGCTATAGTAGACGCTTATATATTTTCTTATGTGCAGTAAGAGTTTTGCAGACACTCTTCAACGAGTCGGAGTCAAAGCTGAATCAATTTTGTATGAAGGAAAGACTCACACAGATGTGTTTCTCCAGGTAGACAACTGATGCTTGCTCCCCCTCCTCCTCCTCCTTTATTTTCTCCCAATTCTGTAGTTGTTTCATAATTCAACTGAAGTTCCTACCATCATTTATTGAGCCCCTGAACCCAAATAATTTCCTTGATTTAGATTTCATGTTTTTTCCTTCTGTTCTAAATTCAGTGAATCCATCTGAAACTAGCACAGTCTAATGACCCTAATCACCTGTGCTATTTCGGCTGGACAGTATGCTACTTTCTGATCGATTTAACAAAATTATTTTGTTAAAAAAAAAAACCGAAACGTGCTATTTCGATTTAAAAAATTTCCTACCATGCGTGTTATTTCAAATAGTTTATTTGCTTGACCAAAAAAAAAATAGTTTATTTGCTATAGAAAATTTGTTTTTCAAATATAAGGGTATAACGGTAAATTAAGTCTACACATATTTTCTTTCCTTTCATTTTTCCTCTTATACAAACAACAGAAAATGAATCCCTCCAACTTTCCATCCATCATACCAAACAAAAAGGAGAGTATTTTTCCTTCTTCAAAGGGTGGAAAGCCTATCCCTACTATTTTTTCATCCCTCCAAATTTCATCCTTCCTGCTAGTGTCTAAACTATCTTTTACATCTTAGGCGTTTGTTATCACCTTATTCTTCTTTCCATGGACATAAGCATTTTTTAGTATCGGATGAACTAATTTGCTGAAGTTTTCTTCTTCTGATTTGCAATGCGTTTTGACCATTGAAAAAATATTGTCATGTAATGCTTTATTCGCAGTTTATTTATTTTATCGTTTATTATCTGTTGTACAAATTTTGGATGGTATCGTATAGGATCCAATGAGAGGCGGTAAAGATGAGATGTTTGAAGATTTAGTTACAAAAATTCATGCCGGAGACTCAAAAGCCCTCACCAAAGATGCAGCGGCACCTCCAAGAAAACGACTAGTACCCGAAATTATGTTGAAGTTGGCTCGCATTGTCAGCCCATTTTAGTTAGCTTTAGACCAGTTTCTGGCTAGACTAATATCCATAATTATTCTTCTCTCATTCTTTTGTATAGAGAACATAGAATTATTAACTTTATTAAATCATTTAGGAGTAACCTGTAGCATCCTATTTTATTCTTCTGTATAATGTACTTTTTATAATGAGTTTGTTTTCTTTTCTTGCATTTGAATTCTAGGACAGGACCATGAATGTTGTTGTACCAGAATTATGTTGTAATACAAATATGATTCTTAATGATCTTGACTTTTTTTCATGGATTTTATCAGTCTTGTTAGGGCAGCCACCCCGAAACTAATTAGCAATGGGTGAAGTAGTCCTTCAAGTATATAAACTAAGCTAAGAAATACGGATACGAATATGGATATGACGACACGACAAAATTTTAAAAAATAAGATATGGGTATAGTGATGTCTATAATAAAATATAGGTCTTTTTTTTACTTTACACTCTAAAAGATTAAAATTTTCATGTTACACCCTCAATGTATCAAAAGTGTTGCAATGTGATTTTTTTGTTAGTTTTCGTTATTTTTCATGTCAAAAGTCAATCCATTGACAATGCCAAAAAAAATAACAGAAAATTAACGTAAGGGTCACATTGTAACAATTTTACTATATTGAGGGTACAATATGATAAATTTAATCTTTAAGGGTATAAAGCAAAAGTTTGCATTTTTTAGGGTTTAAATTGTAATTCTCCCTAAAATATATTTTATTATTATTATTTAACGGCGTAAAATTTATAATTTTCAATAATTCTTTAACAATAGTAAATAAAATTAAGAATTAAAAGAGATGTAATATTGTTTCATTATGATATATCTATAAAATGAACGTGACCAATTAAAGGAATCAGAACCACATTTAACTAGTTAGTTTGTTTACAAATATTTCTTTTTAAGATTAGAGCGTACTTAACTCTTTTTTTATACTCTTTTGATAAGTAATGGTAGATAATATTTAACAAATATTCGTGTTTTCAAAATCAGATAGAATTTTATATTGTATGTGAACTCGAAGGAGAAGACATAAATTAAAACTAAAAATTATACATCTTACTCTATATTTAAAAGTATTCACGAAATGTCCATATATTTTATTAATTATTGAATACGTACAGTGTGTATCTAATATGCATTTTCAACTACTCGACAAATATCGTATTCAATACGGATACATCGATCTTGTCCAAATATTTGTACTTCATAGAAACCAACTTGGAGTGACCCTCATTATTCGATGTGAGATACGTACTCTTTTTACAAATCTTTCGGGTTCATTTCAAAAAAATTGGTACTGAGTTTTGTTTAATATAATTGTTTAACAGTGTGTTGGAGTGATGATTGGGTGGAAGAGAACCATGGCTTTTGGGTGAAAGTCTTTTACAATGGTGAAAGTCGTTGAGTGGAGACGTGAAATCGACTATATCATGGATTTTACATTTTTTATTTTCTACGCTCAAACATTAATTTTTTTTATATTATACCTTAAATGTATTAAAAATGTTATAATGTGATTTTCTTGTTAGCGTATGTTATTTTTAGTCAAAAGTCAACTTATTGACGTTGATTGAAAAACTAACAAAAAGTTAACAGAAAGGTAGTATTGTAATACTTTTGATATATTGAGAGTATAATATAAGAAATTTAATTTTTAAGGGTACAAAATAAAAATCTTAAAATCTTTTAGACTATAAAATATAATTTGCCCTAGAATTATATGGAGGATTTCTTCCATATCTTATTTAAATAGACGAATGAAAATGTATAGTAAACCTATGAGAGCTCAAGTGATAACAGAAACGAGTTATAAACCTAGACGTATTAAATTCAAATCTTAACAATTTCTTTGAAAAAGGCTATGATGAATACCCTATTCTCGGCTTAGATGGTTTGCTATTGACTGGGCCAGGAAAAGAATTAGTCGAGATGTGCATAAGTTGCTTCGAACTCCTCTGACCATTGAACCAAAAAAAGAAAGAAAGGTTGTGACGCCCTAAAAATCGGGGGTTATTTGTCAACTCGTTGATCACCTATCAACCCGCAGAATACTCATGGATACCGTGTAACTCGATATCATGCCGTTATGCTCCATTTATCGAGATCCATATTTTAACAAAATTTGGGCAGAGTCTCCTTTGTACGGGGAGCTCTACCAAAAATACAACCTGTTCAATTATATAACATTGACCACACCAGATCTATTTATGAGTAAATATTGACCACATCGGATCCATTTATGAGTAAACATTGATCACACTGGTTCCATTTATCCATACTCATATAATAACATACAATGTTACATTAAAAATAGTTCATATGAGTTCGATTATAATTTTTTTACATATATTACATGCCCAAAGGCTAACTTAGCGAATGTTTTATAAAAATGTAGTTTTTCACAATAGTTTTACAAAGCGTGAATTAAAAGCCACAAGTAGATTTTTTTTCATCCTTGAGGCCCAAATACGAGTCGTCTACTAGTGTATAAACCGCACCTAAAATATTTTTTTATAAAGGGTGAGCTACGCTCAATAGAGTATCTCCTAAAGAAGTCACTCCCCAACCTAAGTGCATATTAAATGTCCACATGCAACATTCAACATAGAACAATCATTCGAATTAAGAATATGTAATTCAATGTTGGAAATCACCATGTCATACCATAAAATGAGACGAGATTCACTCATGGACTTCAACCCGATCCATTTACCGACTCCCATAACACGTGTCATGCCAATGTGTATGAATCTGTAATTTTTGTTGCACATCAATTGTAAAACCCGAAAAGAAAAAAAAATTATTACAATCCAAATTAGAGGGGTAAAAGAGTAATTAATTGTTAAAACACTGGTAAAAAATATGAATTTTTAGAATATTCAAATGACAAAATGGACCTCATTGTTGAATTCGTCTTGCAAAATCTAGTTACCCAGTAGTTTTTTGAGACAAAACACGTATTACAAAGTGATCGGGTGTCGCATGACTAAAATAATTGTGATCAGATTTTATTAACGGGACCCAAAAAATAATTTAAATTTAGATCAATAAAAATATATTGAATTTAACACGGACCAAAATTTAATTAATTCGAAATAAAATTAGACTCGTTAAAATTAAATGTGTGGCGCGATATGAACAAAATAATTAAAATTATAAAAAGTGGAAGACAAGTCTTCGTCGAGAGAGAGAGAGAGAAAAGAAAAAAGTTAGACTTTTTTTTTTCATTCTCAAATATATAAAAATTTAATCGTTTAATTACTTCGGGCTAAGAATTAAAGTTGCTTTACGCAACGAGAGCTACACAACCACACAAAAGATCATATTTTTCTCAAAGAATATTAAGTACGAAAATTTAGACCTAAGACTTGGGAAGCTGAAATTGGGTTTTCTTTGGAGTTTACTACGTGGGCTCACGCTATGAAAGGTAGGATTTCCCTTATTTAGATGTAATTTCAACCTAAAATATGACATATAAAATGGGTAGGCTAAGGGTGTATATCACATGTTAAGTCTTAACTAGTTTAACTAATGGGTCAATTATATGATTTATAATTAATTTTGTAATTAATAAAATTCTATTATAATTAACTTGGTGTAAGTTAATGTTAGTGGTTTAAAGTATGTTAATTGTACATTAGCATGACTTGATATTGTAATGATATATCAAGTCTAATAAAATTATTAGCTTGTTATGTGATTATGAAATAATATACATGTTAAATGATTATTTAACATATGATTATTGTGGTGAACTTGTGCTTATGTTTATAGAATTAATAAACATGTTGCCATGTTGAAAGTAATAAACATGTTATTTGTGTAAATTGATTATGCCTTTAGGTGTTTGTTTAAATGTCTAGATGAATACAAGCATGTTAGTTGAATTGATTATCTTACATAACATGTTTGAGATTATGTTGAAAATGTCATTATATTACATTTATTATGTAATGGAGATTGTAAATAGTATCAAAGATAATTACACATTATATTGAATTATGCATGAGTTGTACTACATTTATGGACACTGACATGGATGAGAGTGTGTGCATGGTATAAAATCAATCACCACATAGGTGGTTGATCGTGGGCTTGGGAAAGTTAAACCAAGGTACGACTGAGTCGCATGAAAAATTAAATGGATAAATGTATCGGGGATAGTAAGAAGGACTAGATTCTCCATCAGGTGCAAGACCCGCTTACTTAATTTATACACTTTCTGGCGGTGCAATTCCAAAAAAGTGTAACAGCGTAAACGGAACCGTAGGTGGGATGTCCTGAAGATCCGTTGATGGTGTGATGTCCCATTGGTGTAATACCATAAATCATCTCCCCACAAAGACACAAGAAAATGAATTAATTAGTCATTGAGTGTACATAACACCAATGACAAGAGGGATTGGAATGCCCGTATACATACGTATGACATTGTGGGGGTGTTTGTTATGATGGATAAACTCGGATTGGCCCATAAGGATTGGATAAAAAAGAGGTGGAGCCCATTTATCCATGATTTGGCAAGGAAAAATGAGGTCGGACATTCGTTGTTATTGAAAAAATCGACCCGTATGGTTTGGCCTCTTTTATCCTTTCTGAATGCGACACACAAATCCCACCAAAAGTTTGGGATTATCTTTCTGTCAACAGGATTGAGGCCAAATTTACCATTACACCTCCTCTCCACCCAAAATAAGGATTTTGTTTATATTCCCTTTACCCTTTTCAATGGTCCCCCTACTTACTCGAGAACGGTGACTCTCCTCATTCAAGGAAGGTATATTTCCTATCTCCATCTCTCTCTCTCTCTCTCTGTATCTCTCGTCCTCTCTCTCTGTGTACGTATAAATATATATATATATTTACAATCAGTAAAATGTAGGAATAAGGCATTAATCATACAATGAATGAATATCCAACAAGCATTTTGGTGAGTAATCAAAGGTGCAATTAGGGCTGTTAATCAAGCCAAGTTTGAACACTATTTTAAGCTCGTTTAAGAGTAAATAGTTAAACGAGCCAACTCGTTTATGTGTAAATTAAGCTCGACAAGGGCTCAACAAGGGCTTAATTAACACCCCTAGGTGCAATTACGAATTTAAGAGTTAAATCAATACATATAAACATATACATGGTGGCTGAACTGGTGGTGGAAGAATGCTTGCGTTGGGGGTTTCGGGTTTGAGACGGCAAACGATAAGTCATGGAAAGATGGGTTCCACTGAGATATGTCAACCAACCATCTTTGAATACCCATCTCTTGTTCCATTTTCACACCAAAAATTCTCACGTATCATTTCGATTTTAGTTGTTCAAGTTGCAGAAAGCTTTTTTTTTTTTTATTCTCTGGGATGTTGTAGAAAGCTTTGAATATTGAGTGTGAGGGTTAAATTTGGGTAAAATAACCTTAAAAAACTTTGTGCAATCGTATACTTGAACTCATCCTATTTTTTTGTATTTTTCTTTTAAGCTGTGTCATCTCTTTCCTCTTTACTCACTCTATGTCGCTCTGTGAGTGCGTGTTCGATTGGGTCTGTCGTAGTTGGTAAAAAAATAATAATAAATAAATAAATAAAATAAGTAAATAAATAAAAAT
>CM042199.1:4634730-4667453 GCA_023539305.1 Ilex asprella
AAACCGATTTTGCAATCTAAAAATTTTTAAAAACGCTTTCTTAAAACACTTCTTAAAAACTGTTTTCGAATACTAGTTTTTAAAACGTAAACCAAAAAGACCCATAGTTTTTCACAATAGTTTTACAAAACATAAATTAAAAGCCACAAGTAAGCTTTTTTTCATCCTTGAGGCTCAAATACGAGTCGTCCACCAGTGTATAAACCGCACCTGAAATATTTTTTCATAAAGGCTGAGCTATGCTCAATAGAGTATCTCTTAAAGAGGTCACTCCCCAACCTAAGTGCATATGAAATGTCCACATGCAACATTCAACACACAATAACCATTCCAATCAAGAATATGCAATTCAATATTAGAAATCATCATGTCATGCCATGAAATGAGACGAAACTTATTCATGCACTTCAACCCGAGCCATTCACCGACTCCCATAGCACGTGTCATGCCAATGTGTATGAATCTGTCATTTTTGTTGCACATCAATTGTAAAACCCGAATAAAATATTATTACAATCCAAATTAAAGGGGTAAAAGAGTAATTAATTGTTAAAACACAAGTAAAAAATGTGATTTTTTATAAAATTCAGATGACGAAATGAACTTCACCGTTGAGTTTGTCTCGCAAAATCTAGTTATCCATTAAATTTTTATAAAATTTTGAGACAAAACACGTATTATAAAGTGATCGGGTGTCGTGTGACTATAATATTTGTGATCAAATTTTATTAACGGGACTAAAAAAATAATTTAAAGTTAGATCAATAAAAATATATTAAATTTAATAGTGAACAAAATTTAATTGATTCAAAATAAAATTAGACTCGTTAAAATTGAACGCGTGACGCGATATGAACAAAATAATTAAAATTATATAAAGTGGAAGACAAGTCTTCCACTTAGTGAGCCTCCAAATCTTCAGCGAGACAGAGATTGAAAAGAGAGAAAGAGAAGGAGAAAAAAAAATTAGACCCCCTTCTTTCATTCTTAGATCTACAAAGATTTATTCATTTAACAGCTTCGTGTTAAGAATTAAAGTTGTTCTACGCAACCACATCAAAGATTATAGTTTTCTCCAAAAATATCAAGTACGAGAATTTAGACCTAAGATTTGGGAAGTTAAATTTGGGTTTTCCTTGGAGTCTATTACGTGGGCTCACGCTACAAGAGGTAGGGTTTTCCCTATTTAGATGTAATTTCAACATAAAATATAACATATAAAATGGGTAGGCTAAGAGTGTATATCACATGTTAAGTCTTAATTAGTGTAATTAATGGGTCAAAAATAAGATTTATAATTAATTTTATAATTAATAAAATCCTATTATAATTAACTTGATGTAAGTTAATGTTGAATCTATTACCAAAATACTGCCATTTTCTAACTTAATTACCAATATACAGCTGTTTTAAACTTATTTACCAAAGTACCGTTGTTTTAAAAGCGGATTTGGCAAATCCGACTTCATAGGGAAAGCGGATTTGCCAAATCCGATTTTATGGGGAAAGTGGATTTGCCAAATCCGACTTCATTTGGAAATCGGATTTGACAAATCCGACGTTATGGCAATAAGAGAATTCAATTTTTATGGTATTTTTTCAAGAAAAAAATTTCCCTACTCTTAAAGAAGGGAAGTCCATATTTTTTTTATCTTTTTATTTATTTATTTATTAAATATTTTCTGCCAAAAAATATTACATCACTCAATTATACTATACGTTCAGTTATTTAATATTTAATTAATTTATAAGTTAACATAATCTTTATTTCATACATTGTCCATATATATTAATGTATATGTGTTAAAATAAATTTATCGAGTTATGCATTTTGAAAAAAAAAAATTGATGCTATTTTAAAAAAAATAATATGTAAAAAATAATTTTAAATGATGTAATTAAAGAGAAACAAATAAATAAAAAGTTACTATTTAGTATAATGACTAATAAAGGTGAGTTGATTCACAAATATTGGTATGTCTGTTTTCTATATAAAGGTGGATTTGGTATATCCGCTTTTCATATGAAGGCGGATTTGGTAAATCCGATTTCCCCATGAAGTCGGATTTGGCAAATCCGCTTTCCATATGAAGTCGGATTTGCCAAATCCGCTTTTAAAACGACGGTACTTTGGTAAATAAGTTTAAAACAGCTGTATATCGGTAATTAAGTTTAAAAAATATGGTATTTTGGTAATAGACTCAGTTAATGTTAGTGGTTTAGAGTATGTTAATTGTACATTAGCATGACTTGATGTTTTAATGACATATCAAGTCTAATAAAATTATTAGCATGACTTCATATAAAGTATGTTATGTGATTATGAAATAATATGCATGTTAAATGATTATTTAACATATGATTATTGTGGTGGACTTGTACTTATGTTTATAGAATTAATAAACATGTTGCCATGTTAAAAGTAATAAACATGTTATTTGTGTAAATTGATTGTGCCTCTAGGTGTTTGTTTAAATGCCTAGGTGAATACAAGTATGTTAGTTGAGTTGATTATGTTACATAATATGCTTGAGATTGTGTTGAAAATGTCATTATATTGCATTCATTATATAATGGACATTGTAAATGGTATCAAATGCAATTACACATTGTATTGCATTATGTGTGAGTTGCACTACATTCATGGACATTGACATGGGTGGCAGTGTGTGCATGGTATGAAATCAATCACCACATAGGTGGTTGATCGTGGGCTCGAGAAAGTCGCACTAAAGTACAACTGAGTCGCACAGGAAATTAAATGGATAAATGTGTCGGGGATAGTAAGAAGAGCTAGATTCTCCCTCGGGTGCAAGACCCGTTTACTTGATTTATACACTTTTTGGCGGTATAATCCCAAAAAAGTATAACGGCATAAACGGAGACGCAGGTGGGATGTCTTGAAGATTCGTTGATGGCGGGGTGTCCCATTGGTGTAATACCATAAATAATCTCCCTACAAAGACACAAGAAAATGAATTAATTAGTCATTGAGTGTACATAACACCAATGACAAGGGGGCTTGGAATGCTTGAATACATACGCATGACATTGTATGTGTTGTTTGAGCTCAGGATAAGACTCAGTGTTGATATTGCTTGCGCGAGTCTCATCTCATGACATGACATGATTTATGACATTTGTTCATAATAGACATATTTGAATGAATCCATGAAATGATTATTGCATGTGACATTTCATATGCATTTAGGTTGAGAGGAATTCACTATAAGAGTTATCCTATTGAGCGGTAGCTTACTCTTTATGAGAACATTTTTCAGATATCGCCTAGGCATCCACCGACGGCGAGGCCATGGGCTCGCTTCGATGACAGAGCTGGACTGTGGCTCTCATTTTGACATCGTAGTTCCTTGTTTATATTTACTTTTGACCTTGTATAATTTTTGTAACAAAAACTTGTTTATATTTAAAAAACATGTACACGAGACTCTTTTGAGACATTTATTCTTTTATTAATGAATGTACGTAATGATGATAGTTATGATAGTATCTGATACTATGCTATTGAGTATGGATGAGTGGGCCTGGTGTGGTCAATGTTGTGTGATTGCGCATGTTGCGTTTTGGGTAGAGTTCTCTATACAAAGAAGACTCTGTCCAAATTTTGTTAAGTTATTGATCCCAGTAAATGTGGCATAATGGTATGATATCGAGTTACACGGGTATTCTACGGGTTGATGGGTGATCAACGGGTTGACAAAGAACTACCGATAAATAGGGCGTCATATCAATGACTGTTATAAATCTCAAGTCTTTTTTGGGGTGAGTATTCACGGACTTACACCAAGGGTCACCAAACTCACACAAAATTCATGGGTTTCCACCAAGGGTTCTGGGTATACCCACACACTTTTTGGGTTGAACCAAGGGAGTATATATCCCAATTACCGGGTCTTGCACCCGATGAATTTTCTAACCCTTCTTGCTAACCCAACCCTCTTTTCAATGTAAACCATGTGACTCAGTCGATTCTCGGTCCAACTATCCAGAGCCCATGAATCATTCACCAAGAATGGTATTTGATCAAGCCATGCACCCACACTCATACTCATGTCAATGCCCAAGAATGCGACGTCTCCATGCATATGCAATGTAATGTACGATTGTAAATTCAATATTATGTCCAAAATAATATAAATGTCATATGAATAATCTCAACCCCATTTCAACACATAACATGACCAATTATATCCAAATCATATAATTTTAATAAATCCTCATCATATCAATATATCATGAGCATGCATCAACATTTGCATTTAACAACAACTTTTTCAAGCACATTATCACATAATCTCATGCAATTAACACACTTTATTTTACATAGGTATTTTATCAAATACTTTCAAGATACCAAATCATGTAATCACAAAAAATGCTCAAATCCATCACATAAATAAATAAATAAATCAAATTAAGTGATTTTCACATATCCAATTATCAAAACTTCCAAAAAATCGCAAACTAGCAATTTTTAATTAACAATACATACTAGAATTGAATCTACCCCATTTCCATTAAATCAACTATAATAGGTAAGTGTTAAAATACACATAACAGCCCACCCATTTCATATATTCATCTTAGATTGGAGATAAACCTAATTAAGATGAAAATCTTTATCTCTTGAAGTGTAAAACAATGTTAGAAAGCTTCAAGAACTCAAATCTTGCCTAAAACTAAACTATCCCCAAAATTCTGTCTTGGAATCTTCAGTGAAACCCGTCTTTTTTGGTATGGTTTCATAGCCCTCGTCGCGTAGATCGACTTTAATACTTGGTCCAAAGAATTCCGACAGACGAAACTCCGTAGATTTGAAAAAGAAATCTTTAAATTTCTCTTTTTCCTCTCTTCCTATTCCAATGTTAAAACCCAACAAACCCAACAGAATAATGTGAGGAGAATCAGATTTTTGTCCCTAATTTATACCTTTTAACGCTTGGTCCACGTCGCGTCACACATTTTTTATTTACGGGTCCGTTTTTTCCCTAAAACAATTAAATTTCACCACGGTTTAAGTTCAAGATATTTTTATATGAACTTTTTTTAAATTATAATAAAATTTCAGAAAATTTATTTTGGGAGCGTTTTTTGATGTCATCCAACACCCAATCACCACAAAAAACGAAAAAATCCGACTATCTCAGAATTTGACGAAAATTATCTGGATAACTAGATTTCGTGAGAAGAATCCAACATTGGGTCCGTTTCGTCATCCAAGCTCTAGAGAAATACGGGTTTTCAATTCGTACTATAATGACAAATTACCATTTTACCCTTTATCATAAAAAATTCAAATTTTCTCAAATTTTACAAAGGTATAGTCGGTGAAGAAAGCTCACGAAATGCAAGGCAAAAATAATTTATTTAGATTTAAAAAATTGACTTAATTTGATGACATAATAATGTAGTTTCATTATAATCATTAAATTAACACCAAATTCTAATATTTTATGGGATTCAATCAATGCAATAGTTATAATGAATTGAGTTAATAAATTATATCCTAATCACATACATGGGGCTCATGTTTCCCACCATGTTGAAAGTCAGCAAAATAAGATTTTTTATGGGATTCTTTCTATAAATTATCCAGAAGCAAAAACTATTGGTTGACGACAACTTTTGAAATTTTCAAAACCCTACATTTCGTGGGATGCCATTAATAAAAACATGATCCTTCATAAAATATAATTATGAAACAAGATTTATATAGCTGATCAAAAAATATTGAGACAAGATTTTTTTGAGTTGAGTTGAGTTAAAAAAATAAAAAAACATATACGTACACACACTTTTTTTTTAAAGGTAAAGTGGATTTTTGAAATGATCAAAGAGTTGTCAATTTCTAAACACGACGGATCAAATCTCACAAATATACTATTTCCATCACCTCCTTCAAAGTAGTCTAAAAACATCCCTCGTTTTACCAAGTCATTAAATGCATGACAACCAACAACCATACTTGCCACTGTCGTGTTAGTCAAGCTAGTGGGATTAATTTTAGAGTATGCATATTTTCCTATGCACTTTTGAAATAAATGCAAGTCATCCAAGTCTTCCATTTACTCTTTACTCTATGCATTTGGTGGAAGAACATAGCTTATATAAGCTCATGTTCTTTCATATCTGCGCCGATATTAGATACCACACCTAGCAGAAAAATTCTCCGGGAAGTGGGTGTAAGATTATCACCTATAGCCTCTGGCCGTTCTCCCCATTCCCAAGTTTGAAGCAAGAAATAGTTAAGCTTACTCTACTGTATTTTTATTTTTTTGTTGCCTTTTGGTCCCAAGCCCAAAATAAGGAGGAGGGTTGTATTTCGGTATCTAACAACCATAATAAAATTTTGTTAGATCCAAGATAAACATGAATCCAAAGAATATACGCGTAAATGCTAGGGCATTTCCCTAAAGCGATGTGTTGCACCCACATTAAGTGTTTCGAAAAATGGGGGGAGGGATGACGCAACAAGAAATAGGACTTTTATGGGTGATTTTTTTTTAGTGGAGATATGAATTTTGTCACTAATTATATAAACTTAGATTTGATTTGTGACAAATTTTGTCTTGCCACTAAACATTTCGTCACATTTTCAATGACAGGATTTGTTTTGGGGCCAACAATGTCTTAGCAGGAATTTCTTTATTGGCGACTTTATAAGTAAATGTTGCCTTACCAATGGTGAATACTTTTATCGCCACATAATAATTTTTTTTGTGACGATATGTTTGTTGTCACTAAACGATAATTATTTGTGACAAGGGTTATTTGACACAATTTTATTCATTTAGAGGCGACAAAATTAGTGGTGATGCAATTTCGAATGTAAAGACTTTTAGTGGCTACATATTATTTGTCGCTACAAACACCTTTGTAGTCATTTATGTAGCCACTGATGTTAAGGCTTTTATTTTTTTAAAAAAAAAAATCTATATTATTAAGTGTAACGCAATTCAAATTCTAAAAATAAACATAATGACTTTCACTTTTCACAATATATATTTATCCAAAATTTTCAAAAATTGATTTAATAGCTGAAGTTGACCTCCCAAATTTTAGTTTTCCACACAATCTCTTCGGTCACACACTCTCACGTGTACTTTGTCACACACTCAAATTAATATCCTCTCTCAACTCTCTAGAACTCGAGTAAATATTGAATACAACGGTGATACCATGTCACAATTGATGACATGGTATCACCAACCAATTATAAAACCCTAAATGGGAAAGGTGAACCCCACTTGGAATTATATGGCAAGAGAGTAGGAAGTTATTTGCTTACATGACAAGTTAGTTATTGATTTTTGTGAGGTCTATGTGCTTATTTGTTATAGTATTATTAGTTGGTGATACCACATCATCTTTCCACGTGGTATCACCGTTGTAATGAATATTTTTTCCTAGAACTCCCCCTCCCTTTCCTCATTCTCTCTCTTCGGCGAACTCCTACAAATCCGATGACATCTTTCTCTCTCCTGCGAACTCTATTGGTTTTTCCCCAATGACATCCTTCTCTCTCTCTCTCTCGTCTAGAGCTGTGAGATTCACATACTCAAAACACTCTGTGTCCAAATTTGAATCTCATGCTCAAACACTCTCTGTTCAAATTCTATTATTTCTATGCTCAAACACTCAACCTTTATATTATTTCTATTTTCACTTAAGTTTTGGCATATGAAAAACTGTTTATCCATACCCTAAATTAGATGAAATCCATTGTCAATTCAACAGCTTCAGTTTGAAAATTAAATCCCCTATGACTTGAAGCTATTAAGCCAAACCCATATCGAGTAATTTCACGCTAATTTTGGGTTATGGATTATCATAATAAATACTAGACCCAAAACTCACCATCTCTAAATTAAAGTTCAATTTTCTCTAGATCACTGTTTTGTAGGATATTTTGTGGAAACGAAACTTATAATTTTATTTTTTTGGCATCCAATCATTTGAAAAAATAATGGTTTGGTGTTTGAGAAATTAGGTTTGGATGATTATGGATATATATGGGTGTCATATATGGACGTACATACACAATATTTTTAAATGCAAAAAAATAAAATAAAAGAGTTAACTGACCTATTTTTTTGCGAACAAACAGTTTTGCCAATAAATAATAGCGCTAGTGGCAACTTTAAATATGTCATCAAAAATATTTATTGTCACTATTCCGTAATTTTATAAGGTTCAAGTTTTTTATCTTTTTTTGGTTTCCGTATTTTGTTAGGGTTTTCCCCTCAAAAGCCTTTCTTTCATCCCATTTTCTTATATTCTCCCTCCTCTCATTAAAAAAAGGCCCCGTGAATTCTCCAAGAGAAGAGAGCTTGAGTCCAAGTTTGTCGAGTTTATTTTTCTAAACGAGTCTAAAAAATTATTCAAACTTAGTTTGTTTAGAAAATGAGCGAGCCTGAATAGTTTGACTATTTTATATATAAACGAGTTGAGCCTTTTAGGTTCATTTGTTTAAACGAGTCTAAAAAATTGTTAAAACTTAGCTCGTTTATGATATGAGCTCGAGTTCGATCCGAACGGAACCCAAATAGCTCGTCTCGATTAACACCCCTAATCACCTCTTACCAGTCTCTCTCTCTCTCTCACACACACACACACAACACACGCTTCTCTTGCTTTTGGTTGAGTATCTCAAGCTTCTTCATTGGTAAACTCCAAACTCTTCATAAGAAAGTGGTAGACTTTAAAAGTCTAAAGTTAAAACACTTTGAATATTACCTCTCCACCAACCCACTTAAATAAAGAAGACTAAATCATTATTTTTCAATTAAGATTGCTGTAAAGGTTGTGCAACTGATCCATTTTAAGAATATAAATGCTATTTGAGTGGTTTGCCAACTTGAGCTTCAACCAATTGTGCACATTGTGGGTTTGGTTTGCTACCATATTTTGGCTTTTTATACTTAGTCAATGAATGTATGTGATTCAAGTTAGCTACTAATTAAATACGAACAAAAAATTAAGGTCTAATATATTTGTCCAATCAACATGTCGTGGGTCGAAGTCTAAAAACCACTCATTAGAAGTCATTGGGTGATCTCCTGCTGGTAATTCCCCAAATGGCGACCTAGGAGGTTATGTAGGTCAAACCAAAGAGCAATTTGGTCTGAAGCATCTATCACGCACTTCAATCCAATGAACAAGCACATAAGCAAGACGAATCGAGCACACCGAAAACAACAGAAACCTGATTATGAAGACGAACTAATCTATCTTTGTCTCTCTAAACTAAGAGTACAACTATGTCTTACCTCATACAAACATCATTATAGATGATAGTCTTGTGCATTGATTTAGTTAAATAATTGAGGATTGAATATTTTCATGCATCCTATCGTGGATGATACATGTGTATTTTTTCTTATATACGTAACTACCACTATACTCTTCCAAGTTGAAATGTTAATGTTGTGACAGGACCACAAATATGGATAGTGTAATAACTAAGGTTTAATGATAATAATATTAACTACCAAAACTTTGTTAGTATGGGTGGGGGTTTATTTCTACTTTCATCTAACAAAAGGGAGCTAGTGGGGAAAGTACTTGTCAGTTGTAACGGTCATGTCACTCTTGTGCATTTGGTGGACGAATATCTATAATATAAAACACACATGATTAAATAAGTTCATTCGATGGTCTCAAATAGATTTATTTATCGATCACCAACATCCTTCTCAAAACTATTTATATTGCACTATGTCTTCAGATACGAATTACCCCGAGTCTACATATTTCCTATTAGAGGTAACCCGTAATTGTGAGCTTTTGATTTTTAATTGTACAACATTATTTTGAAGGGCTAATCTCACTTTGCGCCTCAAAAAATATTTCTATTCTTAATTTATACCATCAAACATTAAAAATCTTAATTTGTGCCATCAATGTTATCAATTGGTAAGAATGAGGACCTAACCCAGACTACCGTTCAATTTTATGTCATACATTGAAACATGTGAGGTGCAAATACTTCGAGCATGAATAGGGGTGTCCATAGGTCAGGCCTGGGTAGGGTAGGCTCAAACCCTTACCCGAGCGAGTTATCAGGCGGACCAGACTAAGCTTCGAGTAAGAGTAGGCTATTCACTGGGCAAGTCTATTGGGCGGGCCTATTGAGCCTACTGGGTGGGCCTTTTATATATATAAATGGATAAAAAATAAATAATGAATAATTTTATTTATGAATAGGGGAGGAACTACATTACAATAGAATAACCACATCCTAACTAGGTTTATATATATTGTCATCAAACTTTCAAAGTTCTAATGGTCAACTTTTTTTCAAACAATTGGGCGGAAGGGTAGAAGGACTGGATAGGTGGGCTTTCGGGTCAGGTTGTAATGGGTTTTTGTGGACAGACTCATGGGCCAAATTTTGGACCGAGTAATGGGTTTGAGGGAAAGCCCAAACCTTCTCTTGAAAGATATTGAGTTCAGGTGGACCAATTATCGGGCTTCAGACTTATTTTTTTGGGCAAAATAACAAGACCTGTAGTCCAACCCGACCCATGGACACCTATAGGCCGGAGGATGAGGCATGTCCATTGTTGTAGATTTTCGTCTGTGATCAATTTGACACCATTTTGTGTATCGAAAATAAGGTTACATTAATTAGATAGAGGCTAACGCTATTTTGTGTGGGTCACACGAGGCACCAACAATGTGTGAATTTATACATAAGGTCATAACCGAAACACTTGCAATTCGCTGGTTCAATTTACGACGAAAAAATTAAACAACAATCTGGGCGAGATCTATATTGTTACCAATTCATAACATTTGGGGTATAAATTGAGATTTTTAATGTTTGATGGTATAAATTGAGAATCAAAGTATCTTTCAAGATGCAAAGTGAGATTATCCCTATTTTGAAATCATAAGGCCTAATATAGAGCGGATAATACTGTGCAATGTAAGTCCGAGTTACACTAAGCTTTACGAAGATAGCAAGTTCCATAATCACATAGATTGATGAACATATCAAGTTCAATGTTATTGAGACTTAATAAACTGACTTAATTTGCTGACTTAGTGATGTGACAGTGATGTAGTCCAATAGTATTGTTGTGACAGAAACTCTTAAACTTTTTTATTGGAATTTTATCACTTGATACATCATTATGTCAATATATTAGATCAATTTTTTAGGTCCTAATAGCATTAGGCATATAAGGTTTCCATCACCTCCTTCAAAGTAGTCTAAATGGACTTGACTATGGTATTGCCAAAAAAAATTTCGGCACCATACATCTAAAATTTTCTATCTTAAGAGTATTTTTATAACGTTTTATCACTTTTGTAGTTGATTGACCACATTTGTGGATGTTTTTATCATTATTGTAGTAACTATTTTTACCATTTTTTTGGGACCCATAAGTATAATAAAAATAACCACAAATATAGTAAATGAAGGTATGATACCCAATTTTTTTTCCCGCGCCATTGTCAATTCCGGTCTAAATACATCATTGGTTTTACTAGGTCATTAAATGCGTGACCATCAACAACCATAGTAAGGTATTTTTCCGTGAACCTTTGCCACTATCATGGTAGTCAAGCTAGTGGGATTTTAACCTAATTTTCCTGCCTTTGAAATAAATGTAAGTCATTCAAGTCTTCCATTTACCCTATTGCATTTGGTGGAAGAGCATAGCTTATATAAGCATATACACTTTCATGTCTGTTTGCCATCCTTTCCACAGGTGCATACAAATATGTTAAACAAAGCTGCTTCTTTCTCTGCTCTCGTAGCATGTTGCTTGTTCATGATCTTAATCATCACCGTCCTATCAGTCACGTCTGCGTCGATATTAGCCACTGCACCTAGCAGAAGAGCTCTCTACCCAGTGGGTGGAAATCCCTCACCTGGATCCCATTCTCTTACTCCTAATTCTTAAATATGTTTGAAGCAAGAAAAAGCTAAGCTTACTCTATTGTATTATTTTTTCCTTTTGTTACACTTTGTTTTATTATGTAAAATAGTTTAGAAGTTGCAATAAAGCTGCGTGCTTCTCTCAAATTTTCAATCAGTTTATTTAACTCCATGTAATGCCAAAACTAATGGAAATCTGGATGAATATTTATGTGACACTGATGTGTATTAACGAACAATTTTTAAGGTTATAATATAATTGTCCCCATTCATTTGTAAGTTTTTGTCGGTTTAATATCAATTCATCTCTAGGATAATACTAAAATCACCAGACAACAATTCCAAATATTTTTCTTCAGAACTTTTGTTTGAGATTATGTATTTGAGTTGTTTCAATGACAGAGTGGGACTCTAAGTACAGGGGAAGTTATTCTAATCTTGGCGTCATGTGTTCAAGTCTCGAAAATAGTTTCTTCACATACGAGGATAAAGTTACGTATATCTAACCCTCTTCAAACCATGCAGTGGAGGTGTTTCGTGTATTGAGTCAGCCTTTTTCAATTAAAAATTCAACTGTTCAAAAAAAAAAAAAAGTAAACTTCAAGTTTCACTTCAATCCAACACTATTCTGCTTCAAAAAATTCAATTTTAGATAAGTAACAATAAACCAAAAAAAATCATGCTGGTTAAAATTTTATAATACAAAGACTTCTATATGTCGATTGAGAGAAACTTGGACATAGGGTTGACAATTTTTGACTCAAAGCGACTCAAACTAGTAGACGCGAATTTTATGAAATGAACTTGATTATAATTGGACACGAATTCGAAAATGACACAATACGCGAATACGAATTGACGCTGTCAAATCCGAAATTAACACGATCAACCCGTTTATTTTAAAATTAACACTTTTTTCATTTTCTCATTTGTTTGGTAACACGAAATTAACACGATCAACATGTTTAATTATAAAAATAAAATATTAATTATGTGTAATTATTTATTAAACACTGACATAATTATTGTATAAAAATATATTTTTACTTATTTTATTATTATTATGTTTATGTTTATTAAGTTAATTTTTAGTTTGTAAAAAAAATATGAGCATGAATTCAAATAAGTGAAAAGAGAATCTTAGCGTTAAATTTTTTATTTGAAGTCTATGTAGGTTAATACGAATACGATCACGATACAAAAAATAAATAAATCAACTCGACACGACATAATTAGTTAAATAGATTGGGTTAGAATTGACTACTGTTTAACACAAACCCGTAATAACCAGACACGGTACGACTTGATCGTCACCCTTACTTGGACAGATTCAAAATAATTTGATAAATTTGAATCGCATCGTAATCTGAATCGATTCACGTTTTTCTTCAAAGTAGACTAATACATACCTCATTATTCTATGTCATTAAATGCCTGACCATCAAAAATCATTCTAAGGGATTTTTCCATGAAGCTGGCAGTCAGGAAAATATTTGCCATTGTCACGTTAGTCAAACTATTGGGGTTTCAAAGTCTGCATAACCCAATTTTCCTAAATGTAAGTCATCCAAGTCTTCCATTTACTCTATGCATTTGGTGGAAGAGCATAGCTTATATAAGCATATATACTTTCATGTCTGTTTGCCATCCTCTCCACAGGTGCATAGGAAAAATGTTTAACAAAGTTGTTTCTACCTCTGTTCTCAGAACATGCTGCTTGTTCATGATCTTGATCATTACTTTTCTATCAATCACGTCTGCGCCGATATTAGCCACCACACCTAGCAGAAGTGTTCAATACCCAGTGGGTGGAAATCGCTCACCTGGAGCCTCTTCCGCCACCCCGATCACTATAAGGCCTGTAGGCAGAAACAGTTAAAAAAAAAGAAAAAGTGGAGCTGTTTGGTTCAGTGGGTTCGATACATGTTTGAAGCAAGAAAAAGCTACTCTACTGATTTTTTTTTCTTTTGTCGCACTTTGTTTTTTAGTGAAATGTGTAAAATAGTTTAAAAGTTGCAATAAAACTTGGTGTTTCTTTGTTTTGTGATTCCTGATTGTTGATTTGACACAAAATAACCAGACAACTAAATATAAATAAGATGATGAACCACATTACAATATTTTTATTTTTTTGAGGGGACAATATAAAAAAATTAACCGTTCAAGAACAAATTGAGAATTTTTATATCTTTCAGAGGGCAAAATAGGATTTTTCCACATCTGAAGATGCAAAATATATATATTATATAGCAAACAAATTAGGTAGGAGACACCTCAAAAGGCCTTCCCTCCCTATTCTCTCAATTCTTAGAATTCAGATTTATTTTAATACATTCAATTCAATTACATTTCACCATGTGGTATAATCACCCCTCCACTATCTAATTAATAGCTACTCATTTAAATTACTTTCTATCACCCCAAGTTCTATAATTATTTGTCTTACTTTTTTACTCCTTAAGTGAGGAGCAGGAGAGAGGAGAAGATAGTGAAAGGATAAATAAAAGGTGATGCGATACAAATTTCGTGCATCGCATGGGATCATCACTAATATACTATATTTAGAAGATTACCAATGGTGATGGGGTCTCCCGTGTGAGACGAAAAGAGAATCAATGTAGCATTGGGATGAGAAGAAAATTGAATCAATCTTTCTGATTCCCGCTCCTTTCTTCCCAACCCTCTTACTATGAGATTGATTCCTATGATCCCATTTGCAATCGTGCAAATAGATAAGGTTCGATATTACAAATCCATCCAAGTACTATGGGATTTGACATCGCCAAAGGGCAAAACGAAGCATTTACAAAGAAATGGTGTAAGCGGAAGGAAAAGCGTAATGATTAGCAACGGCCCGAGGAATGATACCTCTCTAATTTTCCTTTTAGAAAGGAGGCAAGTGTTAGACAAGTGATAGTGCACGCAAGTCTGAACCTATAGAGTGAGGGTGTGTAATTGCTGATTGGGTAACCAAACAATTTTGTAATTTTTTTTAAGTGTCTACATTGATAAAAAAATGCTTATCTCTTTCCAAATGTGCATGAGCCTTATTCTTATTAATTTCTAAAAAATTTTTATTAGTTTTTGCTTAATTTCAAGACTCCAAGGAAATAATAAATGCACAACTAAACAAATTTTGAACATTCATTGTTTGTTTGGTTGTTTATGTATGTGCTCACTCCTCTTTTGATTTGGCAAAACTGAACACATGTTGACCTCTTCATGGATAGTGATTTAGTAGCCAAAAACGAATCCATATAAGCTATATATTTTTGTTTGAGTAATTTATAACAATCAATTGTCACATTATAGTTGGACAAAAAAGAGGTATGGTACCAAATTTTTCAATAAAATATTCTAACCCTGTCTACAAAATAAAAGGAAAATTAGGTGTCTGGCCTTTGTTTTTAATTTTAATTTGACTTCTGAACTTTTAATTGTTCTAATTTAATTTATCAACTATCAATTTTGTCTTAATTAAATCATTCGCTCAATTTTCATCGTTAGATCAACTGGAGACTAGGTCAATCTGACCTATTCCAATGTTGATCTAACAGCAAAAATAGACGAAATAATTTAATTGAGACAAAATTAATAGTCGAAAGATAGAGAATATTGCATAAGAATAAGTATTGGAACTTCGTTATAACACGCGTTTTAAAGCTGTACAGACCTAACCCAAAGAAAGCCATAGTATACAGTGTGTGTCTGTAACATTACAATCAGTATTAGACTCATTCAAACTAGTGGGAGTCAAAAAGTCTTCATAACCTAATTTTCCCTCTTTTAAAAGAAGAAGGTTAAGTTTTCCAAGTCTTCCATTTATGCAGTTCATTTGGTGGAAGAAAGCACATACACACACACACATCTTATATAAGCATGCATACATTTGCATTTGTTTGCCATCCTCTCTACAAATAAATAGTTCCGCTTCTTCCTCTCGTCCCACAATATGTTACTTGTTCATGATCTTGATCATCGTTGTCTCGCCTATTATTTCTCCTCTGATATTAGCCACCACCCCTAGCAGAAGAGCTCTCTCTTTAGTGCGTGCAAATCCCTCACATACAGCTGCTTCCATTATAAAGGTGTTGATTCGATTGTTAAAAATGAGTTGTTTTGGTTAAATGGTTTATACGTGTTTGAAACAGGAAAAGCTAAGCTTAATTAGTTTATTTGAATTTTCTTTTTTTGTTCTTTTTGTTAGTGTTAGGACTAATGTTACTTTACTCTCTGAATGTTCGTCAAATCTTTATTTTGCCTCCTCAAGGTCTATAAATTATTACATTGAACATTAAATATCTCAAATTAGTAACATTTTGTCCCAATAACTATTCACCTATTTCTTGATATTATATAACTGCTAAGAATGCTAGCATTTAGGCCTTTCAATTGTGTCGAGTGAAGCGGGTTCGTGTCAGGTCTTAATGGGTTCGTGTCAAAAGGTATTCCACTCATACCCGATTTGTTTATGAATTCTTGTCTAATGAGTCGTGTCATATTGAGTTCTTGTCGTGTATTAATCGTATATATCCAGTATAAAAATAAGACATGTCGTGTATTTTTTTTTATTCGCTTCGCTTATACTCGATTTGTTTATTAATTGTGTCGTGTCGTGTCGTCTCGGATACACTCGTTTACGAAACAGGTGACTTAAACAAGATACAAACTCTCTAATTTCTTATCGTATTTGTGTCGTATTAACAAGTCGTGTCATATTTTGACACCCCTACTAATATTTATGACAACGCACCAACAGTATGGCATGAGCAACATTTGCGCGCACGGCATGGAAAGTGAAGCACTAGAGAGGAGCATTGTGGTGCTTTAGAGGCGCACTTGGCATATAAATACCGTAGCAACTAATGATTATATTATGACTACTGATTTTTGGATTATTTCAAAACCAACACTGAATTTTATATTTATACTAGCGTCCAATCCCGTGTGGTGCACTCGTCATCCTCTTCTCTTCCCAATTCATTTCTTCATCATTTACTCTCTCTCACCCTTTATTTCATATGTTAACAAAAATATTTTAATAATTATTGAATTACAAAATTTGATATTTAAAAAAAAAAAAGTTAAATAAATGGTGGTAAAAGTTAGTTTATGAATAGTTATTTAGGATAGATATTGGAAGCATTTGGTACAATATGACGGGAGGATGAGGAATGTTTCTCAAGCCCTCTCGCTAAGAATTTGATTTCCTATTTTCTTCTTGTTGGAATCTTTATCTTGGCAGATTGAAGAAATCCCAACTATTCCTGGTTTGGCTTTGTGTACGGATAACATAGCCAAATGTTAGATTGGAAATGCGTTTCTTTGTAGTTTGAAGGGTGAATTTTCTATAACCCGGTGTAAACTAATTTTCAGAATTGATAGCGGCAATTGCCGAGCTTGAAGCATTTTACCTTCATCTATCAAAAATGCAATGCACCAACAATCTGTACACAACAATTATGAGCATTTTCCTTCAGAACTCCTGTTCGATTATGTGTTGAACCTTTATCAATGAGAGGACAAAGGTTAGAGATGTTAAAAAGAAGTGCAAGATTATCACAAGAGGCATGATGTTGGATGATATTCTTGTAGTTTCGTATGATTATGAACAAAGTGAACTCTATTTTTTTTAAAACCGCGTAATATTAATAACATTGTGTCACTGTTATACTGAATATTTTTTTCAAAGGTAACTTGTCAAGAAGAAATAAGATTCTTGAATAAACATGGGGCCTCTTAGAATTCAAGAAATAAAGTGGGTTTGTCCGAATGGTTAAAGAGTTGTACGTCGCTAAACACTACCAAGAATCAAGTTTCAGTTATAGTTTAGTTTTTAGAGTAGATGATTACTTAGTATGATATCATAGCAGGATGTTCTATATATTCAAATCTCGCATTTACCATAATTATTAAAAGATTTTCACATACGGGTCTCACGCGTATAACAGTTCCGATCACCTCATTCTTTCGAGTAGATTAAATGCATCCCCGTTTTTCTAGGTCATTAAATGGTTGACCATCAAAAAATCATAATAAGAGTAACGTAATTTGACCGCTACTAAAACCATATTTATAAATTGTTCATGTTCGTGTTCAACACATCAAACTCAAAATTGATATGATCAACCCGTTTATTTAAGAATTGATATTTTCTCTATATTTTGGTTTGTTTGAGAACACAAAATTAACACGATCAACATGTTTAATTAATATTATAAAAATAAAATATTAATTATTTGTAATTGTTTATTAAGTACTGACATAATTATTATATAAAAAATATTTTTACTTATTATTATTATTATTATTATGTTTTTTAGCAATGCTATGTAACTCAAATTTGCATCTCAAATGAAGGGGATCAGTGGGTCCCATTTAAAAAAATTGATAGAACCCACTCATCCAATGGTCCTCTTTCATTTAGAATGCAAATTTGAGTTACAAATTTGAGTTAAATAGTATTTCCCTATGTTTATTAAGTTAATTTTTAGTTTGTAGAAAAAGTATGAGCATGAATTCAATTAAGTGAAAATTGAATCTTGGTGTCAAATTTTTTATTTAAAGTTTATGTAGGTTAATACGAATACGAACATAACATGAAAATAAATAAGTCAAGTTGACATGACACGATTAGTTAAATAGATTGGATTAGAGTTAACTAATGTTCGACACGAACCCACAATGACCCAACATGAACCCGACACGACACGACTTGAATGCAACCCTATTTAGACAGATTCAAAATAAATTGGTAAATTTGGACCGCATCATAGTCTGAATCGATTGACCTTTTTCTTCAAAGTAGACTAATACATACCTCATTTTTCCATGTCATTAAATGCCTGACCATCAAAAATCTTTGTAAGGGATTTTTCCATGAAGCTGCCAGTCAGGAAAATACTTGCCATTGTGATGTTAGTCAAACTATTGGGGTTTCAAAGTCTGCAAAACCCAATTTTCCTAAATGTAAGTCATCCAAGTCTCCCATTTACTCTTTGCATTTGGTGGAAGAGCATAGCTTATATAAGCATTAAAAGCATATATACTTTCATGTCTGTTTGCCATCCTCTCCACAGGTGCATAGAAAAAATGTTTAACAAAGTTGTTTCTTTCTCTGTTCTCAGAACATGCTGCTTGTTCATGATCTTGATTATTACTGTTCTCAGAACATGCTGCTTGTTCATGATCTTGATTAATACTACTATATGTATTTAATTTAAAATTTTAATCCATTGTTGTCATTAGATTAACACGTACTGGATCCCATTAAATATCGAAATCCACTAATAATCGAATGATAACAATAATTTAACTTCCTAAATTAGATTCCAATAGTGTTACTCTGATAAACTTAATTTTTTTTATAAAATTTTTAATGGGGGCAAATTTAATTCTAAAATTTCAAATAATACCCAAAACTTTTCAAAATTCCAATGAGGGCAGCTACCCCCATGCTGCATACGCCACTGCATGTAGCTTATATAAAGCATGCATCCATTTATATTTCTTTCCATCGATCCTCTCTACAAGTATATACGAAAATGTTATATAGTTCTACTTCTTCCTCTTCTTTTACAATATGTTGCTTGCTCATGATCTTGATCAACGTTGTCTCACCCCAGCAGAAGAGCTCTCTCTTTAGTGCGTGCAAATCCCTCACATACAGCCGCTTCCATTATAAAAGTATTGATTCGATTGTTAAAAATGAGTTGTTTGGCTAATTGGTTTATTCATATTTGAAACAGGAAAAGCTAATTTTAATTAGTCTATTAGAATTTTCATTTTTTGTTCTTTTGTTAGATTTTCGGTTCAGACTAATGTTACTTTATCATCTGAATGTTCGTCAAATTTTTATTTTACCTCCTCAAAGTCTATAATTCTTACATTGAACATTAAATTTCTCAAATTAGTAGCAATTTGTCCTAATAACTAGACACCTATTTCTTGCTATTATATTACAGCTAAGAATGCTAGCATTTAGGCCTATTAATTGTGTCGAGTGAGGTGGATTCGTGTCAGGTTTTAACGGGTTTGTGTTAGAAAATACTTCACTCATACCCAATTCGTTTATTAATTATTGTCTAACGAGTCGTGTCATATCGAGTTCTTGTCGTGTATTAATCGTGTATAACTGATATATAAATGAGTCGTGTTATGTATTTTTTTTTATTTGCTTCACTCACACTCGATTCGTTTATTAATCATTTCGGGTGCACTCATTTACGAAATGAGTGGCTTAAAAAAACAAACTCTCTAACTTCTTATCATATTCGTGTCGTGTTAACGAATCGTATCATATATTGACACTCTTAACGTTGTCATGAATAAGAGTTTCTTGGGTAATCAATGTGAGAATCGTATATAGAATAAGATTATATTTGAAGAGTTTTAATACCATGAATAGGTATATTAGACATGTACATGTGATATAAAACATAAAGATTAAATTGTATATGAATAGGTTTTGGTTAAGTAGAGTTGAGTATTATGCAATCAATTACTGGATAATCAAATTTCAGTTAATAATACATCGATATAGTTTTTTGGTCTTTGGATGTAAGAACTGTCTATACATCGAAAGGATATACTATATTGAACCACGTTATATCTTTATGTTATGATTTTATTGTTTTTCTATCTTTGAAATTCTATTTTTTAATAAATATTATTTGCATTAATTATCCGTTATACAAAACCAACAACTACTAGAATTTATGATGGTGTAACCCACTAGGATGGTGTGAGCAACATTTGCGCGCACGCCATGGGAAGTGAAACACTCGAGGAGCATTGTAGCGCTTTGGAGGCGCACTTGGCATATAAATACCGTAGCAGCAACTAACGATTATGTTATGACTACTGATTTTTGGATTATTTCCCTTCCAACATTTAATTTTATATTTATATTAGCGTCCGATCCCGTGCAGTGTACTCGTCGTCCTCTTCTCTTCCCAATTCGTTTCTTCATCATTTACCGTCTCTCACCCATTATTTTATATGTTACCAAAAATATTTTAATAATTATTGAATTACAAAATTTGATATTTTTTTAAAAAAAGTAAATTAAATGGTGGTTAGGGGTAGTTTATGAGTAGTTATTTAGGGTAGATATTTGAAGCATTTGGTAGAATATGACGGGAGGATGAAGAATTTATTAATTTAAAATTCTTAAAAATTAGAAAAATAGGAGAGAATGCTTCTCAACCCCTCTCACTGAGAATTTGATTGTCTTATACATATTGTATAGTTGCGATCAGATGGTGGATATCTCTCTGATTATTTAATCATGACCAACGATAAAAAATTAAATAACATGATCGTAAGATCTAGACCCTTGAATTTTATGTGGTGCGCTCGAATGACCATTTTTAAATATCGAAATGTCTATTAACTTATGGTTGTTATTTTTAAATTATCCTCATTTTCGTCTTGTTGGAATCTGTTTTTTTGCTACAGAAACAGAATTCTAATATCTTGGCAGATTAAAGAAATCCTAACGTATTTCTGGTTTGGCTTTGTGTACGGATAACATAGCCAAACGTTAGATTAAATATGCGCTTTTTTGTATTTTAAAAGGCGAATTTTCTATAACCCCGTGTACACTGATTTTCAAAATTGACAGAGACATTTACCGAGCTTGAAGCATTTTACCTTCATCTATCAAAAATGCACTGCACAAACAATCTGCACACAACAATTATGAGCATTTTCCTTCAGAACTCCTGTTCGATTATGTGTTGGACTCTTATCAATTAGAGGACAAAGGGTAGAGATGTTAAAAAGAAGTGCAAGATTATCACAAGAGGCACGAGGTTCGATGATATTCTTGTAGTTTCGTACAATTATGAACGAAGTGAACCATATGTTTTTTAAAACCACGTGATATTAATAACGTGGTGTCAATTTTAAAACTATGTAATCACATAAAATACACAAATTCATCACATAACTCAAAAACAAAAAATCAGATTAAGTGATTTTCACTTACCCAATTATCAAAACTTCCATGAAATCACAAACTAGCAATTTCTAATTACCAATACATACTAGAATTGAATTCACCAATTTTCATTAAATCAACTACCATTGGCAATTGTTAAAATACACATAACAGCCCACTCATTTTATATATTCGTCCTATGTTGGAAATAAACCTAGTTAGGATGACAACCCTACTTCTTGAAACATAAAATCAATGTAGGAAGCTTCAAGGATTCAACCCAAGCTCAAACTCAAGCATCCCCCAAAATCTCATTTTTGAATTTTCAGTGAAATCATTCGATTTTTATATGATTGCGTAGCCCTTGTCGAGGAGATCAACTTTAATACTTGGCCCGAAAAACTCCAACCGGCGGAACTCCATAGATATGAGAGAGAAGGTTGGAATTCTCTATTTTTCCTCTCTTCTTCTTCCTAGGTTAAACCCAACAGATTTTTCTAAAAAATCATATTTTAGTCCCTATTTATACACTTTAATGTTTGGTCCACATCGCCCCACACGCCCCCTTTTCCAGGTTCATTTTCACTCTGAAACGATTAAATTTTGCTTTGGTTCAAGTTCATATAGAAAGAAATTGAAAAAGAAATAAAACACAATTTATCTAATAGAAGAGCAAACAAAATACATATATATGGTTGGGGTTAGCAGGAAAGGCTAGAAAATTTCCTCGGATGTAAGACCTGGTGATTGGGATACGCACTCTCTTGGTTCAGCCCATAAAATGTATGAGTGTTTGCGAAACCCTTGGTGGAAGCCCATGAATTCCATGTGGGTTAGGTGACCCTTGGTGTAAGTCCATGAATACCCACCCCAAAAAAGACTCGAGATTTATAAGGGTCATTTGATGTGCAACATAAATTGCGGATTTATACACATTGGCATTGCATTGTGTAGTGGGAGCCGGGGAGGGCTTAGGTTGAAATACATAAGTGAGTCTCACCTCATTTCATAGCATGACATAGTGATTTTCTACATTGAATTGTATATTCTTGATTGAAATGTTTTTTGACTTGTTGAATGTTGCATGTGAACATTTCATATGCACTTAGGTTGGAGAGTGGCCTCTTTAGGAGATACCCTATTGAGCGTGGCTCACCTTTTATGGAAAAAAAATTAGGTACGGGTTATACACCGGTGGATGGCTCGTATTTGGGTTCTCAAGGATGAAGAAAAGCCTACTTGTAACTTTTAATCCATTTTTGTAAAACATTTGCAAAGTTAGTTTGTGGGTATGTAATGCATGTAAAAAAATTGTAATTTGAACTTGTATTAACTATGTTTGATGTATATTGGACCTCGGATAGGTCATGAGATTAAATGTTGTTATATGAGTATGGATAAATGAATCTGGTGTGGTCAATGTTGTATATTGGACCTCAGATGGATCATGTGATTGTATGATTGCACAAATTGTGTTTTGGGTAAAGCTCCCCGTACAAATGAGACTCTACCCGAATTTTGTTAAAGTATAGAACCCAGTAAATGGGGAATAATGGTGTGATATTGAGTTACACGGTATCCACGGGTATTCCGATGGTTGATGGGTGATCAACATGTTGACAAAGGACCCCCAATTTTTTGGGTGTCACATATTTTTGGTTAGATGAAAGAAGTTTTAATTCTGGTTTAAAAACTTTTATGTTAGATTCTTTAGATTCAGGTGGATCCCTTGTTGATATATCTTTAAATCCCTTGCTAATATTCTAATGTATATTACTCTTTTTTCAAAAAAAATGTTTTCAAATAAACTCTGAGTTGACAAGTCAACACAATTTACTTCATGCATTTCATCTTCTTCTCTGGGTTGTTTTGCAATGTTATAAACGTTTAATTCTAAAGTCATGTTTTCAAATGAAAGTTTCATGACTCTATTCCTACAATTAATCAATGCATTTGATGTATCTAGGAATGGTCGACCCAAAATAACAGGTATGTATGCAGATGCATGAAAAAATGATTGGGTGTCTATAACGATAAAATCTACTGGAAAATAGAATTAATCAACTTGGACAATAACATCCTCCACAATTCCTCATGGGGATTTTATGGATCGGTTTGCTAATTGCAATGTAACATTGGTAGGTTTTAGCTCACTCAATCCTAATTGTGTATATATTGAATATAGCATTAAATTACAACTGGCTCCAAGATCTAACAATGCTAGTTCAATTCAGAAATTTTCAATGATACATGAAACTGTAGGACTACCTAGATCTTTGTACTTAAGAAGAGTGTTATGTTGTATCATAGTACTAACTTGTTCAGTTAGAAATACCTTCTTTGGTACATTTGTTTTTCTTTTTATTGTGGAAAGATGTTTCAAAAACTTGGCGTAAGCTGGAACTTGTTTTATTGCATCCAACAAAGGAATGTTAATCTTTACCTGTTTAAATAACTCATAAATTTCAGATTAATCTTTTACAGATGAGGGCTTCTTAACAATTTAAGGAAAAGGTAAAGGAATAGAACATCGTTGATCTCTCTCATTTTGTATTTCTGGTTGCTTTTCGGCTGAAGGTTCAGGTTCAAGTGGTTCATTTACAGGAATTGACTTACGTATTTTTTATTTTTTTTGTAATCTTAGGTTTAATGGTCTTGTCAATCACCTTACCATTTCTCAATGTTGTGATTGCTTGTACTTGACTTGGAAAAGGTTCAGAGGATATAGTATTAGCTTGACTCTGACTTTGTGGAGGTTTAGGGTGAGATGGAAACTTTACTTTCTCTGGCATACTCAAGGGTTGGGTCAATTTAGCTAAATGACTTTTGATGTCTTCAACACTTTGTGAAGTTTGAGCTTTAAATTCATTAAATGCCTGAGTTGTTTAAGTATTAAAATTCATTTGACTCTAAATAAATTGATTCATAGTATCTTCTATGAGGAGGTTGATATTGTTGTTGATTCTGTGACTGTGGTGGACCTTGTGTTTGATTTGTAGGTTGTGTATTTTTTCAACTAAAATTTGGATGATTTCTCCATCATGGATTGTAAATTTCAGAATATGGATTTGAACAAGGCTTATTATAAGTTGGAATAGCGTTAGATTGTTCAATCAAAACTTCTTTAAATGCAGGTATAGTTGGACATTCTCCAGCAGGATGTTCTAACAACGCACAAATTTCATATATTTGATCATTAGAAGAAACAACAGACACTTGCTTATTTTTTTTTCATCTCTAAGGCTTCTAATTTTTGAGATAAACTAGTCATTTTAGATCTTAAATCATCATCTTCTTTTAATATATATTTTTCTCTTTCGAATGTAGACGACTTAGTTTCAACAATATTTGAAAAAGTCGAGTCCTACATCTGGGAACTTTCAGAAATAGTATCTAAAAATTGAAATATTTCATCAAGGTTTTTATTCATAAATTCCCCTTGGGCCATCATTTTAACAAATTTTCGCATTGCAAATGGAAGAACATTATAAACGAAACCAGCTAAAGTCCAGTTTTCAAATGCATGATGTGGAAAATCTTGGCTAAGATTTTTAAATCATTCCCAACATTGATAAATAAAATTCCCCTTCCTTTACAGAAAAATTCATTATTTGACGTCATAATGCATTTGTACGATGCACAGGAATTTTTTTTTTTGAAAAACTCAGTTTGCAGAGCTTGCCAATTTGTAATAGAATTAGCTCTTAAAGAGTTAAGCCACTGTTTAACTTTATCTTTTAAAGAAAAAAGAAAAAGCTTTAATCGCGCCATTTCAGAACTATCTTGCAGAGTTCCACAAACTTCCTCGAATTATTTCATATGAACTTACAGGTTTTCAGTTTCCAAACCATGGAACCGAGATAATAACTATATTGTTCCTGATTTAATATTAAGATTTGGAGCGTCTGTTGGAAAATCAAAACATGACGGGACATTAGTGCGTGTGAGATGTAAATATTCTCTTAATGGTCGAATATTTTGAACTACTTCTTGCTCTTATTCTTGCCCCCTAGGTATGTTTTGAGTCATACTTAATTCAAATGATGTTTGTGTAGATGAAGATGATGAAGACAACGGAGATAACTAATTTATAGAACCTACTGACGAAAGAATAGACATAAACTATTAAAAGTAAATAAACAGTTTATAAACATATAATACGAGTAAACAACTTCCCTATTATATTTAATTTCAATTTACTGTAACTCCCAGGCAACGGCGCCAAAAATTTGATTCAACTTGTTTTTGTATCATACACCCAAGTATAAGTGGTCAAATTATAGTTTTCTCGGTTTAAGTCCAAAATCGATCCCACGAAGAGTTTTATTAATTCAATTTAAAATAAAAACAGTAAAGTTGTTGTTGTTATAGAGACATGAGATAGCTGTGATGTGAGCTTAGGTTAATAACTAGTTTAAATAAATTCAATGCGTAGGTAAGCTGTTAACAGACAATATTACAAAAGATACCCTTTAGTTTAAGGATATCAAATGTTTTATCTTGGTCAAGTATTGGAAATACAACCTTGCAACAACTAGTTGATGCACACGTGCATTGCACGTGAACTGTATTTTATAAAAAATTCTGTTTTATATATTAAAGTCATCAACCATTATTCTATAAATTCACTTGTTTGGTAAACATTGATAAATAATTAGTGAAGAACCACTAAACCCCCCAAAAAATACTAAAGAAAATAATGTTTCAAGTTGACTCAAATACATAATTCTCGATTTCATCCTTATATCTTGTATCTCTCAGCAGAATTGGGGGAACATCAAGAAGTAAAATTGTACTCGATAATTTTTTTTTTGCAAAGGATCTTGAAACAGTAATTATATGTAAGTAGCCACATTTCCTTTTTTCCACAACCAAATGGAATAAATTCGCCACGTGACTTTATCAAAATCGGCAAGCAGCACCTGAACATGAAACAACAAATAAAATTAGGTTCTATTGTCCACTTATATGCTGATTTTTAAGACATTAATTATACCATTAAAACTTAGATAACATTAAACGTTTATGTAAGCTTTTTTTTCGTTGATTTGTTATAAGTGGACTCTTAAAATAAATTAATTTTTAATAGTGTTCATTGGCGGGGTTAGAGAATAAATTTTTGGGTTTACTTAGCTAGAATTAGAAAATATCAATCATAAAAAAAAATAAAAACAACACTTCCAATTCTCCATTTTAACTGACATGTTGAAATAAACAAAACATAAAACAAATATTTGAGCAATTGCATAAGTTATATCATCATCAATAGCCTAGACCGTGAGGAATTGAGCAAGGCTATGAATATAAAAGTATGAACAATAGTGGAGAACAAGAGCTCTATTTGCAGTTTCTTGCTGAAAACACTAATAGAGATGGATAATACTCAATACACATGACCACACCTTGTTACAAAAATTGTCCACTTATTCAAGATAAAAAAGGATGACGAAGAAATGCAAGAATGTGGAAGAGAGATGGAAAAATAATTGTTCATATTATCCACTCTTTTTCAATAAACTTGCAAATTAAATATTTATTTGTGCTTTATTTGTTTCGGTTAAGTCAAGATTACATTCATGGGTTTAGCTATGTGAAATATTTCAATATAAGACAATTTGCACCAAATACCATTTATGATTACCTGACTGGAAAGTTTCTTTTGCTTGATTATGAAGTATAAAGTCGCAAGAAACAAGGATATATCAAGGCCTCAATCTCCAAACTTGACGACAAAAAAAAAATGGAAACGTAACAATAATATAAACACCAGGATTTGCTTCCTGATATTTGGCCACCCTGGAATATTTCATTAATCAAATACTTTGCAGGACTATGTGAACTTAAAAATGACACTTGAACCAGTTAAGATACTATTAAGACAATATGCAACTGGTACAATACAGAAAAAACAACACTAAAGCAGCATGCCCTCATGCACTTCTTCTCACATAGACAAATGAAAATCAAACAATAAGCAAGTTGCATATTAACCCAATTTTTTTTTGAAAAATAATAGTCTGACATCTTTATAGGCTGTAGTTACCAATGAGTTTCAAGATAATCCTCTATCAGCTCTCCAACACAATTGAAAAGCTACTTGTATTCCTTAATTTTGTTTTGATTTATTTGCTTTAAGTTTTGCTCTTTTAGGATGATTTCTTGAAATGAAACTGTTGTTCCTAATCCAAAAAAAAAAAAAGATGCACCAATAAATAATGGTTCATACAGATTAAAGTATTGCATAGTTTAATTGAATTGGATTCTTCATTCTTCTCCAAAAGTAAAATACAAAGTTTCAAGTTATCATCCTGCTTTTTCTTTCTTCCTAAAACTTCTCAACATCTAAACAGAGGGAACATGATCACCAGAATTGTCTCTAAATGGCCTCTAAACAATCATACCTTATTAATTGTCATCTGTGAGGATGCAACTTTTAAACCAAAACAGAGCAAGCAAATTACGCATGAGAAAGTAAAACATAATAAATTCCTCGAAAAGCAATGATATTGAATTATTCATGAGAATATACCTGTACCATTTCACTGATGAAGTTCAAACCTCCAGGTCCAATAATCGAACCCGCAAGAAGATACCCAACAATAACCTACCATATTGAGCCATTGAAGGTGTAATTTATACAAATTTGTAGATAGACACTCACTAAATATATGTAAAGGTAAAGCTCAAAACAACTGTCCAATAGAGAAGATGCCAAAACAATGCAGCCACCAGTTATAGATACAAACCTGTTGTCCCAGACAGGAAAAGATGATTCCACCAATGGTAGCAGAAACTATAACAACCACCAAGTCTGAAATTAGCAAACAAAATTTCAAATGATAATTCCACAAATTAGAAAAATAACAAAAGATTTAGGGTCCTTGTATTACCAGCCTATCATTAATGATAGCCCTGTGAGTAGTATTACTTATTTGTAGAACTCAGGTTGAAATACAAAATGAGATTGACCTTAAGTCTACTTGAAGTATTGGATACTTTGCTTTCCTGTTTGACATCACAAACACGTTATCTTGCCATTAAGTGAATCAAGTCAGCATGCGCTAAATGTAGAAGAAAGAACAGATGTTTGAACGATTGTGCCCCAGGTGTGACACAGAGTATCATTTCCTAAGTTTTAAGTCACCTTTTTGTCTATTAAGGTAGTCATATCATCAGAGCCTTCATTTTCCAGGGAAAAGACATCTTGAAACTGGAATGATTTGGTACCACAGCCAAAAAAAAAAATAATTGACATATAACTTAGATGCATTTGATGCAAGGCAGAACAAAATGTGATAATGTGACAGCTAAAAGACATTCACTTCTAATTGTTGTACATGTGTACACAAGTTATGCAATACTTCTGGAATTCCCAAACAAATTTATATATGTTCCCTTACTTTGCCTCATTGGTTTCATTCTTCTTCATCTTCTCATGGGTGATTTTAGCAACAGTGTCCAACACAAACTTTTCAAAAAATTCTAAAGGGAATGAACATTAACCCAAAATTTTCCTCTAACCTCTCTTTCGAGCTTTGAAACCTTCTCTATTAATGCCTGCTGGTGCCTCCTTTCCATAGTCACCTCGTCCAACAATCCAACATCTCTAACCATCTCCAATCCTCCAAGTTCTCCAAAACTAACTTTGCAACACTCTCATTCAACGAACCCACCGGCAGTGGCGGTGGAGGTAACGGTGGCAACAAACCATCAGGAAACACCACCGCCTTCCCCTTCCCCAAATTTCTGGAGTATGTGGTAGTGCCGCTTTTCAACGCCTCCCTTTGCGGCGTTACCGATATCACCGACCTTGAATTTCTCTACAGTGTAAACATCTTGAAAAAACACTCCCAATCACTTCTATATTGAGTGATTTGATAAACGAAATAAGACCTTGATCTATGGTAAGAAATTGAAAGAAAGATCAAAATATGAGATCAAACCTCGACTCTTAGATTGTCTTTACTATTGAAGATTTGACGTGCCTTCACAAACTGGTTCGTTGCCATGACTTTAGTTCATGTCTGGTACTGGGTTAGAGAGAGAAGAGGAGGGGAATGTGAAGAGATCGGCGTGACTGTTTGTTTGAGAGAGGAAATAAGGAGAGAGAAAGAGGGTAACAACTGGAAAGTAATTAGTGGTGGTGATTATGCTTAGTGTGGCATTAACTTAGAGGATATGGATGAGATAGTTGTGATGTTAGGGGGCAAAGGTGGAAAAAAATATTTTTCACATATGCTCACTTTTTAATGTAGTATAGATTAACTTCTTTGTCACTTGGAAAGTCAACTGGTAGGTCTGATGTATATTAAACCATAACACAACAACTTCTTAGGTTAGCTGGTGGTATTTGTATCAATTGACTAAATTAAGTAAACTAGAAGGAAAAGTCATTCATGAATAATACTGAAATTACTCAATTGTTAGTTTAATACTATGTATCAGTTAAACGATCCTAGTAAACCAGAAGGTCGAGTCATTCAAGTGGATCACTTAGGTCATTAATCTGATAGTGTTATATAACATACAATAGTAAAACATCTTCAGTGAACCTGGAGGTCAAGTCATTCCGTTGGAACACCGTAAATATTCAACCGACAGGTTGATGATTCACTGATGACATAATTCCGGAGTACGTAATAACACCCAATTACGTCCATCACTGTATCATACATGAAGTTCATCATAGTAGAGTATATTATATTTATAACCATCCATCAATTAAGGGATGTATACATATATACATATATATATATATGTATAAAATAATTAAAATAGTTTAAATGACCCATTTATCTTACTTTCAGTTTCAGTTTCAATTGCAGTTTAAGTTTTAGAGTAGATGATTATTTAGTATGATATCAAAGCAAGATATTCTATATATTCAAATCTCATATCTATTATAATTATTAAAAGATTTTGACATGCGTCTCTCAAGTGTGTCCGTATAACAGTTCCGTCACCTCATTCTTTCGAGTTGATTAACTGCATATCCGTTTTTCTAAGTCATACAATGGTTGACCATCAAAAAATCGTAGTAAGAGTATTTGCCACGTCCAGTTAGGCAAGCTCGTGGGAGTTCAGTCTTCATAAGGTAATTTGACTGCTACTAAAATCATATTTATAAACGGATCATATTCAGTTTAACTTCAACCAGTCAAACTCGAAATTAACACGATGAATCAATTTATTTAAGAATTAATATTTTCTCTATTTCTCGTTTGTTTGGTAATACGAAATTAACACGATCAACATATTTAATTAGTATTATAAAAATAAAATATTAATTATTTATAACTATTTATTAAGCACTGACATAATTATTGTATAAAAAAATATTTTTACTTATTATTATTATGTCTATTAAGTTAATTTTTAATTTGTAGAAAAAGTATGAGCATGAATTCAATTAAGTGAAAATATAATCTTAGAGTTAAATTTTTTATTTAAAGTTTATGTAGGTCAATACGAATACGAACACGACACGAAAATAAAAAAAATCAACTCGACACAACACGAATAATTAAATAGGTTGAGTTATGGTTAATTAATGTTCGACACGAACCCGTAATGATCCGACATGAACTTAACATGATACGAGTATACGACTCGATTGTCACCCCTACTTTAACAGATTTGAAACAATTTGTTTTGATAACTTTGGACCGCGTTATAATCTGAATCGATTCACCTTATTCGTCAAAGAAGACTATTGCATACCTCATTTTTCTATGTCATTAAATGCCTAACCATCAAAAATCATTGTAAGGGGATTTTTCCATGAAGCTGCCAGTCAGGAAAATATTTGCCATTGTCATGTTAATCAAACTATTGGGGTTTCAAAGTCTGCATAACCCAATTTTCCTGCTTTTAAAATAAATGTAAGCCACCCAAGTCTTCCATGTACTCTGGGCATTTGGTGGAAGAAAATAGCTGATATAAGCATATATATATATTCATATCTGTTTGTAATCCTCTCCTCAGGTACATAGGAAAATGTTAAACAAAGTTGCTTCTTTCTCTGCTCTTATAACATGTTGCTTGTTCATAATCTTGATTATCACTGCCCTATCGGTCATGTCTACGCCTATATTAGTAACCGTACCTAGCAGAAGAACTCTCTCCCCAGTGGGTGGAAATCCCTCACCTCGAAGCCCTGGTGGCAGAACTGACTGACCACCAGGTGGACCAAGCATATTACAACAAGAAGGCCTGTAGTCAGAAACAGTAAAAAAAAAAGTGAAGCTGTTTGGTTGAGTGGGTTCTATACATATTTGAAGCAAGAAAAAACTAAGCTTATTCTACTGTATCTTTTTTCTCTTTTGTTGCAGTTTGTTTTATCATGTAAAATCGTTTAAAAGTTGCAATAAAGCTTTGTGCTTCCCTCGAATTTTCAATCAGTTTATTCAGCTCCCTGTACTGCCGAAAATAGTGGAAATCTGGATGAATACTCATGTGACACTGAGGTGTGCATTTTTTTTTTTAATTTTTCCTTTTTTTTGGAGGGAAAGGGGAAGGGGGTTTAAACCATTGACCTCAAGAAGACAAAACTTTCACAAAATCAATTCCAAATATACAGTAGAGTAATTCATCATGTTAAATAGCAATTCGTCTCTAGGATATATTAAAATCATCAAAAACAATTCCAAATATTTTTCTTGCATGGATAAAGTTGTTTTAATCTGGGTGTTACGTCTTCGAGCCTCAAAGGAAATAGGCTCTTTATTATACCCTACCCAACTCTATTGATCGGCTACCAGAAAAAATCGAGTAGACCATTGGAAGATTTTTTAGTATTCCACAAAAAATCTGGTAGGAATACGGAATACTTACAAAATTTTCGTATTTCTACCCTACCCTATATATATA
>CM042199.1:4673698-4683934 GCA_023539305.1 Ilex asprella
TCTCATTGAAGATATGTTTATTTAGAGGGGGTCTCATTGAAGATATATGTATTTAGAGGGGGTGTGGTTAAAGTTTATCCTCAAGTATATCATGGGCAATTTAATAAATTTGTATTTTAGTTAAAAAAATTAATTTGATAAGGGGTGTCATTGAAGATTCATAAACTAGAGGGGGTGTCTTTGAAGATATGACAAACTAGAGGGGATGTGGTTGAAGTTTTCCCTAAATAAAATCGTTATCGTTTCCATAAAAAAAAAAAAAGATAAATTTTAAGTAGCAAGCTGTGTTTTACTTACCAAGGATTTTTTTTTTGTTGTTGGAATTTCTTCTTTTCATGGACAAAAAATATTCGTGTATGCGATGAAATAATTTGTAGATGTTTTCTTCTTATGATCTGTGATTCCTTTTCAAATTAAAGACTTCTATGCAATGCTTCATGCACTGTTTATATGTATCCTTCATAATATTTTTGTCAAATTTTTTTCGATCATGTGGGCGCATCATGATATAGTAAGATGTCTCACACGAATGAATTAGTTGTTACTAAAAAAGTTAGAAATAATAAACAAAAAAAAGTTATAATACGTGAAAAGGACAAAGACCACGGTTTTATTTTTTGTACAAAATTATGTTAGTTCTTAATGACCTTGAGTTCTTTGTTGATTATATCAATCTTTCGGATTAATAAATTATTTAAGGGAAAATCGTACGCCAAAAGAGAAGTGAATTATTTTGTTGCACATATGAAAATGCAAGATATACTATATCTAGTCGAAGAACGAAAATTAAGCCCAAGTAGCTTTGAGATGGCATAATTGAAGGTATAGGATCTCCTTCAATATATCGATGACATTATCGCTGATGGGGTGCTGGTAGTCCCAAGCAAACAATTCTGGGTAATTTTTTTATAGGCATCTAAATTGATCAAAAAATGCTTCTCTCTTTTCAAATGTGCATGAAACTTATTCTTGTTAATTTCCAAGAAATTGTTAGTGTTATCAAAAATCACTAAATGACTGACCAACAAACATCATAGTAAGAGATTTTTCCATGATGCTGCCAGTCAAAAGAGTATTTGCAACTGTCCTGTTAGTCAAAGCTAGTGGCAGTCAAAAAGTCTTCATAACCTAATTTTCCCACTTTTAAAAGATGAAGGGTAAGTTTTCCAAGTCTTCCATTTATGCAGTTCATTTGGTGGAAACAAACACACACATACACACACAAAAGTCCGTGCATTTGATCGAAGAACATAGCTTATGTAAGCATAAATACTTTGATATCTGTTTGCCATCCTCTCCACAGGTGCATAGGAAAAATGTTAAACAAAGCTGCTTCTTTCTCTACTCTCGTAGCATGTTGCTTGTTCATGATCTTGATCATCACCGTCTTATCAGTCATGTTTACGCCAATATTAGCCACCACACCTAGCAGAAGAACTCTCTACGACACGGGTCCAAATCCCTCACATCGAGCCTCTTCCCTCGGCCGACGGCCACCACCCTTAGAACAACTATAAAGCCTGTAGGCAGAAACAGTAAAAAAAAAAAAGTGGAGCAGTTTGGTTCAGTGGGTTCTATACATGTTTGAAGCAAGAAATAGCTAAGCTTACTCTACTGATTTTTTTTTCTCTTTTGTCCCACTTTGTTTTTTTTAGTGAATTGTGTAAAATAGTTTAAAAGTTGCAATAAAGCTTTGTGTTTTCCTATTTTGTGATTCCTAATTGATTGATTTGACACAAAACAAATAGACGACCAAACAAAAATAAAGTGATGGATCACATTATAATATTTTTATTTTTTTGAGGGGGCAATATAAAAAAATTAACCGTTCAAGGGCAAACTGAGAATTTTTGTATCTTTCAAGGACAAAAAGGGATTTTTCCTTTTTCTTTAGAAGAACTTTTGTTTGAAATTATTTGTTTGATATCTTTCATGGGTCTTGGCGCAAGAATAAAGTTGTTTTAATTTGGACGTCACGTGTTGGAGTGTCAGAAATAGGCTCTCTGCACGCAGGAATAAAGTTGCGTGTATTTAACCTTTTCCAAACCATGTAGTGAGAGAGCCTCGTGTACTAAGTCATCCTTTTAAATTGTTTCAATGACAAAAGTGACAGATAAACTGAAAATAACTGTTTCATGTCTTCCTAAAAGGGCAAAAACAACTTCCATGAAGTATAATTCAACTTTGACTCCGTTGAATCTATTAACGCTTCAATCCAACATTATTCTGCCTCAAAAAATTCAAATTCAAAAAAATACCAATCGACCAAAAAGATTCATTAGGTTGAGAACTTTCTATTTTATAAATTTTAAACTACAGACATCTAGTTGGAGGATATAGATCATCTCTATTACCCTTTCCCTTCAATTTTCTCTAATATAGTGTTAGATGGATGACATGTTGTAAAATTTTAATTTTAATAAACAAGATGTTTCCTTATTCATTTTGTTGTTGGTGGAGTTTTAACCATGGTTAAAGAGTTTTCTGATAAGGAAAATATCTTGTCCATTGAAATTAAAATCTTATACATGTCACTAATCTAAAACACTTTATTGGAACAAATTGAAGGAAAGAGATAATGGAGGGGATCTGAATCCTATATATCTGTGCAGTGTAAATATTTTTCTTTTACTCGGGAATAATTGCATGACCATCCAAAATCATAGCGAGGGATTCTTCCTAGTATATGCCAGTAAGTCTTCCAAAACTCTTCTTATCAATTTTGTTTGAAGGAAAACATAGTTTTTCCCCTTATCTATTTTGTTTGGTGGAAAACATAGACTGCTTTAGCATATAAACTTGTGTATTTCCCATCTTCACTTACAATCATATAGCAAAAATGTCATACAAAGTTGCTTCTTCTGCTTTCATCTTATGTTGTTTGCTCGTGATTTGGATCATCATTGTACCACCGGTCATGCCTGCACGAATATTAGCCTCCACACCTAGAAGTAACTCTCTCTCTCTCTCTCAAGTTTTAAGTACGAGATGTGTAGTAGAGAATGGAATTAAGAGCACGATATGACGTGATTCAGTCTATAAAACTTATATCCAGAAACACAATACTTATAAAAGCTTTCTTTCTTATAGATGGACTAAATCGTAGCTTAATTGTGTACCTGATACAGTAAAAACACATATATATAGTGTGCAAAATCTCTCTCTCTCTCTCTCTCTCTCTCTCTGTGAGTGTGTGATGCTTCAAGTTCATGGGGTTTTGCAGATAAGCCTAGTAAAATGGGACTACTGCGTGGAAGTCCCTCATCTGCAGTCCCTTCTGTTACTGGCCAAAGTCTTCCTGCCTCAGCCACCGATACGAGGTTTGGCATTGGCGTATGATGGTCCCTTATCGACCCGCCTGAAGACCCGTGCTTCTACCAGTATAGTTGTGGAAGGGTGAAGCCGCAGGTTGATATGGTCGTGCAATTACATGGATGTGCCTGAATCTAGCTGGTATATAGTTTTAATAATATTATGATTATCATGATCACCATCTCTTTCTTCTTGTAATAAAGTATAAGATAACAAGTTGGATGTATGGTGTGTGCAACTTTAACATTTTCTCATTTTCTCATTTTCTACCGTCGAGGCGTGTTTTGAGTTTCATTGTAATATTTTTGTTTTTTTGGAAAATAAAATTTAGTTTGATACTGTGTTCTTCAGTCCACTGTCAAACTAAATCAGCCCACATGGCAATACCAAACGTAACATTTAATTGATAGTGGACTCTAATATTAGTCGTGATTATTTATCAATTCAATAATTATGATGCATTATCTCAGTAAATAAAGTCAGTAAATTAAATTTGAATAATATTTTTCTTCATTAAAAAATATTTTGAAGAGGTATATAATAATTGAGCCCTTCCAGTGAAATTCAAATTCTCTTCAATACTTTTTTCTTTTATTTTTCTCCTTGACAGATCATCCACCATTTATAAGTAAGGGACCAATTTTTATATAATAAGTTCCATGTGAATTCATGTTTGGAGGAGAAGAATTAAAAAAAAAAATGTCTTGAAGAGGATTTTTCTCCCTTAGAGTGACTCCTTTAGACCATGTAGTCATATAGTCAGCTAATTATGGTTCGATATCAGTATACAAGAATGCTATTTGAACGTAGTTTACGAACTTAATTTGGAGGTTTAATGTATTGTGTCTATTAGATTTGATAGTAGGTTTATGCATTGAATTATATAGATCTCCAAATTAAGTCTCGAACTAAGTACAAATAATATTATTGTAATTTATAAATCGAAGAGTTCCCCCCCAACAAAGAAAAAGGAAAGGGAATCACAAGCTACAAATCATTAACAGATGGTGGGGGTGGGAGAGAGAATGAATAATTTATAAGAAAAACAGCTAAAGGATACACTATTTGATAGATGCTTTGCTTAGCATTCCAGATTGACAAAATTATTGCAAGCCCATCTTTATTCTTGAAGCATATACTAATGGAGCCATTGATTTCATTGTGTCTAAAATATGCCTCTGAAATTTGTCTCCTCTCTCCTGCCACAATTTGATATTTTATGAGTTAGTTGAGTTTTTGAATAATTTTTTTTTTTGGTTTAATAATCAGATGTGTTCAAGTCATCTTACATGTGTCTCGAGTAATTTCTATTATGTCAAAAAAAATATAAAATATTTGTCTGGGGCTAGTATATAAGTTGGATACAAAATTCACTCAAAATTTTTTTTGCCTAAACTCAGACGTGTTTCTTCGAAATTTTATATATTAAGTTATTAACCCAATTCACTTAATTTTTTCTTATTTTTTTCATTAACAATGATATGTAGCCTAAATTTATATCACAAATTAATAAGGACTATTAGATCAATGGTTTTCATTTAAAAAAATTGACGAGACCCATTTATCCAATGGTCGCCGTTAATTTGAGATGCAAATTTGGGTTACATAGTATTTCCTTTTTTCCGTATAGCACTTGTTATCTACTTTTTTTTTTTTTTTTGGCAATTTGGTCCTTGGGATTTTTGGGGCTCCGGTACAAGTATCAGAATTTCTAACAATATTTCCCAAGTGGTAGACTACAGATAATGGATAAACAAGAACTGCAACTTTTCTGTTTTCTATCATCTTAAGCTACTTAAGATTGAAATGTTGTTGATAGTGTATAGCTCATATTCATTAGATTTAGGAGTCCAATGGTCCCATGGTACGATATGGGAATGTTGAGTATGTATAATGTTAACTGTTGTGATCGTGTAGTAATTATGGTGAATAATAATAAAACAATCAATCAAAAGAACAAGAGAAAAATAACACAGAGATTTACATGGTTCAATAATGTGCCTACATCCACGAGGAGCGAGCGGTCGTTTCTTCCATTGAACAAAATAGGGTTACATCTTAAATATTTATATAACCCTAGTACGGACGTATTTGTGAAAATACCCCTATACCGTACAGCGGGGGCGTTTCCCCCGTACCCCTAATTAATCAGCGTCCCCTCATACATAAAATATATCAATCCCGCAAGGCAGATGCCGTCACAGGCTCCACTCTACTACGCTCCGCCCGTTCCAGCATCTGCCTTCTTATCATTGTGCACACAGCAAATATGAGCCACACATACTCTAACATTAACATAGTTGGAATTTTTGACTAGTGTCAGTATATACATTGTAACCCTATTATTATCAACAATATAGTGAAAAATAGCCCCGCTCATGTGAATGTAGGGAAATATTGCAAAATCACTTAAAACAATCACTTAAATTTGTGTGTTCTATGTTTCTATTGGTTTTCTTTCTCGTTATCCCTTCACTGCACTGTACATTCATAACATTTTTCTGTAGTGCTATTGAGCTCATTTTTTAGTCAAGCCTATCGAGCTCATTTTTTTAAACAAATCTAATGAATTGTTCAAGTTATGCTCGTTTAAAATCCAATCCGAGTCAAGCCCAAAACAGCCTGAATTCGAGCAAAGCTCCAGACGAGCTGAATTCGAGTTAAGACCAAAATGAGTTGAACTCGAGCTAAGCCCAAAACAAACTAAACCCGAGTTGGACCTGAATAGCTCGACTATTTTACATATAAACGAGTCAAACTTTGAGAGCTTGAGTTGAGTCTTTTATACTCGTTTTTTAAACAAGTCTAAAAAATTCTTTAAACGACTCGTTTAGTATACGAACTGAGCTCGAGTTGAATCCTGCCTAAGCCGATTTTGAATAACTCCGGCTCAATTATCAGCCTACTTTTCTGCACAATTTTTCCCCATAAACCCATCAAGCATGTGTCTTTCAGTCTTTGGCCACTTGAACTTTCTTTCTAGTTGATTTCCACCAAGCCAAGAGAATGATCTTATTTTTCCAGAGTTCATACCATAATAAAGTGGGTAATAACAAGATCATCCTTTAAATATGTAGTTTTTATTTGCTTAAGGCCAAGCATAAGAAGAGATACATAGAAACAGATCACAAGCCAGAGCTTTCATGATATTGATATAAGTAACAGGACGGTAGGCAGCTACTCAAGATGATATAGCATATCACCATACTACTACTCATCCTTGTTCTTCTTAGTTCTTTCCTGCTGATTTGCCACCTGATGCCTAGAAAATTATCAAAATATCAATCAGAATAGTTATACAAATGATAAGGACAAATTTTGGCTTCAATACATAAGATCGTGAAGAATTTTTTACCAGTCTACCGTAATTTTTCAACTTTATATTACATACACACTTTTACATTAGAAAGCATGGGTTTGAACGTATGAAAACAACGGTAATTTGAAAAATAAGTTAAAAAGTACAGTATTGAGGTGAAAAAACGTGGCAAAAATATGTACCAAGTGGAAATGTTTATACAAGTACCTTCTTCTTAGGCTCTCGAGGCTTCTGCTCGGCCTTCTTAGGAGCCTGCTTGGAGGCTGGAGCTTTGGCAGGCTCTTTCTTCAACTGCCCAAGTGGTTGAGAGCCAGCAGGTTTCTCAGCCTTGAGTGATGCCATTCTTTTTGATATTCTCAGCACTAGAGATCAAAAGCTTGTCTACCTTGCTAGCCTGAGTCTCAGCCCCTTCAAAACACATGTATTTATAGTTCAGTTTTGAAAGCTGTGAATGTAACTAGAAACACTGCTTGCATTAGATTGTGAACTAAAAAGATGATAGCATTTGGAGGGAATGGAATAATTGATCTGGAAGCCTCAAAGTCGACGTATCAGATGCTCTTCCTCTGCTGTCAATATCAAGGCATATAATAAATTCTTGCACAGATATTTTGAAGACTTGAGCCACTAGGGCAAAGCACATATTCTACAGCTCAATTTGAACCACAAGTGTCCAAGTCTTGAACGATCATTTTTTCACATACATAAACTCAACTGAACAAAACAACATTATTCGAACATTTTTTAAGTCGGCTGCATGCACTTATATAGTAAATTAGAACTTGTGGGACCAAATCCTGGCAGTTACAGAAGAAGAACTGCTTTTGGTAAGAATAAGGGCCTGTAGCAAGCCACTAAATTTGTACGGTGACATGTCAAGACACTTGTCTCCCAACTATTTTTCACAACCATAACTAAACAAGACAGCCAACATGGCAAACCTTCTGCTATATTCAGTAGACCATGCTGATCATACATACTGGTTCAGACTAAATATCTGATAAAACAGAAACACTTTCACCGTTTTAGAGACCAAGCACTCAAGGTTCCATGCAATTTTTCTATGTCTAAAACAAAACTTAATGTGAACACATTTAAACTCAACTATATATTTGTAATTTGCATCAAAAATTTGTACTTCAAGGAGGGGTGGCGCGATTTAACCAGTGTTCCTCATCCCAGCTGCAATCCCATTAATAGTAATGAGCAATGCATCTCTAAGTTTATGATTATCATCGTCACATCTCAGCCTCCTCAATATCTCCACCTGCAACATGTTCATGGGGTTGAGATAAGGAAGCCTGCTCTCAATCAACCTCCGCAAGCTCCGATTATTTTCAGATAGCTTCTCATGCCCAGTAACCACCAATACAAACTTCTCTGTTGTCAAAAGCTCCCTCCTCAGTTCAGCACCAAGCTCTCGCCTGCTCTCCGACACAAGAACTTCATCATAATGCTTGGCTATGGGAGTGTCCGCTTTACCCAAAACCATCTCTATAAGGTCTATGGTAGATTGAAAGAAAGGCCATTCTTTGTAAATTGATCGTAAGTCTTCAGTATGTCCCTTCTCACAAACACCCTTTAAGCCTGCTCCAACTCCAAGCCAAGCAGGAAGAACAAATCTGGTTTGGGTCCATGCAAATACCCATGGAATTGCACGAAGGTGGCCAATCCCTACTGAACTCTTTCTTCTTGTGGGTCGGCTCCCTATATTAAGGAAGCCAAGGTCAGCCTGTGGTGTAGCTTCATGGAAGTATGCAAGGAATTCAGGGTTTTCATAGACAGTGCTTCGATAACTCTGGCAACTGATTTGTGAGATTTCGTCCATGAGATTACGCCATTTTTCTTCTCTAGGTGGAAGTGGAGGGCGTAAGGTAGCAAGAAGCACTGCTGTTGTGTAGATTTCTAGTTGTCGAACTGCTGTTTGTGGTAGCCCAAACTTTGCCTGCACCATTTCTCCCTGTTCCGTTGATCTCAGAGTACCCTGCAAAATTCAAGTAAATTTTCAATGCCATTTTAAATAAAATACAAGTTTTCATAGGAAAGCTCAATGCCATTTCAATGAGTTTTATAGGAAAGTTGTTTTCATGATTACTACATTTCTGTCAACTGTTAGATGCAATATTAAAATTAACTTCCATTACTATGGAAGTGAGACTCATCAATGAAATTTTGATGGTATGTTACACATTAAGACCCAAAACACGCAAACTTAAGTAGCATGAGACCATTTCACTCAAAATTCATGCTAAAACATCTGCACTATGTGACCAAAAATAACTTACTAATGTCGCTCGGATTTATAAAAGTTCAAATCAGTGCACGGAGACTCAGATTTTACATCATATTTTGTTGGAGATTTAAGTACACTAAGATATCCACATTTTCCTGGTTGGATGGTAGAAAAACCAAAAACTAGGAACAATAAACAGAGTGACAGATAAAATATTAAGGGTAAATTCAAAACTAACAGATAAAATATTAAGGGTAAATTACAATTTCAGCCCCTGACAAATGGATCTCTTTCGTCCACCACTGAGATTTCCTATATGATCCTAATCAGTATTCTTAATGAGAAATGACTTATTTAACCATCAAAATTAAATCAAATTGGTCAAAAATAAGAAAACTAAAACAGGAAAGTAATATAGGGAATTTATTGTATTTTTATGCTAATGTCGTCTTTCTCGGTGACATAGGGGGTCTTGGCATTACAACTTTAAAATGGACGGGCATTTTGTGCCAAAATTGAAGTGTAAGGAATGGCTGGATAACTAATGCAAGTGTCAAGGGTGTCATTGTAACTTAACCACATAATAAATCCATCAATTGCAGACTACAACCAAAAACTCACCATTACAGAACCAGGCGGTTGAGATTGGATGGCAACATGTGTAGGTCCACCACCACGACCTATGCTTCCTCCACGCCCATGAAACAGAGTGACTTTGATACCATATTCTTTGCATGCAGCTACAACATCCTCCTGAGCTTTGTACAGTTCCCACGCAGCAGTGAAGCGCCCAGCATCTTTACCAGAGTCCGAATATCCAACCATCACCTGTCCACGAATACTGCATAAGCCCAAGAGCCTCACTAAAACATCAATAATATCCTTCCCCAAAAGTATTTGTTTTAAATACCTCCTGGTGCCCGTTATGGTTCTTTATGATATGCTCCCGGTACCAATCAATCGACAATAATTTCCTGATCACTGAGCCAGCTCCTCTCAAGTCCTTCACAGTTTCAAAAAGAGGAACCACTCGCAGCCTATCCCAAGATATGCACAGAGACAGAGTGGGTGAGTATGATATGTTGTTTGTGCAATGCCAATCAACTCGTTCAATAACAAGCAGGCAAAAAGAAAAGTACTTCACCCTTTCTTTGCCAGGTTAATAGAAAGTAAGCCAGACATTAATATGGCCAGTCTGGAGAAGTGAATTGGCACCACAAACATGATCATTCCACTCCTTTAGAGACACTTGAAGGCATTGATTATTGAGAACAGAGCCAGTGGCTTTTAAAATGTGCCATGCATTTATTTGGATGCATTAAAATCATAATTATCAGCTTTAACAGAAGAGATTAAATTATTTACGACTTAA
>CM042199.1:4693690-4712023 GCA_023539305.1 Ilex asprella
ATACCAATACCCGAAAAATCACGGACTCAAAAATAGACGATATCAAGAAGTATTTGAAGAATTGTATGAGGGTATTTGGGAAAGAAAGACTTCAATGACAAAGCTGAAAAACAGAGAAGAAGAATAGAGGACCTGAGCGAGGATTTTAGTTCTTTCAAGTTTTTCCATGAATTTGGGTTCTACTTCCCCTCGGAGGACGTCGTTAAGAAGGTTTTCCAGTAGTCTACAGTCATCATCGAAGCTCTGAAATGAGATTTCCTCCGCTATGTCGTCTGTTATGTCCGTCATTGCACACTTAGAAAAACAGAGCAAGAAACAGAGCACCACCAGATGAATCGTCTAGGTGGGGGTGTCTGCTTGTGTATATATAGACAGAGAGATAACGAAAGAGAAGAGGTCTAGAGAGAAGCGAGTGGGGTCTGTTGATGGAGGAGTTGTAAGAGGAAGAGGAGTGTGTGTACAGAGAAGAGGGAGGAGAGAGAGAGAGTGTGTGTGAGGTGAAGAACTTCAAGGGGCTGATATTTTACCGTACAAACTGCGAAGGTGATGGTGACAAGTGTCAATTACAGCGGAATCAATGGGACAGTTTCGTTAGGACTGCTTTTATGTGCACAATCGCTAATTTTTCAATAATTATATGTAAATTTAATTTATTTTTATTATTTTACTTTATTATATATCATTGAATTAATAATAAATTTTATTTAATTAATTTCATAACAATAATGAAGTGATTAAAACATTAGATTCAATTACATTACTCCATTTTATTTTTATATTTTTTTTTCTTGAGAGTGGGATCTAAATTACATTATAGAGAGTCGTAGAGATAACGGTGATAATTTTACACATAATTATTTATATAATAAAGTAACTAATTTTTAGTTATTCAGATTGTTTTGATCTGATAGTCCTAGACATTCATTCTTTTTATAACTTTAAGAATTTCATCTCTCATATAACTCTCCCTCTCATACTATTATTTTTTTTTACTTCCCATGTATTGTTTTTATTAGTATTTACTCTATAAAGCAGATGAAATTATGTGTTATGTAATTATTTATTTTATAAAACTAATTCAAAATTTTTATATATCTGACGATATATATTTTGTCACCTGTTTCTTAATTTATAAATAACATTTAATGTAAATAAAAAATAACACATTGACTATGAAACACTAAAAAATATTCAACATAAAATGAATCTTAGATTATAAATTAATATATAATTTTATCAAAATTTGACATCTAATTTTGTTCAATTTACATTCAACTTTGTCGAATTAATATCAAATTATTTTTTATTGTTATCAAATTAATATTGAAATTAATTTAATCAAATTTTTGGGGTACTAAATTATGTCAATTTGTTGGTTACTAAGTCAAATTTTATTTTTTATTTTTTTGTGCTAAATTTAGAGAAGCACAATTATAAAATAATAAAATATTTTGATATAAAATCGCCAATTTTTGTTAGAAACATTGATGGGGAAGGGCGACAAATGGAGTTTCCATGTAATGAATTTCAAACCTTAGGGGTCTCCATGTTATTTATAAAATGTCAAAAGATATCCATATAATATTGTCAAAATTCATGGGATGTCCGTGGTTTTTACCCTTTTTTAATTAAATATTATTTTATTATTATTTTATCTTAAAAACTTGAATTGTTATATTTCTAATAAAAATAATTATTGGTTATGAGGGTTTTCTAGTAAAAAAAAAAAATGTGTGCTGGTGTGTTTCTACGTATTATGTAGAGGATTAGACATTTGGTGATTAAATTTATAATTATGTTGTGTCATTTGGGATTGAATGGTAATAATGGTGATAAATTTATGAGTTTTATAAATGAGTAAAATTTTATTGATTTTATTTATAGCTTAAAAATTGTGAATTTAATTATGTTCTGTTAGTATTTTTTTTTTAGTTGAGGTATTTATTACATGGGAATAGGATGAATTGAAAATATGATGATTAAGTTTATAATTATGTTGTGTTATTGGATTGAGTGATAGTAGATGTGATAAATTCGTGTGTCTTATAAATGAATAAAATTTTATTTATTACTTAAAAATTATAAATTTTAATGGGTTATGTTAGTGGTTTTTTTTTCGGAGGCATTTGTATAAGATTTTTTTTAGGTTATTTTTTTTCAATTTGGGCAATTATTTAAAAAAAATTATTTGTTGTAAAGTGTCTTTATACACAGACAATGACTAGTACATTAATATAACTCAAACCTCATATAAAATTAGTGAGTTGGGGCTAAATAATTATCAACATAAACTTACAAATGATCCGATTTTCTAATACATATAATAAACCTTTCCTCTAATCGAGTTGTAAGTTGCAACTCAAATTTGACACGGTAAAATACATTTGAAATAAGTGTTATATGAATAAAATAAATAATTTTTATCGTTTCTATCATTTATTGACATGGATTATTGTAAATGAAGAGTTTTCTTTTCTTTTTTTTTGCTATTATACGGACTTAACTATCCTTATAAAATAAAAAAAAATATGAGTGACTATTTAATTGAGAAATAATGGGATCTTAATATTAAACTTTTTATTTAAAGGTTATATGGGTCAATTTTAATATTACACAATAATAAATAAATTGGGTTAGTGTCAAGAGTATATGATAAGATTTATTAAATGGGTTGAATTGAATTAGAATGTAGAATAAAAATGTTGGAAAAATGGTTATGAAAAATATATTAAAATGACACTCACACATCGAAATTAATGGGACTATGATTTAATTATTTAATTATTTATTTAGAACTATTAATTTTTGAATGAGAAATTATGTCTAAAAAATTACCAATTTTTATTTGTATAATAGACTGAATTTTTGAATTTAGAGTTAGGTCAAAAATGAATCAGATCGAAGCAGTGGACGAAGCAAACAGCGGAGCCCGCAAGTAGCGCCCAAGGCTTTTGGCACCTTGCCTTGGAGCGCCTCCTCCTGTTGTCGTCTCGCGGCCTGTTGCATTCGCCTTTCGATGCCTGACCCAACCATTTTTTAAATTAATTTTTAAAATACGCGTCATATAATTGTCGTCATCTAGAGTATGTCTTTGAAAAGGTGTGACGAACAGTGACATTCCTTGCCTGTTTAGTTTAATTAAACAGGTGCTTGGAGTTTATAAAAGGGCGACCTCTAGTGCCATTTGAGATACACCGAAATTCTAGAACAATTCTTCTTGACTTTCATACTTTTCCCCCTTTTCATACTTCCGCTTGTTCCTTTCTTCTGGTTACCAAGATAAGGAAGTCCGGCAAAACGAATCGAGTTGAGATATGAAAGATTGAGCGATTATTGTTACCATTCTGGGAGAATAGGGCATGATTCTCAGGAATGCGACTATCCTTCTCCTACAGATCCTGAGGTTAGCTTTGGTCCACACCTCAAGGCAAATTTGGGACAGGTTGTGGGGTTTCACAATGCTCAGGGGCAAAAGGCGAAGGCGCGTGAAAGCTACGCAGCGAGCAGCTCGTCTAAGATACACGTACCTGATCCCAATCATGAGGACGCCTCAAATCGTGGAATGGGGGGGGAAGGTACGAGGTACAGAGCGGTTTTCGATGAGATAGATACACGTGACATGACCCAAAGGAAGACGTTGGAAAGGAATCACGAAGCGGTAGGCTAATCTACACTGGAGCGCCGTCTGGTGAGTGTCGTTTCCCCTTTTTGCAACCCTAACCCCACCAATATACTATTACAAATACAACCTAACACAATTCTTAAAGCTCAGTCCAATGAGGCTCAGACAACTAAAAGCCCAGGGAATACTGAAATTAAAAGCCTCATTGTGAATGAATTAGAGGTGCAGCCCATAGAGCATATACAATCCCAAATCCTCCTACCCATAACCGATGAAGGACAACCCAGTAACAAGAAACAACCAAACCAGCAACCCATAGAGTTCACTTACCCCTCGAAACAAAATACCTTAGATACCCAACAAAGCAGGACTATTCTAGTCATACCCCAAACAACCCAACATCACCAGCTTACTAAGAGAAGTTCAACTATCCATACCTCTAAATCAGAGTTTGTGAAGAGATTTGAAGAGCTACCACTATCAAAACCCAAGGTTTTAGTAGATCATTGTATGGCGTATGTGTTTCAGAGCCTCTCCCTCAAAAGACAAATCGTGTATGATAAGTACAAGGAAAGAACAAAGGTGTACAGAAAGGAAGATAGGATGTTTTCTTTCTTACCAAAAAATCCTAGTGAAAGAGAAAGTGGAGAAAAAGGCCTAGTAAGGAGTACTGACCCCCAGAGTCCAAAAAGGAAGAAAGGGGTTACTAATGGGGGAAACCAGAACACTATGGAGGGGTTTTACTACTACAATGCAGAGGTCAATCAGAAAATATAGAGGGAGAAAAGAAATAAAGCAATAGATAGGGGAGGGAACAGAGCAGATGCATGAAGTGAGTGTGGAATGGACAGAGGAAATTGTTAAATTGACTGAGGAGACGAGCCTTAACATGCCCCCAACTCCCCTATGATGCTTATAGCTTGGAACTGCTAAAGGCTAGGGGCGTCCTTGACAGTTCTAGCATTAAAGGACCTGTGTGTCCGATATAGACCCCAGTAAGTATGTCTTAGTGAAATTAAAATAAAGTGAGGCAGGGTGGAGAAAATTAGAAGGGAACTTGGGTTTGAAGGAAAGTTGGTTGTGGAACCAATTGGCTTGGCAGGAGGAATATGTATCATATGGAAGAGAGAGGCTCAAATGGAAGTGTCTGGATATGATCATAATCAGGTGGACATTTTTTTAAAGTAAAAGGAACAAAGGGGTCGTGGCTCCTAAGTTTTATATATGGGCACCCTGAGTATCAGAAAAGACGCATACAATGGGAGAAACTTAGTAACTATCGGAGGAGCCTTGACCTTCCTTGGCTTTGTATGGGTGACTTTAATGACATCACCAACAATATTGAGAAGGAGGGGAAGAGAGAAAGAGCACCATACAAGATAAGAGGCTTTCGAGCATTTATGGATAATAGTGGACTCATTGACTTGGAAAGTAAAAGTTGTAGGTTTACCTGAGATAATCATAGAGAAAGGGTGGCCAATGTGAGGGAACAACTGGATAGGGCACTGGCCTCAACCAATTGGAGAATGGTTTTTCCAAAAAGCTACAGTAACAACAACTCCAACAGTTGGATCAAACCACTCCCCACTGATTCTTGATACAGAACCTATAATTCATAAACCAAGAAAACATTTCAAATTTGAGGCATACTGGGCAGCTGAAAAAAAATGTAGTGAGGTGATTAGACAAAGTTAGAGTGAAGAAGCATGGGGATCTAGAATGTACAAGCTAAAACAAAAACTACGAAGATGCCAAAGACAACTGAGGGAGTGGAGTTACAAGAAGTATGTTAATAACATAAGACAAATTGATAGCCTCGAGAACAAGTTGTTGGAGCTCCAAAATCTCTCGCATCCAAATGTGCCCCAAGAAGAAATCAGGAGGATCAAACAAGATCTAGAGAAAGTGTGGCAAAGAGAAGAAAAATATTGGGTCCAGAGTTCAAGACTGAAATGGCTGAAGTGGGGAGACAGAAACTCAAAAAAATTTCACGCAACCACAGTACAGAGGAGACATAGGAACAAGCTTACTATGCTCAAGGGTATAAATGATGAGTGGGTAATGGAGAAGGAGCAGATAAAGACATTAATTGAAGAGCATTATCAGATGATATTCACAACTGAAGGGGAGAGGAATTACTTACAGATTTTACAGCTGGTCCCACAAGTCATTACAACACAAATGTGCCAGGAGATAACGAAGACTCCTACAATAGAGGAAATCAAAGCAGCAACTTTCCAGCTTGGAACTCTCAAGTCACAAGGACCTGATGGACTACCCGGCGTATTCTACCAGAGGTATTGGCATATCATTCATGAAGAGGTATGTAGTGTTGTCTTCTCTTTCTTTCAGTCTGGATACTTGTTAAAGGAATTGAATGAGACAAATGTAACTCTAATCCCAAAAATGCCCAACCCTGAACGTATAGGAGAGTATAGACCTATTAGCTGCTGTAATTTTATTTATAAGATTATCTCTAAGTTGATTGCTTCAAGGCTCAAACCTTTCATGCCTCAACTGGTGTCACAAAATCAGAGCACCTTTGTGGGGGGAAGATTAATACAGGACAATATTGTTATTTCCTAAGAAGTACTACATTCCATGAGACAGAGGAGGGGAACTAGAAAATATCAAATGGCATTGAAGTTGGATATGGCAAAAGCATACGATAGAGTAGAATGGGACTTTCTCAGGGATATGCTCCTTACTTTGGAGTTTGAGTACAGGTGGGTGTCATTAGTGATGCAATGTGTAACAACTGTGAGGTATAAAATACTTATAAATGGGGAAAAAGTAATAAGCATTACACCAACTAAAGGGTTGAGACAAGGAGACCCCCTCTCACCTTACCTATTCATTCTAATTTTCGAATGTCTTACTGCTCTAATGCAAAAAGCCATAGTAAATGGGTCCCTCAAAGGGCTAAAGATCAATAAGAATGTTCCCTGTTTGACTCATCTACTGTTTGCGGATGATTCACTATTCTTCTTCACTGCTACTAGGAATCAATGTCAAGTAGTAATGGATTTACTGAATCAGTATTGCTATGCTACTGGTTAGTTAGTGAACTTAAATAAGTCTGGAGTGACTTTTAGCAGAAATACACCAGCCCATGTGCAACAGGAGTTGGCGGCAAAGCTCAGGATACCTGTAATGCTCAAAACAGGTAAATACCTGGGGCTACCAAAGGAGTGGGGAAGTTCAAAGAGGCAAGTGTTTGCAAGGCTAAAAGAGATGATACTAAGCAAAATAACAGGATGGAAAGAAAAGCTTTTGAATCATGCAGGTAGAGAGGTCCTGATTAAAGCTGTGGTGCAGACAATACCCACTAATGTCATGTTTATATTTATGCTACCTAAGGATTTTACTAAGAAATAACGACAGGGATTAGAAGATTCTGGTGGAGCAAATCTACAAGCGAAAGAGGGATACATTGGAGGAACTAGGAGCAGATAACTAAAGGTAAGATAGATGGAGGTTTGGGCTTTAGAGACTTGGAAAGCTTCAACAAAGCCATGCTGGCTAAGCAAGTCTGGAGGATGATACAAGACCCAGGGACACTAAGGGTGCAAGTTCTCAAGGCAAAATATTTTACACAAAGATCTATTTGGAAAACAAAATCGAGAACTACTAATTCTTGGATCTGGAAGATCTTTTTACAAGGCAGAGACTTGCTGCAAAAGGGCTACTACTGGTAGATAGAGGATGGAAGTCAAGTGGATTTGTAAAACCTGGGTAATTTTGAACTTTTATGAATAAAGGGCAAAACGGTAATTTATCACTACTATGCGGGTTACAAACCTGAGTTTTTCTAGAACTCGGATGATGAAACAGAACTCACTATTGGATTCGTCTCTCGAAATCTAGTTACCTCGTCAATTTTCGTCAAATTTTGAGATAGTCAATTTTTTTACGTTTTACGAGGCAGTCGAGCCTCGGGTGACCCAAAACTAAAATTTTGAATAAAATTATAAATTTTGGAAAATAATTGAGAACAACTTAAAATAAACGGACCCAAAATTTAATCGTTTTGGGATGAAAACGGACCCGAAATTAAAAGAGACGTGTGGCCAATTGTGGGCCAAGTATTCTAAAAATATAAATAGAGGATAAATCTAATTTGTTTCCTGATTGTTCAGCCATTCTCAGCCGATAGAAAGAAGGAGAGAGAAAAGAAGGAAAAGAGAGAAAAATCCATTTTCTCTCTACGATTTACGGAGCTACGGTGCTCGGATCCATTTGGGCCAAGAGGAAAAGTCGTTCTCCTCGTCAAGGGCTACGCCTACGTACCAAAAATAAGAGCTTTTACCGAAGGTGAGAAAACTAAAAATTTGGAGGAGAGGGATTTAAGCTTGGGTTGATTTTTTGAAGTTTTCCAAGGGCATTCTTCACGCTACAAGAAATAGGGTTCCCTCCTATTTAGGCTTATTTTCAACTTAGGAGGTTTATATGGAATAGGTATGTTGATAGAGATATGTATCACTTGCCTATTATGTTGATTTGGTAAAATGAGTTTTAGAATTGGGTAGAATAATTTCTATCTTGATTTTGATATATATAAATTGCTTGATAGTGGTTTCTTGAGAAATGTAGAAATGAAAATTCTTGGTAGAAAAATGTTGATTGTGATGTTGTGTGTTTATCATATGCCTTGAAGAGTTTAGCATATTAATTGCATGATTATGTGATAATATGCTTGAAAATTGGGTTGAAAGCAATGTTAATATATTCATGTTGTCAAGAGAAATTGACATTTAGATCAATTATGATATTTATATGCTTGTGATGTAAATTACCATGGATGTTGATTTATGATGAGTTGTTCATATGGCTTTCATTACATATTGAACATGGTGAAAATAATGAAATTAGACATTACATTGCATTTACATGGGAACATCGCATTCATGGGCATTTGGGCATGAGTGTGGGTGGTGTAGGCATGGTTAAATCAAACACCATACTTGGTGCTTATTGGGTGGGCTCGAAAAAGTTGGATTGAAGATCCAGCTGAGTCGCACGGTTGCACGCATGGAAAATTTGTGTCGGGTATAGCAAGTAGGGCTAGACACTCTCTCGGGTGAAAAACCCGGCTACTGGTTCATACACTCTGCCGATGCAAGCCCAAAAAGTGTATCGGTGTGCGGAGCCGGCGGTGCGACACCAAAAATCCGCTGCCCAATAAAGACACATGAGTTTTGTTATAAATTGTCATACGATGTACAACATCAATGACGGATTTATTATACATTGACATACATTATGTGGTGGGAGCCGGTGAGGGCTCGGGTTTAAGGGCATGGTTGAGTCTCATCTCATTTCATAGCATGTCATGGTGAAATTCAAATCTTGAATTGCATATTCTTGCTTGGGATGATTATTGCTCATTAAATGTTGCATGTGCACATTTCATATGCAGTTAGGTTGGGCAGTAGCCTCTTTAGGAGATACTCTATTGAGTGTGGCTCACCCTTCGTGGAAAAAATATTTCAGGTGCCGATTTTACACCAGTGGACGGCACCCATTTCAGACCTTAAGGATGAAGAAAGCCGACTTGTGGCTTTTGTAGTTTATTTTGTAAATTTTTTCATTAAAATTTCATTTTGATGTGTAAATGTATGAAATTGTATGTAATGGAACTAGTATGGATCATGTTTTAGGTGGAAAACTTTAATAAACATGTTTTGGTTGATTGTAGAATTTATTGGAATGGATTGGAAATGAATAAGGAAGGATTTGTGAAAACACAGGCAAAACCTTCCAGAAGGTTAATGTAAATTTCTGTCTAGAAGGTAAAACCTTCCGAAAGGTTAATGAAAACCTTCCAGAAGAACTTTTCTAGTAGACAAAACCTTCTGGAAGGTTGATCAAAACCTTCCGAAAGATCTGGAAGGTTAATGAAAATATTTTCCAGAAAGTTAATGAAAATATTTTCCAGAAGGTTAATGAAAACCTTCCGGAAGGTTGATAAAAATCTTCTGGAAGATTTTTCAAAGATCTAAAAATTTAAAATTATTTTGCCATGCATTTGGACTTTGATTCTTTTAGTTCAAATGATATAAAAGGACATTAAATGAGGTATATTGAGGCACATAGGACCTCGGTTGAATTAAATGATTAGAGGAATCATGGGTAATACGTGTGAGTTATAATTCCGATAAAAGGGGTACTATTAACGTGATGTCGAATTTTGCGGCATTCATGAGTATTTTCGCGGGTTGATGGTTGGTCAACGGTTTAAAAAGGACCCCCGATTTTAGGGGCATCACAGGATTGTTGGGAGGATACCTGGGTAATGGGGCATAAACAAATTGCAAACACCCACAATAGTAGGGTGGGAATGGTGCAGGAGTTGATACAAGTCCCAGCAAAAGATGAGATAGAGAGCTGGTCCTGACTTCTTTTCCAGCTGATATTGCAAAGAGCATCCTAGAAATACCCCTCAACAAAACACAGCAAACAAATAGAGTAAGATGGACACATACGAGGAATGGGTGGTACTCAGTGAGGAGTGGATATCACCTACAATTGAGCTGGAATGAGGAGGGGGAAAACACATGCATGCCTCTACATCCTATAGACCCCCACAAGACCTTTGGAAGATGATATGGAACTTACCAGTATGGAAAAAAGTTAGGATGTTTATGTGGAAGGTAGTGAATGGTGCACTAGCTACAAGATAGAACCTATGGAGAAGAAAATTGTCTAACTCTCCTCTATGGCCCATATGTGGGGAGGAGAAAGAGACCATGGAACACTTACTGCTACTATGCCCTTGGGCAAGTGTGGTTTGGAGGACATCCCCATTGTATATTGACATCGATAGATACAAAGTGAGTAGGATTGAAGATTGGTTGAAGGAACAGATGCACAAATAGATGGACAATGGCTTAAAACACAAGGAGGGCCAATCGCTACTGGCCTACATATGCTGGTTTTTATGGAAGAGGCATAATGAATGGGTATATCAGCAAAAGCTACCCAAAGGCAGTAGGGTTCTAAGCTAAGCAGTAATAGCAACGGATGAGACTCAACTGATTAATGCACAGCTTAAAAATTGCAGAGAAACTACGGAACAGATATGGGAGCCCCCACCATGGCAGTGGATAAAACTTAACTGTGATGGGGCATATGATGAGGGGACTAAGGAAGGGGCTTATGCAGTAATAACAAGAAACCATGAGAGATTAATGGTGAATGGAGAAGCAAGACCTTTAATGGCCAGAACATCTTTGATGATTGAAGCAGACGCAATTAGAGGAGCATGCAAACTAGCTCTAAGGGAAGGATATTAGGTTGTGGTTATTGAATCCGATTCAAGAATTGTTGTGGACTCAATCAATAAGGGAATTACAGGATCAGCTAAGGAGATTGAGCCGAAATTGCAGGATATTTGGGAGTACAAGAAGCACATCCGACAAGTACAGTTCAAAGCAATTAGAAGAGAGGCAAATATGGAAGCATATAGTGCAGCTACACAAGCAAGAGTTGGGAAACTACCTAATAGTTGGGTGGAAGAGCTACCACCCCAGATCAGGAGAGTCTTGAGTAGGGAGGCAAAAGTAGGGATAGGATGAGTGTCTTAATGTAATACATCCTGGTGATGACCTTAAGTTTAGTTTTCTAATACAATTTTATTTCTTCACCAAAAAAAAAAAAGGAACTTAGAAATTGAACTACTGTTTCTCCAAGAACGTAAATACGTTCTATTTTGTGAGACAATTGCTCATCAACCTTGAGCATCAAGAGGGAACAAATTTGTCTTAAGGAGACTGTGGATACATGACTCGAATTTATTCTGATTTTTTGGTTTTGATCGTTGCTGTTGTTTTGCGTCCATACATTATTTTGTTTTAAACAATAGGTTTTCTAATTTAGATTTGCAATAGTTATTAAATTTCTTAAATCTAATTATATACACATTGGTTTTTTATAACAAATGCGACCTAAACATGACCCAACATGACTCTATAGCCATCCTACTTTTTCTTTTTTTTTTGGTTAAAAATGGTGGTTAGGGGTGATTAGGCATAATAACCTTCTCAAGACATTATCTTAAAATTTTCACCCGTTATAGAATGTTTGGTTTAAGTCATAATTATTGATCTAAAATAGTTGAGCACGTCGCCACAACACCACCGAAGGAAATGAGAGAATTTTAATATCTGGATTCTCACCATAAATTTAAGAGGAACTTATGTGATCTAGCTGCCCCAAAATTCCGACTCTATACCCAAATATTCTGGCTAACCCAAGTCATATTCTAATGCATTTGATTTTAACATCCTCAATCAATGCTGGTAAGAAAATTTTAATACCATACGGAAAGATGGAGTTATAAACAACACTAAGCCACTATATTACAATTTTTTACTAGTGTGTCCATTAAATAAGTATAACTTCTTATTTTTGAATTGAAAAAAGAAATATATATTTTAAAAAACGGTCGTGACCCACGAATTGGAGAAAATATTCATTGCAATGACTATATCACGTCATCAATGATATCACATATTTAGTGGATTTTATTAATTTAGTAACTTTCAATATCTGCCACCCGGACTAATTAACACTTTGAAACAATAGGTTCCCTTGTGTTACACGGTGTACAATTATTGATCAGTAATATTACGTGACAGTGATAACATACAATTATTGTTGTCAACAACCAATCGATCCCTGGGGTGGACTGGTCTGCCATGTGTCGAGTCACGACAACAAGCCCTTCTAATGGTGCAAAATGTGAGCAGATATTCAGCCGTCTCTATTGGTAGACGGATAGAGCCTCTCACTCTGGCTTGAGAACTTTAACACGAAAGCGAACATTAGCTAAACTTGATTAATAATCCATCAAATTTAATTTTTTTTAAATAAAAATAAAAAACTAAATATTTGATCATAACCAACCATGCAAATCCAAACATCATATTCTTGATCATTGGAATCAGATTAGATTTTTTATATTTTTTGGAAAATTTGAGTAGTTTACGAAAATTTTAATGATTGTACACTTTTAACATTTCTCAAAAATATCTTATTAGGGGCTGTTAGAGATAGTTTAAATAAGTAATTTTTAAAGGTTTTGAAATAAAATAAGTCAGGTTCGTTTGAAACTTGGTTTTTTTACTAATTTATGTAGTAGTTTTGTTTACCCTAAAAGATTTATTTAGACTGATTCAAGAAATTGATTTTATGAGCTTTTATTCTGACTTTTTGAAGTTTTGTCGCAAATCACATATAACTTTTTAATTTATTATATTTATTAAAATTGTTAGTGACGTAAAAAAAATTGAAATTCATATTTTGGGAAATATTGTGTATAATTTATACATATATGTATTTATTTTTTTGTTTTAACACAAAAAAATAAAAAAATAAAAACTTAGAAAGTCATTCTAAACGGACTTTCCCTACTTTTCTAGTTTTTTAAATAACATCCCAAATGATTTTGAGAACTTTTCTAACTCTGATTTTTTAACGAAACTTTTCAAACCGTAATTTTTTACCTAAATAAATACAACTCCAAACATACTCATTATCGCTTAAAATATTTCAATATAATGACTATGTTTGGAGTTGTATTTATTTAGGTGAAAATATTTCAAATTAAAATAAGTTTCAAATTGAAATATTTTAAGAGACGTCATAATTTATCAAATACGAGTGATGGTGTATTCTAACTTTATATTTTTGGCACAACATTAGAAACAATACAAGTTTTGTATGGTTCTTTGTTGTTAAAAAACAAAACAAAACAAAACAAAGTCACATGAGTTGGCGGGACCATTTGAATATGATATGAACCAACCATTATTACTATAAAAAAAAAAGGAACTTTGATAACTTGTAGGTCCTCCTCGGCATCCCCGAACGCCAAATTCGCATAATCAAAAAACGACCTTGTTTCTAATCAGTTCACAATTTGTAGACTCTTTAACCTATCTAATTTTAGATTCTTACTCACTCCTCTATATTTACCTAAACATGTCATACTCTCTTAACATTATCCACACATATGTTTATTTTCTTTTTCATTAAAAAAATTAACCCTTTTGTTTATAAGATAAAAAATAATTATATATATTTTAAAATTAATTTATGTTACATCAACATAATTTTTCTGGCGCGATAAACTTTATGAGTTATATCAAGATTTTATGTGAAAATAGTTTGTAGTGTGTTTTTAAGTAAAAATTGAATTTTTTAACTTTTAATAGGTTTTAAAATATATATTATAGAGTAGTATATTAAATCTTATCTTAATTGATCTAACTAATTCTTAATTACAGTAAGGTTCCAATATGAGCAATATATTGACAATTACTTTTATTTTGTTCAAGGAATATAAGTAGAATCTTAATCAACTGAATTTCAAAAAATTTAATTTCTCAAACATTTCTAAAAAATTACTCTCAATCACAAAATTCTTTTCTTTTTTGTACACAAAATTCTTAAAAAGCATAACTTTAACTATTTTTTTTTTTTATCTTTTTTCTTATAGGTAAAATAATGAATTTTAGGAATATACAAAGTTTTTATAATCTTATAATAAAATATGAGCAATGAAAAAGTAAGTTTGTTAAATTTGTAAAGATATTGAATTCAGATACACATATACTAATATGTTATATTAATTTTTATGTACAAAAATTATTTACGTGCAACGCACGTAGTGAATTGCTAATATACTAAAAATGATTCAAATCGCAGTTTACGAGTATCCTAAAGACCATTAATAAGTTATCAAATTTGGTGCTTTTTCACCCCCAGTTGCTATGGGAAACAAATGACGAAATACAATTGATTCCACCATTTAAATGGTTCTCGTTTCTTTTTGTTCATGTTCCTAACTCCTCCTCAGGTAGTTCCTAATGTTTGACACTTTTCGTACTTTATGGGTGCAATATCAACAAATTCGCTCATGATCAAGTTACAAGTTAAGATCTATGATCATATTATGTTAATTGTTCGTATTTCGCTCATTCCCCCGTTGTGCTTCTAAGTACTTATAATTGTGATCCGTTTATCAAAACCAAAGAGTCTTTCTATAGAAACCTTCATGAACAATCGTCGCTTTTTTTTTATGGTTTTTTCACTTCTCACAGCTGTTTCTAGGATATCTGGTGCCAAATTGTCACCCGTTTCTTTATTTTTTTGGGTTTTGTAGCAATTAAGGGTGTACATACATGTATTAAAAAATATATAATTATATATACAACTACAAATATTTAATTAATCAAAAAATATTTCTCACAAGATTCGAACTTATAGAAAAGACAAGGCAAGGAAGTTTTTCCACAAGTGGTCATTCTCAATCAAGCCCCATGGGCAGTGTCGTTACCACCTTCCATTGAAGTGGTTGGCCACTGAAAGTGAATGGTGTCGGGGATTTGGACGGACTTTTATTTATGTAATGTGACAACAAATTAAGTATACACCAACACCAGGGCATACATGCAATTATGGGACCTACCCCAAGATATGTACATTTATCTTCCCCGGGACCCACAGATTTAATTAAGTACACTAATCATCATTATCATAATGAAATTGACGAACTTATGATAAGGATTATCAGATAATTATTCAAACACTCTCTGTTCATTTGTATTTATCTCCTTGGCAATATCAAAATTCAGTTTATCTTTTGTGTGATGTTACAATCTTGCTTTTGAATTTCGATCTCTTTCAATAGTTTTAAAAGTGTGCAAGCAGCCTCAATTAATAAAGTTGCGACATTGAAAGGCCTGAAGGACTAAATTTCAACCACCACGCAAATTGATTGAATTTAGTTAAGTGTTTGATTCTATTGGTTATATTTTTTTGCTGTTGCGGCCGGTGCTCAATTATGCTCGCGTGAACCAACCCAACAAACAAGGAAAGAATGTCTCTTGGGACATTTGAGAATAATTCGAACTGTATGGAGAAAAACTGTCACGTATAGTTTGCTTTTGTTTTTTTGGAGAGGGCGAAAGGAGCTCGACAGTGTCCCTCACTGATTTGGCCAAGGCCAAATGAAAGATGCAGGAGTAAACTTTGAATTTCATTCGAATATAGTGAATGAATAGAATAAACGAGCTATTAACTCGAGAAAACGTCTTTTGATTATTGAACTTTCATGCTCATATAGTAGGAAACTCTTCAATTTCTAAAAGTAACTTAGCAAAGGAATGACCGAGCAAGAGGGCCAACTCTATTGTAAGATTATCAAAGTCTTGACTTTAGGTCTCATTTTTTTAGTTAGGCTGCATTTTTTGTAATTATAACACTAGCCTAAATAAAAATTTTAATTTTTATAAAAATTAAACCCAATAATAAAATTAAAGTTAGATTTAAATTGAATAGTTTGGACTTATTTCTCCATCCTATAGCACCAAAAATATCATAAAAAAAAAATTTAAAACACAAAAAGGAAAAGTAATAGTAAAAAAGTGAACTTTTCGACATTTTCTCCCAACTACTTTGTGTGTGTGTCTGATAAAAGAGTTTGGAAGACCCACATATTCTCACTTCCATTTTTTTTTAACCGTCTCTCTCGCTGTCTCTCCCAACCCAAGTTAACAAAGGGCAACTGATCTACCTTTTTTTTTATAGTCTATCTTTATTTGTTTATTTTTTATTTTTATACACCATAAAATTTACAAAGTCGATAATTCTTGATTAGCATTATTATTTTAAGTTTGGTAGGTGGACATTTCAAAAAATGAGAAGAATAAATATTAAATAAAATATTATTTTAAAAAATAAAAGATCTCTTTTTTAGTTGCCGTTTTAGGCTCTAAAATGTCACAGGCCACCTCTGTTGAGCAAGTGACTGATGACAATACTACATACCGACACGATTTCAATCCAGTGTTTGGCTAATATGAGAAAGAAAATAAATTTATCTATAGTTTCTAATTGTACATCTTTGGTATAATGTACTTTTTTTTTTGGTATAATGTACTTCCAACATGAACTTAAATAGACCATGGTACAACCTTACAAACGTGGTCTCTAAGAAACGCATGAGGCCCAAATTGATCAGTATCGCACCTCTGCTCGGCTTTCCATTGGTTTGGTTGAAGACTCAATTGAGTTTTTTTTTTTCGCTATCGAAAAAAATGGTGAGAGCAAATGAGAGCACTCAAAGACCATCGTGATAAGTCATCACTGGTGGGATCATGAAGTTCTTGACTGCGTCCGTTACTGTTCTCGAGAATGAACCTAATTAGGCTAGTATAACAGTCAAGCATCGAGCCTCAATATAAATTCGAAGACTCAAACCTCCAACTTCAGGGTGAGAAGTTCGATCGGTACCCAACTAGATCACCCCATTCAATGGTGCTCAATTAAGTATCTATTAATAATGTTATGTTGACTAATATTTTTTACTAAGTTTTTTATATCAAATGATGTGACACAATTTTCACTATCAAATAAGTGAGTCTTATTAATATTCAATCATGAAGATGTGTTAGAATTTTTCCTATATTGAACTTCCATAATTGATAGTTAATTTTTAGTTTGTGAAAAACGGATTGAATTTATGGTCCAATGAGATGAGCCCAATATTATTAAGTGATCTATTTTTTATGAGTTTATGTATATTTTTAATTGGTGTGGTTGAGTCGGTTAAGTGTAAGCTTTAATCTAATTGTGGTCTATAATGGGAGAGCTAATTAGATTTCATTATAAATAGCAGGGTAGGTTCTCTCTCCACTTCATAACCCTAAATTGACTTATCCCATTGAGAGCTGCCTATTGCTTTGAAGAAGGAGAGGAAGACATTGTCCTTCTGCGAAAGAAACTTGAAGATCGAATATTATGACTCATATAGGTATGTTCTAAATCTTGAATTTAGAATTTAAATCTTGTAATTTAGGTGTTCTAAATTTTATATATGAATCATTAAAATTTGTTACAAATTGTGCCACATCAGTTGAAATGAAAAATTTGGTAAGAAACTTGTTAAGCATAACATTAGAGTATATTTTAAGGCCCATTAACTTATTGAATTCGGCTCAAATTTAACTTGATAAAGTAATAAGCACTCGATACATTTACTTAGGCTTACTCATTTTTTTAAAAAAAAAAAATCATTTCTATCAATAAAATTAAAAAAGAAAATAAAAAATGGGTAATGGTACTTTCTAGTTTTTATTTGATTCATGAAATCAGATTAATTAGGTACTCAACACGGGCCTTAGATAGGGATAGGGATTAGAAACTCGTCTCGAACAGTCACTAGGGTCCAGAAAAGCCCAGTTCAAGCCAACATAACTTTTGGGTAAATTTGGGCTTAAATCTGGAATGCTAAGTATAAAATTTGGGCCTATAGTCCAACAACAGATGAGCTGTCTTTTGCTATTAGTAAACTATAAGACCTCCTTGACCAAAAAAAAACTATAAGACCTCCAACCCTGCTGCAACATGTTATTAGCAGTTGCACCTATGCTCCCTTTGGTATGATAAAAAAATAGAAGGATAAAAAGTTGAAAGGATGGTAAGTTTGATGAATAAAAAAAATATCATGTTTGGTAAGGAAAGAAAGTAGGAATGATGAAAAAGTAGATGGATTAACTTTCCTTCCAACTCATCAAAATCAATCCCTCTAAAATCGGACGAAAAATAGATGGAAAGTTAATTATTTGTGTTGAGATATATCGTTTTGTTTATATATCTTTTTATATATACATATATTATGGATACATTAATTTTATATAAAAATA
>CM042199.1:4727023-4760169 GCA_023539305.1 Ilex asprella
ATTCACCTCCTTACCTAAATAAATATACCATCTTATCATCTTTTTCAACTTATTTATTAAATTAGTATTTTTTTAAAAGTGTATTTCTGAAACACGACTTCAAATTAATGTGTTTTTGAAAGAAATATATTTTGAAATATGTTTTCAACGGGTTTCAATTTTTTTTCTTGAAAGTGTGTTTTTGAAACACGCTTTTAACTGAAGTCCTTTTTGAAATAAGTTTTCAGTTACTGTCGTGTTTCTGAAAATATATTTTTAAAATAAAAAAATAATAATTTTATAAATAAGTTAAATAAAAAAGACAATAAGGTGGTATATGAAAAATGTTATTTGGACTTAAAAATTTGACATAATTTGTTGACCTAATTACGTGGCATCATTAGAACCATTGGATTAACACTAAGTTTCAATGTTTGGTAGAGTCCACAATTAATCCAAAAATTATGATAAATTAAGTCAATAAATTAGATCCCAATAATATTAATCGCGGTATATATATTTTGGCAAAAATGGTAGATGAATATAAAAAAAGTGGAGAGAGAGACACAAACAAAAGAAGCAGAGAATGTAGGCAGAGATTGTTGGTTACAGATGGAGCAAAACAAATCCATTGGGATTCACTCAGTGACAGTGGTCAAGTCTATACAAAGATTCTTAGCACTTCTTTGGATGCAGGGAAAAGTAAAGTTAGATAGCTGCTGCTCTTACACTTCCATAGCCGTGCTAAGTCATTTGCTCTTTCATATTCATATTTTAATTTCGGTGTAAATAATTTATTTTTTATTAAATTAAAAAAAATAATTAATTAAAATATACATTAATTAATGTTAATGGATTGAATTTTAATCTTGTTCATATTTAGTGTGACTTGGATACTCTTAGAATACGGGTGTGGTTGGGTCCCCGAGTTGGATATGATAGGTTTAGAATTTTTTATCTTAACCAACTCACTCCAATCTAATCCAATTAGGACATGTTTGGATGGATTTTGAGTGAGAGTCTAGATTAGTTTTATCAAACTCTTTCAAACTTAATCCCCCAATTTTGATTACATTGGATTCAAAGATGAATTATGTTCATACTTGTATTTGATAAGTAACATATATACTTATGGGACCCACAGATTTATCACCATTATCATCATGACTAATGTTACATGGACTTAAAAATTAGACGTGATAATCACAGTCATTAGATAGGTAACGGATTCTAATAAATCATGAGACCCACAGTAAAATCAATGGTTGTAATTATCAAGTCTAGGTTTTAAATTAATATAATATTACTCTATTATCATATATTGATCATATAAATGACTATTTTACTCATTAATCAACACAATCTAAACTTCATTGATCAATACAATCTAAACTTATTTTAAGTAGTAGAATTATATTCTTCTAATCCAAAAGGATTTGTCCTCTTCAAACCCCCTCCTCCCGCACCCATGCGGGAGCGGGGGTTTTGCTAAAACTCATGTTCATGGGTTTAAGCAGCCGGGTCAGGATGGATCAAAATTGCAGTCCAAGGTATATTTTTTTTCATCCAACCAAATGTATAATTAGTGAATTGAATTTTTTTTTCTTGACCTCTCTATATATCTGCCCAAATCCTCCAAACACACAAGCCATTGGCTGTCAAAGTTAAGAATAAGGTTTATTTCTAGCCAATCTCATTTTTGGCAATTGCATTTGAAATTTTGTAGGCTCCATGCATTACTCGATGTGATGGATGAGTTGAAGGCTCTTTAATTACAAATTTACCATAATGCCCATTAACAAACTCCCTATTACTACTGAAGAAAAAAATTAAGACTGCCAAATTTTGACACGAAATATTAGGACAACACTAACCAAATATGAAATTCATGAGTTTAACACAAAATTAAACTAGCTAATAGGTTAAAACGGATCAACACGCTTAAACACCAAAAAAAAAAAAATTATGTCTAATTCATGTTAAAATTAGGTCAATCCGATTTTGACCTGATTAACCAATTTATTTTAAACATGTTGACATGATTCAGACATAAAACCAGTCTAACTCATTGTAGACCCGTTTATGGCAGTATAGTTTGTCTATTATGTATAACTGATGTAGTCTTAACATTATTGCTTATTAATTTTTGCTTCTACTATGATAATTGGTAATATAGTTTTTAACAATATTATGATAATATACTAGTAAAGTCCTTGCTTTAATTTTTGGATTGAAACTTAAATTCATTTTAGTAAATTTAATTGATGAGATGTGATATGTTATTTGTAAAAAAATTATTTAAAATTTTTAATGAATGATGTAGTTAAATAATAATGAACTGATGTGGAAATTAGCTATGTGTGTTAAAAAAGTCTGTATTATTAGTGTTAAACAAGTTAAACAGATCATTTTATGTTTGTTAACTTGAAAATGACATGTTTATTAAACGTATCAAACATATAGGGTTCGGATAATCTGTCTAATGGCTACGTCAAGTTAGTGCTTACACATTTCGACACGATTATTAAATATGTTAAGATTAAGTTTTAAATTTTTTGACACAAATTCAAAATTAACCTGACACAAAATAACTCAATCCGACTCATTTGAACCCCCCCCCCCCGGGGGCGAAGAAACCCCAGGTTATTATAACTTTTGGAGGCAAACTGGAAGTTGACACCTATCCTATTGATAACAAAATTGTTCAGATATTTACCCACCCATTTGATGGGTTAAACAAACCCAAATAGGAAAAAGAAAATCTACTGTAGCATTTGGGCCTAGATTGGCCCAAGATATTTATCCTGTTACAAAATTTACTTTCCAAACATGGTATATGTGGGGCCCAGGTTAAATTATTATATCCAACATGTGAAATCCTCTTTTATCCTACTATCCAAACACACCCTTACACTAAAATCAAACATACCTAAAACTTCCTCTACTGTAATAAGCTTCGAGTATCACCTTCACCCACACCGGCGAGTCTATATGTTCAAGTGGCAAGATTGTATATATGCATAAGGGTATTAATTGAGCCGAACCTTCTGAACTTGGCTAGGTGCAAGCTCGACTCGAACTATTCAAGGTATGTTCAAAGTCAGCTCGAGCTCAGTCGTCGAGCCTAGACTATTGTTCAATTCAATGTACAATGAAATCATCATGGTGCGGTTGGTCTTGAACCCCATTACCTAATCCCTGTAAAATCGAAGAAAACATCCCTTGATATTGCTAGGCAGAACCAGACCAAGTTAGTGTAGCCCAAGCCCCACAAAGCTATTTTCTAAACTCGGGCTTGAATTTTATGGGATGGGCTATATGAGCCATTGGCCCATGGAACAAACCTAGTTTCGTAAGTGAACCCTAGGAATTTGTAATTGATTCTGTCGTCGCAATATCAGAGCAGGAACCCTACATAATTGTCAAAATAGCGAACAGAGGTAAAGTCTCAAAGAGAATTACCGATGATATATTGTTTTTGGTGACGGGACTTGTTCCAACCACGCATTCTTCTGTCCTACGTCGTTGTAATTCAAGCCTCGGATGTACCTAATCGTTCGCTAATCAAGAATATTGGTAAAATTCAGGTTTTATACAACAATGGAATCGTTTGGTAGCAATATTAAAAGGTGTATTAAGAACTTATAACAAATTAAAACTTTATAATCTAATATTATATTGTATTTTGTTGCAATTTCCATATTATATATAATTTTATTGCAAATGCTTATCTAAAAATACACTATATCTGTATTATTGAGCTGATTATAATACCACATGGGGAGGTTGTATTATAGTCTAATTCAAGCGTATTAAGTTATAAATTTACTATTTTACCCATCCAATAAACAAAAATATTAATAACTATTATTCCACTTTTATTCAATGCCTTACCAAACACTGATTAAAATTAGTATCAACTTTATCCCATATTTAATTTTGTGTTTAATCCGCTTATGCATACTTAACCTATATTAACTAATGCAATCCTTTCGTTTACTATATGACAACCAAACAAGCTCAATAAGTACCCATAACATATAAAGAATGTATCAAGTGAAAACATTGGCATATAAATGAGCCCTTGCCTACCCTCTCGACTAATTGGCTTCACGATACCAAATTGAAACCAAGTAAACGATGTTCTCATATCTACCGTATTGTAAAAGTATAGATTATATATAGACTAATCTTGTATAAGTGAATAAAACACAAGATAAAAATGTGGGATTCAAAGGATACCTGTTGTAATCCAGTGTTTGGTAAGACCCTAGAGTAAGAGTGCGATAATAGAGTACTAGTTACATATTGACCAAAAATATTAATCTAGTTTAATTCTTCATGTTTTTGTTTATTTTATGGGTAAAATAGTAAATTTATGACATAATACGCTTTAATTGAATTATAATATTACCTCTCCAAATGATATTATAATCGGCTCAATAGTACGGATAAAAATACAAAGTGTTTTTGGCAACCAAATGCAGTAAAATGTTGGATTATAGAATTTTAATCTATTATAATTCTATAATTCACCTTTTAATATTGCAATTAAATGACCGCTAAAAATATAATCCCATTATAATTCTATGCATAATTGCTCAAAAAATGAAATCAGTCGAACAGACATGAAACTTGGTGTTATATTTGGGTAATTGGCTTCAAAGAATAGAGAAGCTTGACATTTACAACCCAAACAGGCCCTCTAGACGCTTATAAATAGATATGAGTTTGTGGGTTGTTGGCTAGAACTATCGATTCCAAACACAACTTATTAGCCTGAGATTGACGTGAAATTATCAAGTATAAGTTTAATCTTTTGTACGATGTTTGGATCAAAATTAAATCGACGGGCAAACCGGTTTAAGAATTTTTTTTATTTTTTGATAGGCAACGATATTTTTTATCCTATAGGTAAAGGGGACTCGAACCCACCAACATGCAACTCTATTATAGAAGGCTCTAACCGTCCGGATAAAACTTTGGCCCAAAACCCATTTAAGAATTTGTTCGCACAAATTTTACGAGATCCCATACAAATCTTATTATGTATGATTTATACATAATATTAACTCTGACAAATTTTGATGCCTCCACAACTTGGTCACAGCAACAAACCTAACATTCCCCTCCAACCAGAACCACAAACTTTTTGGAAGTTTTTGGATGGTCAAATGCAAATGAGTGTTATTTGAGACTTTATGTGATGAGACATTTACACAACAGACACTTCAACTTTCATGTGTTAACATTATTTCTTCTTGCGAGTAAAAACCACTGTCTTTGACTTATTCTCTAATAATTTATCTTTCTGTTATGACTAACTTTTCACATTGATTACCATCTTTATTTCCCAAGCATTCATTGGCTGCAAAAGTAGGACTAAAATTCCACCAAATCGAGAAAGATGCCTCCAAGAAAGGTTGTTTATATATAATATACACACACAAACACACATATATTTATATTATATGTATGAATAATTGCATAATGGTGATGAAGATGATGAAACTTTTTTCAAGTTTCAAGCAATCCTAACCTTGCTTTCAACATTGAAATGAAGATTTAAAAAGGTTGGTGAAGCCACCACAAGCCTAGTCTACTAATACAAGGCCCGTTGACTGACCCTTTCAATTCCCATGAATATCCCTTCTAACCTTCTTTGCTTCCAACCAACCCAACAAAAAAAAACCTTCTTAGCTACAGTGATGTAAGAAAAATCAACTGCTGGCGATCAAAATCAACATCCAAAGTGAGAGAGAGAGAGAGAGAGAGAGAGATTCTACAGATTTCATAACTAAAGAATGCAATATATCTATATATATAACTAAATCATTCGGCCAAAATTTTGGCTTCTTGATCTTTAACTGCAAAAAACAAAGCATCTCAAGGATGCCATAACTCAAAACCGATCTTCATAGACAAATCCTAAACTTAGAACAGTGTACACTGATACAATCTTCAGTATAGTTGCAGAAAATACTATGAAACAAACAAAATTTTCTATACAGTGTAATAAAGAACCAATCACAAGACCTAAATCTCAGCTACTTGGGATCTGATCTGTTAGGTCTAGGCCTCGTGAAGAAATCTTCAAATCTGCAACCCTTTAATCAATACAATACAAGGAGAGAGGAGAGACAAATTAAGCAACAAAAAGAAAACAAACAAAAGTGTATCGATGAATGTTTGTTTGCCTTTTCAGTTTTGAGGAGAAGAGTTCACCACAGAATTGTGCCTGTTGGATGGACCAGAAGGAGGAACATATACTCCTTTTGGTAATTTTTGGAATACCAAGCTACGATATCGATACCCGCTTTCTTGTATCAATCGAGAGTGCTTCGTATGCTCCAATGACCCTTTTGAAACTCCTTCCACCATCATCATTCTCCCGGTTCTCGATGCGAAACACGAATTAATAAGAAGGAAGAGAAGAAAGAGAACATATAAAAAGTGCCATGGAAGATGTAGAGGTTTCAAAGATGATGATGATGAAGCCATGATGAGAGAGAGTTATTCGGATTAGGGTTTTGGAAATTGGGTGTGTAATAATTTTTTTTTAAACTAAGTAGGTATTTATATATGTATGTGCATGGGGAAGAAGAAAAGTTTGGCAAGTTGGGATGTAAAGGGGCTAGGAAAGAGAGGAGAGGGAAGTGTACCGCACGCCAATGACTATAGAATTTTGAATGTCAACGGTTGAAAAAAAACAAATACTAGAAAGTTATGGGCCGGCTTATTTTTTCTAGGGTTTAATATCAAAAGCTTTTCCTTGAAATTTCTTGCACCCATAGCTTAAAATTCAATTTTTTCCCAGAAAATTCTAAATCCTGGGTTGAAAAATTATGCCACTATTGATTATTTTATACCTTTTTTTTTTGAATTTTTTTAGGAAAAATGGTAGCTTCCATTTCTATATATGTAACTTTTTTTTTTTTTTTATGACGGGAAAAATTTATGATCTATTCTCGACGAGAAAGAGGCGCTTTATTTGTTCAGCCTCGTGAATTTGAGTAGAATCGAGCATAAATCTTGGGTGTATGAACCGATCTCTCATTTGTACTTCGGTGAGAATTCAAACCTATACCAGAGATTTGGATACAGTTCGTCCAAATAACTAAGATCCGTCCGTCCTACCAACAAATCACGTTTTTATCGCCCAAAAAACTTTTACCCTTGATCTCATAAAATTAAATTTTTACAAGGTAAGGGCACCTTTAGAACAAAAACCTATGTAACTTTTAGAGTTTAAGTTCTTTTGATTGCTTTTGTAGCGAGTGAAAAGTATTCAAATGGTCTCAGAAGGTGAGACAGAAGCTTTTAAGTTCCCGAAAAGCTCGAAATTAAATGTAATGTTCATAATTAGTTAACTAATAAATAGGAAGCCTCTTATCAGTGATCATCCATATAATTACCTTGGTTACTATCACATGCAGGGGTTGGGTCATTTATATATACTAAGAAAATTATATCATCGTGTCATATCAAGTTCGTGTTATGTTTAAAGATTGACAATCGACCGTGTAAAATCGAGCTCATATTATGTTTAAATCGCTTTGTATTAAAAGCATCATTCAATTCACAACCTAACCATCATTTCTACTCATATAAATTGCGGAGTTTTTGTCGTTAAAATTAAACACATACTCAATAACTTCGTGTCAAATTTCATATTAAACTAGTAGTTTGTGTGGACAATTACCAACCCTGCATGGGTATGGGGGTACTACTAAATGAAGAAAATGTTAGGTTTTTGTTTTAATCATACTTTATCTACAACGAAGGGGATCTTTTGCGTGTGAGGCTACCGCAAAAATCCAAGCTTAATGGGACCCTTGATTTTGGATAGCAACAAATATTGACAGTGATAGACATCTGGTTTTTAGGGCATAATCTTAGTGTTAATCACTTAGATTTCTTATTAAACAAATCAAATAAGTCTTCTCTCATATTTAAATGAATCATATGTAATAAAATCCAATGATATCCCCAACAAAACTTTTAATCTAATTATTGGGATCGATTACATAAATTCTATCTATATTATATTATATTTATATTATACATTATATATTAATCGAATCAATTTACAAGACAAGAAGTATCATTAGACCAAAAACTCATTATTAATCGAATCAATTTAGCATAGATAGGGGTGGCAATCGAGTCGTGTTGTGTCGGGTTCGTGTTGTGTCGAACATTAGTCAACCCTAACCCAACCCATTTAACTAATCGTGTCATGTCGAGTAGACCTGATTATTTTCGTGTCGTATTCGTGTTTGTATTCGTGTTGAACAACATAAACTTTGAATAAAAAATTTAACTCTAACATTTTATTTTCACTTAATTGAATCTCTCCTCGTATTTTTTTTACAAACTAAAAATTAACCTAATAATAATAATAATGAGTAATAATATCTTTTTTTATACAATAATTATGGCAGTGCTTGATAAACAGTGACAAATAATTAATATTTTATTTTTATAATACTAATTAAATATGTTAATTGTACATTACGCAATCAAATTAAACATCAGAAGTAATGAAAAAAACAAGTTATCAAAACATGAAAACTCAAACATACAACGAAAAGGCCAGGATAATCTCTTTCGAGTTAAATATTTCGTGTTGACGTGTTACGTGGGTTGAACCCGAACACGACCCATTAACATTTCGTATTGACGGGTCGTGTCATATACGGGTTCGTATCAAAAAATAGTCAACCCAAACTCATTTATTCGTGTCGTGTTCGTATCGAGTTATCGTGTCGTGTCAAAAATTGCCACCCCTAAGCATAGAGTGCTTGAGATGTTTTCCTCCCCAAATACAATTTTTTTTTTTTGAATTATTTAATTTGTATCTTACTATTGAATTCCAACATAGGGCTCATGTAACCACTTACAACTTTTTTATAAGTATTTCTCATTTGAATTTTTTATCATCTTTATTAACTATTTTATATTTTAATTTGTATAAAACATCAATTTAACTACATTAGTAAGTAATTTTCTAATAATATTAACAAGAGCTAATAGTAAGGGTAGTGGTGGCAGTGAAGAGATGTTAAAATTTTCCGTTTATCGCATGGGACGGTTGCTAGTTGTATACTATAGCGAACAATTTAGTGTTGAGAGAATATCACAAGTTTTCCATCCTTATTTTCTAATTTTTTAGAATTTAGATTTTTTTTATATAAAAACTATCTTTCACTCAATCAATGGTCTTACACATATGTCACTCCCTCATTATTCTCACCGACTTCCCACTCTTTTTTCTTTTTTCTTGACTTATTTCCCAATTTCATCATGTTATTTTCTCTTTTTTTTTTCTGCTCAAATTAGGACAGATGAAAATATAAATCATTTTTATTGCACGATGCTGTCGTTAATTTTCCATTATACTCTATCAAGAATCATTTATTCCGTTAAATTGTGAATTATAATATTATTAAATTGTGTAAACAGGACAAGCTTTTAATAAGTTTATTTGACAGTTTCAAATAAATTTATCTAACGACCCCTAATATTTCTCTCAAAATTGTTCACATTGCACTGTACTTTCAGGCACAGATTACCCTAATATATATATATATATATGATAAACATGTATATAAGATGATTCAAGAACTTGGGGGAAAAAAATCAAAGCGTGCAATGTCATAGCTTTGAACGAGGGGAACGTGTTGAACAAATGGGATAGAGTCATGGGTACGTTTCTACTTTAGGAATAATATTTTCTATGTTGAAAGTCAACTTCTTTGATTGATCTCTACCGTCCGACTAGGCATTGTTGACGAGGAGAGAGAAAGAGAGAGAGAGAGAGAGAGAGAGCTGGTAATTGACGGCAAAAGACCGACAATCAGTGTAAGAGGAAAAGTTTACGTGTGTATCCAAAAACGCTGATTTAGGAATTGGGTTTGGTGTGGGCATAGAATAGAAATGGTCTTCAGTCTTCTTGATGTTGTTGGCAAAATTCCAAGTGCCCACCCATTTAATCTTACATTGTTATAACAAGTTGTTGTATAATTCAAGAATAGACTTTATAATGATCCGAGGTGTTCGAGCTCGACTCGGGTTCGACCTGATTTTAATTATATTCTTTGAAATTGTAAAATCAATCAAATTTGTTCAAATTTTAAGTCGATTTTATGAGTAAACAGGATACACATTCTAAGTTGTTTGAGTGCGTACAAACTTCTGCCAAGTCTAAACTTGAATAAAAATCTAAATTATGTCAATTTTAAATCTAAATAAATATAATTAAATTTAAAAAAATGACTTGATTGACACCTTCTGTCGCCAGGACCAGGGAGTCATCCAGGCTGAGCATTGGGTCTTTTCCTCTTGGCAACGGCAAGACTTCAGTGTATTGCTTGAGGGTTTTGAAAAGAGACTTTTGGGATTGTGTGAGAGTGGGCCAGTTGGCAGTCTGACCTTAAACCAGCCGTCCCTTTGACCTCCGGGCCTGCCGGTCGAGGACCATTCCTTCATTCTGATGTCATGAGGAGGAGTTGGTATTTTCTGCCGGTGGAGAGTTGAAATTTTTGATGCAGGTGGTGTTGATTTGGGTCATGTGAATGGACTATTCATTCATACGGATTAATGACATATTTTTTATGGCATTTGTGATCTAAGTGTTTATCTCTGGTGAGTTTGTAGAACCGTATCTAGAGTGTTAATCGAGATTTTTAGCATTTGAGTTGGGTGAAAACATGCTAGTGATTCATTCGATACATTAGAAAAGCTAAAATAGTTGTTGATGATGTTCTAAATCCTACAGATTTTGATGTTATTATAGAAGAAATAATATTTAAGAAGAAATATTTATTGTACTGGAATGATGATTTTCTTTTAACAAGAGAGAGAATATAAATTTTAATTTCAATTTCAATTTATGAGTGAAGCAAGTGATAATAATTTCTAATTTATGAAATTAATTTAAAATTACTTTCAAGATTTTTATAATTGAACCGAATAATACTTAGGGTATTTTTTTAATTTAAAAAAAATAGTAAACTTAAATATTTATTAGTAAATTAAAAAACAAACTTATCACCAAATAAATTTTTTTGACAGACTCAAGTCATTATAAATCCATCCAAAAATACTCAACCTCAATTTTCACTAATTTCTAACCCTATAATTGAACCGAGATTTAATACGATATCTAACACGAGGTGTACAATGAGAGTTTCAAAATACAAGCACAAGTAGATCAAAGTTTGGCTCAAAATAGAGTTGAGGGTTTTCTTACTTAGATTGATGCTGGTTGACATTTCAATTCGCCGAAATTAGCTCCTATCTACACCTAAGTAACTAGGCTGCTTAGTCAAGTCTTGTTACATTTTCTGATCTTTATCTTCAGACCATAAAAGGGTTTCAAATCAAATCTGAGTTACATCCAATGGCTAGAGTCATGGTAAAAGGCCATTAAGTCAGATGGCTCCTCACCAACCAAGAATTTACTAATTTACATATGCTTTGACCAGGTAATTGGAGCACAACAACTTGGTAAAGTATTTTTGAGAGAGTTCTCAAAAAAGTAAACATTAATTGACTTAATAGAGCAGTCTTTTTTTTTTATTTAATGGTTGGTGGTGTTCAAATCAGTTTACGTACAATTCAACTAATTTTCTCTTCGATTTGACCAAAAATAAGTCATCTATGCCGAAATTACAATATTCATGAAGAATAAATTTTTTATATTTTGACCTAATAATTATTAAATTTTAAATTCAGAACGTCTAAGTTCATAACTAATTACTATTACAACTAAGAGCTAAAAGAAAAAAGAAAAAAGAAAAAAAAAGAAAGAAAACACACCAACCTTTTCCCCAGGATGGCCTGGATGATCTAGCCGACAGATCTTTTAAGTCATCCATCTTCGCCTCAGACCCATCCGCTCTCTCTCTCTAATCATCATCGTCACCATCTTTAAACACAATGGCCACAATTCGTACTGTATACAGAATATAGGTCTGCCCATCGGCCCCATACCCCATTGTAAGCTACAGCCATATGGTCACATGGCTATTAGTCTATTCCCCTATGCTTCACTTTCATAGCATTGAAGTCATGGCCACCATGCCTTCATAAGAATTGATTATCTACCTTCTACTTGGAGAAATTCCATCTTCTAAGTTTGTTGGGGTTACACCCCACAAATCCTATCTATAGCAACTGGCAAGGCATATATTCCCCAGCATATTCATATATATTTACCAGTAGTCATTAATTTAGAGACTTTTTTTTACATATATCTTCTATCCCGTGAAATCTCATCATTTATTACTCTCATGTCTTTTATTTCAATTTCATAGCCTATTTTCTTTTTTCGAAAGGTAAAAGTTTGATCGATAAGAATAAAGATTTATGTATAAGTGAAGGGCAAGTCCCAAGTTGAGTAACAAGGAATTGATTCTCAGAGTACAAACAATAAAATACCTTCAGAAAATTGAACATGATGCATACACATAAAGAAACACAACAAAAGGCTATGAACAACAAAGGGTTTTCTATTTGAGAGAGGCAAGATTTGAACATGATGTTAGGTTAGCATTATCAATACTACATTTCATATCATACCTTGATGTTAGGTGTGCCAAATGGAGCGGGCAGAAAGTGAAAACAAAGAAAATGCAGACAGAGTAACTGTTAAATCCCAAGGGGGTTGATCTTGTGAACTGGGGCCATCCAATCTCTTCCTCCAAATGAACCTTACAGGTTTAAGTTCAAGACTAGAACAACTACCAATAGCTCTACAAGAAAAAAACTCCAAAGTCCTCCACCAATACAACAGCTTGAGACTCCCAAAGAGGAAATGAACTCTGAGTTCTGATTCAAATTCCCATTATCCAACTTGGACTTCTTCTCAAGATCAATCCCATTTACTGTGACCTCTTGTTGGCATGGTCTTACTCCATATGGAACATAGCTTGTTGACATTAATCCAGTTGGGTAACAGAGATTTGGGTTGTCCCAAGCACCAAAACGCCTCCCCATTTTCCGATAAAACCATTCAGAGAATTTGAGCTGTCCTGTCAGGTTGTTTCCATTAAGGTAAAGGGCACTAACAGTAGGCAAATCTGCTAGCTTTGGTGAGAGACCCCCTGTGAGATTGTTGTCATTGAGACCCAAAAATCTCAGCCTCTTTAACTCTGCAATGGACTCTGGAATTTCACCACTCAAGCCTATATTGGAGAGATCTAAAATGGTTAGAAAATTCAAATTTTGCCACTCAATGCTCATAAGATCTCCACCTATTAGGTTGTTAGATAAGACCAACTCTTCCAAGGAACACATTTCTTGAAGTGATTTGGTCAGCCAACCAGAAAATTTGTTGTTAGAAAGATCCAATAGTGTAAGATTCTTCAGATTGCCAATCTCTCTGGGGATTTTTTCTTCCAATTGATTACTGCTTAAATCAAGCTTCAGGAGAGAAGCCAGCCCTCCAAATGTCAAAGGCAAGAGACCAGACAGAGAATTTCTACTCAAATCCAAAATTAAAAGCTTGCTCAACCCACCAAAACTATCAGGGATTTGACTAGTGAACCTGTTTCCGGCAAGGACTAGCCTCCTCAATTCCATTAAGTTGCCAATGTTTGATGGTAATTCGCCCGTTAATCCGTTTTCTAATAGCACTAGAGATTGGAGCTTTTTCAGGTCACCAAATGTTGAGGGGATTTCTCCGATGAGGCCTGGGTTTGATCGGAACTCCAATGATTCTAAATTCCCAGCAAAAACTTCCCAATTCTCGGTAGGGATTGCAATGGGGTGATGGTGGGGGGAGACAAAGCAATTGAAGAATGAAAGAGACTTAAGGTGCTTAAGTGCAAACAACTGTGGCCTGAATTCCGAGTATGGCGCACAAGCAAGAGAATTGTCATGAATGGGTCCGATATTCAAGTCAGTGACATACCAAAAGCCATCAAAAAGATCACAAGTAACACCCTGCAAATGAAATTTCATAAAAAAAAATCCCAGTAAGGAAACTTGTGACATGCTAACTGAAATTACATTAGAGCATCTCCAACTCACTCTCTATTTCTTCTCTTTTAACTACTTTAGCTAGTCAAACACAAATTTCCTTACGGAAACCGAGTTATTCTTTTTCATAGGTCTCAAATTTATCGATGAAGTACACATGCCAACTACTACAAACAATTGACAAAAAAACTCTAATGCTTGATTATGAACAATAATGACTTCTCTTGGAACTATGTTTCACGAGATATAAACATATATGTACGAAGACTACAGAATCTCCCACAAAAGATCATCCACAGGCTACAATCCAAAGGGAAATTACTTTGAATCTCAAATTTGGGATCCCTAGTATTTATCCCAATGCCAAAGGACAAACTTGGTGCTTCAATGTAAAAATGTTCATCTCATACCTACTATGAACAACAATGACAATATCAATAACATTAGATTTATCACTACATTTAAAAATTGTGTTATACCAATTTTTTTTATCAAGTAATGTGACACAACCTTCTTTAATGGATGATCGGTGGAACCCACTAATCCAAATCTCTGAGTCGGAAAGAAAGGTAACAAAAAGGTTTTTTTTTTGGAATGTAGCTATTAAAATAGTTGGTCATTCTATCATTGGTGATATCTAAAATATTTAACTTCTTCCTCAAGTACTATTAAAAAATTATGTGAATTTTCCTATTATATGTATAGCAATGAAACTATATTCTATTTTTGTTCCTCACAATATGTCGTCTGTGTTGGGGGGGGGGGTGTATATATTTATGACCTACTTATGGAGCATGTGCTTTGAGAAATTTTGTTTATGTCTGAAAGCAGCATGTGTGGACAAAAGTACCTGCATGGGAGTCCAACCACAAGGATCTGGATAGAGGTCTGAGCCATTCCACCACTTACCCACAAACCCCTGAATAGCAGAGTACAGAGCCTCCTGCTCTGTTTTCTCCATTGGAGCTGCTACAATTTCTGCTTCTCCATTGCACCATACACCCAAGTAAAGTGTAAAGAGAACAAAGATGGCACAACCTTTGATAGTAAAACTCTTCATGGGTGTCTTAAGATACGTTGTAAAAAACTCAAGACGAGAAATTATGGGAACAGACTTAGAACAGAGTCCAAACAAGGGAGCAGAAGTTAAGAAACTTGTCATTGACCTACTTGATTCTTCTCAGTTCTTCATTGAAACAAAGGTCAAGCACTTGGAGCTATGGAATTTTCTCCACAGAGAGAAAGAAACAAAACACAAACAGTGCGTAATAAAATATGCAGACACCAAAAAGGAAGCAAAGATGAGGAGGAAAATCCAAACGGGTTGTTCATGGAAACACTCTTCTCAAACAGCCAGATGGTATTTAGAAGGAATTGAATGAAACAGGGAAATGAAGAAACACAGAACCAAAGTTGCAAACTCTGAGCACTTTTTTACAAATGTTTATAGCAAAGCTAAGGTAGAAAGGATGCATAGAGACATAGAGTAGCACAGAGAGCTAAAGTACAAAAGATTTAAGGGTGTGTAACAGCTAAAAAAGCTGTAACACAGTTCTCAAAGCTCAAAAGGCAATTATGGCAATGTCAATAATAAGATCTGAACAGTTAGAGAGAGAGAGAAAGAAAGAGAGAGAACGGAAGCTCAAGTCTATATAGGGTCTGCATTATAGACTTTGTGAATGTGAATCACTTTTATCAGAGATTGATTGTCGTTATATGTTACAATCTTCATTGAATGGATTACCAAAAATGGGTAAATGGGTTTGGCAGTTGGGGGAGTTATGGGTGGACAGAGTGGCCAAGTGTGTGGGGATTGTTTTAGGGGTAGGGTTGGGGACCAGTTTCCATGCAGAGAAGAGAAATGCATGGAGGACAAAGGTTGGTTTTGCCCCTGGTGGCTCTCTCTCTCTTTCTCTCTCTCGTTAGTCTGCTGTGTTTTTAACAGATCTCTTGGAGAAGACAAAAGAAAAGACAGGAATGGCATTGAGTGACTTTGGGAAGTGGGTAGTTTGGTTGGCTGCAAATGGGCTTACTTACATCAAGGTCCTGAGTAATGTCAAATGGAACTAAAGTTTTATCACAGGGACAACCTCGTATTATATGCCAAATCCCATCAACCATCTCAATGTTTTTTAGGGTTAATTTCAAACTTTCTATTTGTACCCTAAAAAATTCCTAGTCTCAAATTGCAGAATTCACCCTTCTGTCCGAAAATGCTTCTTATTGTCAATTTGGCACCACTTATTATAACGGAAAAATGAACCTCAGTTTGTGTATTGGTCACCTTAAAAGTGTTTTATCTATGATACAATCTAAAAATTAAATATTTTATGGTGCAAATTGACAATTTAAACAACTCAAGGTGCAAAACGTGATTAACTTTAATCGTCGTTCAATCACTTATAAATTATTTTAAAACTTAAATTTAAAATCTTGAGATTTTGATCTCTTAAGCTTTTTAAAATACACTAATGGGTCTATATCAACTCATTTGGTACCAAAACTTTTAAATTGTTGTATGATATTCATTTTATGATTTGGTCTCTTCAGGGACATCCGATAAAATTTGAAGATTAATATGGTCTCTGTGCAAAAATGACACGCACAAATCGAAAAATTGTCAATTTCAAGATTTGGAAACTTAGACTTGTGACCAACTATTGGTTATTTTTTTTGGTAGCACCAACTCCAGATTAGGAAGGATTGTTCAAGTGCCACTAGGTTATTTCCACATCTTTCTCATTCCATTATTGATCATTGTTTTCTAAGTGTTTCCAATTGGACTTCATTGTGGACTGCATAAATTAAAGTTTTGAAGAATACCTTTTATTGGCAGTTATTTTTCTGATTTCCACAGGTTGGTGAAAAGCCATACTAGCTGCTGCTTTTTTTTTTTTTTTTCTCTTTTTTGACAAACAGAAGTCATGTAGTTGCATTGTGGACAAAGTCCCTCAACAGACATCGTATGCCTAAAAAACCAAAAAGAACATTAAAAAAAAGGGGTAATATTAGACTTCAAAAAAATAGGGTCAAAAAATGTTGATCAAGTAAATAAGACCCTCTTTCTCTTTTTCGAGGTAAATTGAGAAAGAAGAGAAGAAAATATTCATTTTTTTTCTTTCATGTGAACGGCCCTATCTTGTATCAAGAGGTTTTTCGTGTTATACACCACATTGAGAAAGACCAACCTCCAATCCGAAAGGTGTTACACTCCTGAGAAATTGGAATCGAAAAGGAAAAAGGATAAAGAAAAGGTTGGCGAAGCTCCAGGCATGGTGGAAGTAGTAAAGCTAGGGGTAACAAAGCAAGAAATCATGGAGTTTCTAAAGGTTATAAAGAAAAGTGAGTACAGAGCCGCACAACAATAATAAAGTTTTTGGTCTCACTTTTATTCATTCGGTATTTAAAATTTACTTACCACGTCAACTATCACGTTTTTTAGCTCTATTTTTTCATCTCCTTTTTGTGATCAATCTAAAGTTACCTTAACTAAAAACTTATGGGACCTAACAAAAAAAAAAGAACTTTACTTGTTTTACTAGCATTTACGAGGAGTGCAATTTTGTTTTATGGAGAGTTTAGTAGTCATAGTCTTAGTTGAGAAAAATGAGATAGTGCAAGGCTTTTAGTTCATGGTTTCATGGGTTTTGCATGTTTCAATGAAATGATTAATAAATGGGTAGGACTCGTTTCTCGATATTTGATAATATTAAGTAAATGCATAGGATTAATTGATCATCAATTGATAAAAATAACAATTTAAAAATAATACGATATGGTTGGATTGATATCTATAAAAAAGACATGTCAAGAGATATATACATGTGTGTATGTACTATGTAGTATGTAGGTATTTGTATAATACCCCTGTGTAGGTCGGTCCCAATTGCTGTTTGGGACCACTCCATCTCTGCTGGAGAGAAAAGGAAAGGAGAAGAAGGAGGAGGAGGAGGAGGAGGAGCAGGGAGGGGAGGAGAGAGAAAGCCCACACAACTTGATTAGCTGCCAGGCCTAATTAGCTGAGAAGTCATTTTCCATAGTTTACCTAGTTCTCGCCTCACAAGGGCAGAAGATTGGAAAATATTACACAATTGCTTTTAGAGGGGCTTGAGTCTTCTGTAATAGTGGACCTAGTATGACATAATTAATAAATGAATCATGTATAAGTGAAGTTCATAAATAAAAAAAATACACGATACAAATCGTTTATATATTGATTATACATGATTCGCACACGATACAAATCTGATATAATACGATTCATTAGACACGAATTAATAAACGAATCATACATAGTTAGAATGTTTTTTTATATGAACCCGCTAAGACCTGACACAAATCCGTCTTATCTTACACGATTAAGCGGCTTAATCAAATTAGGGTGTTTCTACAGAAGTGACAAATAAAAACTTTGAGAAAAAGTTTGAAATAATGTTAACGACAATTTAAATTTGGATTAACTAGGTCTATCTCTGGACTAAATATTGAGTCTAACAGTTACACTATACCAGTATTATCACGTGGTGTAACCGCTCAATCATAATCAAACAAATGGGCAAGTGACCCTCATTTTTGGAGCTGTTTTTCTAAACAAACTTAAAAAATTATTCAGCTTCCCTATTCCTCATTAAGTATAATAGGATAAGGGTGGATGTAGTCCTTGGCCCGCCTCCTTTCTTGAGGTGGAGCCGAATGCTTTCAAGGCGTCGCATCTTAAGGTGGGAAGAATGTCAATTCCCACATTGATTTAAAAATAAAAAATTCAGATTCAAAAATAAAATCCAATCAAATAGCTCGATTAGAGTTGAATTTTCAAAGATTATATCTAAGTTTTAACTCAATTGCATTATACAGTGTAGCTTAATCATATATTTATACGGTGTATGTAATTCAAATGGAATTACAATCAGATTTAATACTATTATATTCAAATTCAAACCCGTAAAACATGATATAACATATCCAAATTTTGACTCTAAAAATTGTTCGAAAAAAAATATAAACCTATATTAAACTAATTAAATTGGAATGAAAATCGATTCATTTTTTTTATCAGTCAAACAAGCATCATAATCATTCATTAAGTTGAGAAATTCAAGTTACAATCAATTGAAATGAAAGTCAAAAGCTCGGGTGGGGGAAAGTCTAACCAATTTGGCGAAAACATGTTGTTCAGTTTAGCAACTGTTACCCAGTGAGCAGCCTTGTTACAAGTCTTAGATTTGTGAAAAAAGCTAAGATTATATGCCTTAGCATAATGTCTAATATCACTAATAATTTCACTTACTTCTCATGGGGGAACGTCTTCGTTCGAGCAAAGCTTAATGATGTTCAAACAGTCACTCTGGATTGTAGAGTTGGTGAGCAATTGAACTTCAGCAAGCAAACACGCCTGCCTCACAGCTTTTGCCTCCGCCACAAGACTCGATCTAGCAGGGAAAAATTTGGCGCCGCCCCCCACAAGCTCTCCTCTTTTCTTGCACGCCACCACTCCACATGCAGCCTTGTCTGAATTCGGTTTGACAGCCCCATCACAACAGATCACGACCTCCGCCTCTACTGACTGTCTTCCCTCAGCTTGTTAATGAAAATCGATTCATTAACAAGCTTAATTATCAGTGAACTATCATTCAAGTAAACCAAGAAAATAACATCAACTCTAAAGGGCTAAAAGGAAATTTCATATTCTAGGGGGCCCATAACACCATCGGGCTCAATGTTGCTTCGCCATTGCTTGCTCATTTCAGTATGGTACTATAGAACCGTATTCAGCAATAAAAATAGCAGTCTCTTTTCTGGGTACAGTCCCTTACGACTCCATTCCCTCGAGGACAAAATGTAGGTCACTTTTATTGAGACAGTACAGTAGGTGAGTACATTCATTAATTATCATGCACACTTTTTCTTTTAGTCAGACACTATCATAGAGAGAGGAGAATAATAGGATCATAACCTTAAAGTTCAACAATCGGGATGATGATCATTAAATCAATCTATCATGCACACTTAAATCCACAGTAATTCCTGAGTCTGGAACTTAGGGTGCGTTTGGATAATCGATAAGGATAGGAAAGGATAGGATTTTTTGTTTCCTAACCCATCCCACCTAAACCCAATCAGCCACTTAATTAGGAGGGTTATATTTGCTATCCAATCCAAACCATTGTTTGGCAAGAAACAAATCAATTTCGTTGGCCTACATACTTTGACCTTTGATTTTGTAGAAGTTTACGATATTAACCTTTCACCAACATTAATTTCAAAGAGATGAGAAACAGCACAAAATGGATTTGTCTTGACCAAAACCAGGCGAAGAGAGAGAGAGATCTACAGAGTTGCTGCGGGAGAGCGAGAGACAGATTTGGACTTTGTCGTCTTCTTCGTGGTCGGTTAGAGATTCTGATGAAGAAGATTTTTTTTTAAAAAAAACTCTACACCAATCTAATAACCAAATCCCCCTCTGGTTTGATTTATGGCCTAGTAAGAAATTCCACAAAAAATTGTTTGTTGATGGGTTATGGCTTTTAGCTCAACAGCCCAAAGAAATTTTTTTAAAAAAAATCTGCCATAGGTTTGAAAAGAGCACACCTTAACACCCAAGTGGTTCTCTTCTGTTGTCTTCACGTTGATGAATAGTTGAATGGAGGCTGGTGTATTGGAGAGGATGAGAAGACATAGCAAGGGTTGCACAGTCATCTTTCTGTCATCCACAGTCGACTTCCTCTGGTTTGGAGAAAGCAGGGGAAGTGATTCAAGGTTAAATGGTAAAGATGGGGTATTTTAGTAAATAGACAATATATCCCATTGACTAGGTTTGTAACCCATGGGAGAGGTGGGTTACATTTAACCCATGTAGCTTGGATAAAAAATACTGTAGCACCCGGGTCAAGGCTTGACCCGGGATTTATATCCTCCCTCAATTTTTACTTCCCAAACAAGGGTTTTGTGGATCCATTGCTTTATTAGCCTATCCATATGGGTGTTAACCCACTTTAACCTACTACCCAAACACACCCTTAAGGGTTGCTAGGAAAAACCCTTTCTTTCTCGTCCGTCCACTCACAAATGGAAATTGAGAGATCAAAAGGAGACTACTATTGATAAAGTAGAGAAACTATTTCTGTAACCTTACTCCTCCAAGCTGCGAAACTATTTATTTAACTCGAGCACGTAACCTCTAGGTCACAATGGAACAACCTAACCATGAGAATCCAAAATCCAGAAGCAAAAAAAATATTAAAACATAGAACAAGGTCAGACTTGAACTGGACCTGCACCTACCCAGTTAGGCTACAGTTCAAGTGTGTGTTACTACACAATGTGTGTGTGGAGAGTGAGAGGGAGGGAGAACCCCTGCAAAATACTTGAAAAAAATGCAGCAATCATGATGTGAGGAAAGTCCACAGCTTCTTTCCAATTGATGCTTCACCAGGACGCTCTGCCTCATCATCCCCATCGTCATCGTCGTCGTCATCATCTTCTCCAACTTCACTATAAAATGTGCTTCCATTCTCATCTCCGCTGCCATGTTCTGGCATACCAATGACACCATCTAGCCCTTTAAATGATTCCATATTTTCAACTGACCTTGGTGCATCTGTGCTGTCATCGATGTATGTGGGTGTCTTGAACTGCATTACAGCAAACCAGAATAGAGACGGGGTAAACAAACTAAGCCAAAAAACTGATCCAGAAGTACTACTGCATGCTTAGAAGGGGAGGGATTTACCCTGACAACCCTATCTGATGTATACTCCTGAGTTTCAACACTTTTGTAAGCTACTACCTGCACCAACCGCGTTCCATTGTCATTCGCACTGGCAACCCCTAATGTCGGTGAAGCATCAGCTACAGGATTTTGTGCTCCTTCCACTGTACCAAGAGCACCAACTTCCTTCTCCTTACTCCCCTTCGTATCAACCGAAACTTGAGCAGCTCCCACACCCACTCCTACACTGATCATTGTCCAGGCAAATATCTATGAATGAGTGGACACCAGTTTACAAAACAACTAAAATAACTGAATTAATCATATACAGCATGTGACATATATGAAAGGAATTGTATATCTCATTCACTTGTTACAATAATATTTATGTTTTCTCCAACCAAGCTTCTTGATATCTTCTATATATGCAACATTTCCTTAAAGCCTCACTGGTGACTTTCTTTTCCTGAATCGGTCGGGTCAAGCTTCTTTCCTCCTCGTTTCTTGCAATAAAACAGCAGGAGAAAAAAAACCACAGGTGGAAAATGCAAAAGCTCCCATCAAAAAGCAAGAACGAAAGACATAGAAAAGGCTATACCAAGCTTTCATAAAAATATGCATCAGCTGGCACTTGACAAGCTATATCCTGAGGTTTAAACAAATTTTTTTTAAAAAAAATCACACGTGACACCAGAAATTTGGAAATTTTGCATAAAGTGCTCCCACTACCTCTTTAGACAACCGCCATCCTTAGGTTCAAAAGATGAACTGCTCCAACAGTGAAAATTCATTTTGCGGAATATAAAATGACTTATGAACTGCTCCAACATTAAAAACCTTAACAAAGATAAAGAGACTTCAGTTATTTTTATTTCCTCAACCACCGAAGGAGAGGCAATGTCTTTAAGGTTTTATTTTTCCCCTTCACCCAATTATGACAAACTTCCCTCAAAACAGAGTTTTAAGAGCATATTATTTCCGACATTTTGGAAATTCAAATTCAACAGAATTTTTCTTCTTCATTGTTTTTCTTTTTGATAGGAAACAAAACTTTCATTTCATAGAATGAAATATGAAAAAAATATACACAACTAGTGGAGAAGAAATCCACTAAAAAATAAACATATAAAAGAAAATATTGATTGTAAACGGCCTTCCATATGGTTTGTCCAGACAGGCTCACCTGGTTCATTCTTTATACGTTAAAGCCACATAATTAAGAATACAAGGACAGATTCTGATGCTTCAATTTTTTAAACTTGAAATGCAATGACCATTGATGTGGAAGCATTACACTCTTCCAAAAAAAGCAAACTATGCTTTATTGAAGTTATGGTCACTCAGATTTGGCAATAACTTCAACAACTGCAGCATTTACAAGGACAGATAGATAAATATATGTTGTGAGACTCAGCTCTTATAGACTCAACATGCTCCAATTCGCAAATATATTCTAACATTAAAACAGGGTGCATCATAAAATGCCAGCATGAACAAAGTAAAGAACACGAGGCCCCAAGATGAATAAAGAGTTCTTGCATTTGAAACAAGTAAACTACAAACAGCCCAAACTACGCAAAGAATCAATAAATAATCCGAAAAAGGTGAATATATTGGGATGTCAGTAAGAAAATTAGCTAAAACAATGTACACACATACTTCTAATTTGCACATGCATCAACCAAATTAGATGGGACTGTCAACATAATAGAAAAAGGCTCCAATGATACAGAAGCCTATGAGATTTAGATGCAACAAACATAAGGTGCCCCCGCCTAGATAGAACCACAAGACTTAGCTTTACATTGGTGAGCCGGGGGCATAGTTATCAGAACCGGACCAGACATTAACCAGCAGAGGAACCTGGTCAATGGGTCACTAGTTCAGCTGTTGAGTCACGTAATTAGACCAGTCATGGAATTAAAAATAAAAAATAATTATTAATAACAATGAATATGCTAAAAATTTATAATAGTTATAGAACCAACAAGTTTTATGGTATAGTAGATCAAATAAAAAACACAAAATATACACAATTCCTAAAAATAAATTCACAAACTAGTATTGAAGATCGACATAAAAAGAAGCATGTAATAACAAAAAAATAATTGGAAGAAAAAAACAAGTAACCAAGACCGATAAAAAATGGAAGAGAGAGCAAGCCTATGGGTGTCATCTAATCCCACGTCGGAAAGATATAGGAAGGAAGAAGGGGCCATGCGCCTAGAAGAACTAAGAGGTGTAGTACAGCCGCCTCAAAAAGCTGACTCTAGTTGGAAGGCCTCATTAAATGAGGCAAGACAAGGGTATTTTAAGGTATAAAAAAAGTTTAAATATAGAAAAGCTTGTCCTCCGGTTTGATGCAACACAGCCAGTCTGTACTGGTTTAGTAAAAATCGTCTGGTTTGTTCTGGTTCTTAGGCGGTTTGGTTGTATAAACGATCCTATTTATAAACCATACCGGCTTAGTCACTAGTTGGACAGGTTTTAATAACAATGGCGGGGGGGGGGGGACTCTTTCGGGCCCACATGCCTAAACAGCTATGTTGAGGCTTACATTGATTAAATATCAGAGTGAAAATTGACACTATCAATAGAACCACTTATCCTACATTCCACCTCTTCAACATCTTGATGAGCAAGATTCATTCCCAGCAACAAAGAACAGATCAAGCACAATCAATTCTGTTGACAAAGCAGAAGTGGATGAATCCTAAACATTCTTTTCATTATTAGTTTTCATGAAAATTTTAACTTGTAAATCTTAGTCTCTCATCTTCAATTCATCCTGATTTCAAATCCCTCTGATCACAACACAAGCACAGGATCTCAATACACCACATCGGAAACACACAAAAAACTAGAACTTACGTCTTGTAACGCCTAAGATTGTATCGTTTTTCTCCTGGGGTTTGCACAACTGGAGCAACTATTTGCCGTCTCTTCCTGCGACCACTTGTCGTCACACTCTCAGAACGCCCTTCACTATCATCAGCATCCTGCTCACTGCCAGTGATTCTAGAGGACTGTGCATGTTGTCTCTTTCTCAGAATGATGCCAGATGCTTCCCCAGCACAGCTGGAATCTGCCCGACTTCCCTCATTTATATGATCCGAAATGTTGTGCTGCTCCTTTCTCACGTTTGTTCCTCCTGAAGTCTTCCCTAGAAAGGCCGCAGCATCTTGAACTACTGCCTTCACGGAGCGCGTTCTACGAATTCCAACCTTCGGCTTTCTCCCAGGTTTGCGTCGACCACTTTTCAGTTCTGATTGATGGGATTCTTCTGGAACGTTTATCTTACTGCCCATGTTGCTACCATCATCAACAGAAGGTTCATGCCCATTATCGATCTCTCTAATGAAGTTATCAGATGTTAACTGTTGAGCATCAACGGACTCGTTTGCCATGGCATAAGAAAGTTCTGGCCCATCTTCAGCAATACTTTGGCCCCTTGTTTCTTCTATATCAGCTAGCCTACTTGGTCCTTCAGTTTTCTCATTGATACTGACTGGTGTATCCAATAAAGGTGATCCACCAAAGCTTTGAGAGGCCACATGCGGGAATTTTCTGTTAGGGGATGAGTTAAACATCTTTGAGGTGCATTTCCGGAGCCACGACATGGGGCCCACAGAATCTGAAGATCTCGAATCTATTCTGGCAGGAGATGTCTTAAACATCATTCCATGAGAAGCAACCAGACCACCCTGAGAGTTCTCCACAAATTCATCAACCTGCCTTGGAAGAGGAGAAGCCTCCCTATCCTCCATTTCAAGCAACTGGAGATCAGAGAGAACATATTCTTGAGTGATCTCTCCACATTTTCCACAACTTTTAAGCCTCTCAACTAGTGCAAGAAACCTGTATCTCTCCTTAACAAACTGTTCTCTCTGATCCTTGAGCTTCTTGCTAAGAACGCCAAGCTCAGCAATGTCCTTGTGCATTTCAATCTGGTATTCTTTCAGTTGCTTCTTGTTCAGGCCAAATTCCTGCTTCTCCTTTTCTATCCTTCGCTTTTCAGACCTCATTTCTTGAATTTCCTTCTGGACTACTTCCCTTAAATTACTGATTCTAGTAAGTTCTTTCTCCCTCTCCTCCTCATTCACTCTCTCCCTTCTATGTAGCCTTTTCTCCATTTCCTCTTGCTTATTATGCATATCTGTCTCAAGATCCCTTCTGCGCAACTCAAAATCACGAATCAATTGGCTATGTTCATTTCGAGCTTTTTCTGATAAAACTGATTGCTCGTGCCTCATTGTGGCGGCAAATGATTCTTTCTCCACTTCAACAGCATCCAACTCCCTCTTAATGTAATCCTGTGTGGTCAGTTTATCTTCTCTCAACCACTCTTTTTCAGAATGTCGCAATTTTTCTAGCTTCTCTTTTTCTTCATTAAGTTCCCTTAGCTCTAGAGTAAAAGCACCTCTTTTTTCATCCAATGCTTCCCAATCTTCTTCAAATTTCTTCCTGCACTGTTTTAGATCCTCCCCTTCCTTCAAAAATAACCCCTTCTGGAGTCTGTATTTCTGTATTTCCTCTTTCAACTCTGACTGCAATCGGAGATGTTCTGCCTTCTCTTCTTCAGCTACTCTAAGCTCTTCATTTTCTTTATGAATCTGCAGTTCCCTTTGACTAATCTCAGACCTTAGCTTTTCAAGCTCATCTTTCAGACTTTGCGAACTCTTTTTATCATCAAGTGCTTGTTTCTTTTCTAACTCCAACATTTTCTCCTCGGCCTTGATGGACCTCTCTTTCTCCTTCAAAGATTTCAACTTCGTTTCAATGTCTTTCTGTTTCTCCTTAACCCTCTCCGACTTCCTTTCCAACGCTTGCTCTCGTTTTTGAAGTTTTTCCGCCATATGATTAATTTCAACTTCCTTCTGCTCTACACCATCAACCTTGCTTCTCATCTCATCATCAAGAGACTTCCTCTTTTCTTCTATTTGCAACTCAAAGTCTCGCCTCGTTGTATCCAGGGCAGCCCTGTGTTCGTCAAGAAGCTTCTGAATCTCCACCTGTAACAGATCAAACCAATTTAATTATCAGATCCTTGGAAAAAAGTTCTAAAATTTTGAAATAATAACCAAAATCAATCCTTTCACGTCAATTTCAAAAGGAGCTAAATTTTTTTTAAGATGAGAAACGAAAAATCTTCACTGAAGATAGAATAAAGTACAAAGAAGTGGACACCCAAAATAGCTAACGGCCAATAAAAAGTGGACAAGAGATCCTTTAGTGGTATGTATGTGTGCATGACAGAGAGAGTGAGAGAGAAAAGCATCATGAAATTCAATACAAGTTCCTGGATTTTCCATATCATGTGCATCACAATAACTTATGGGGAAAGGGAAAAGAATCATAATTGCGAAATAAGGACTAGTTACAGGACACATTATGATCATACAGATAAATGATGTTGGTGAAGGAACATTTTCATTTTCACGAGCGCGCAAACGAGCACCGGCCACAACAGCAGGAAACTACGACCAATAGAATACGACACTTAGCTACATCTGCATGTTGTTCTGGTTGAGGCTTTCTTTCCCTTATTAATAAAGGGGGGGGCGTGGCACGTTTGCGGAGTCTGTTTTCCTTTACTTTCATCCAATTTTCCCACAATATACTTTCCTCCATAAGTTTCTCAATAACCAAACAACACATCCATGTTTTTATATTAACGCAGCATATGCGATGAGATTGATATTCAAATATGTTTTCTTTAATCCCATAAGCGGGACCAATAGCATGTTGCCACCAGAATCAGAGCCCCTTATCTCATCTAAAAACAAAATCGTACTTGTTTCAGAGCAACTAAAAATAGATTGTTTAACTAAAAAAGAATTCGGTTCAAATGTAAAAGAGCTATCCAAAAAGTTTTCACAAGTCAATCATTGATGATGGAATCATCAAACATTTGACCTTTTCGAATACTGTCTATAACTCACTTGAGACCCGAGAAATAAAGAGAAGATTTGTACGAATGATATGTATAGAACCAAGAAGAAGGAAAATGATTGAACGGAGGAACTTCCAAACTTTGGAGATCTCACGTGTGTCGATATCAATGGTGACTCATTATTTCGATGAATCATTTCTTCAGACAAAAGAAGATTATGTAAACACTTATTCAAAATCTTACTTACCAAATTCCGTTGTGGAAGACATTCCAACCTCAATTTTTCCACTTGATTTTATTTGGTGTAGGGGTGTGGAGTTTTTTTTTGTTTGGGAGGAGAGGGTAGGGGAGCAGGGGTTGCTCTCACAACCTGGCTCTGCAGTAACTCTTACCTGCTGTACACACCTGAAATAAATATACCTAGTTTTCCAAACTATGAATAAGAATTTTTAGATCTTCAACATTGAATTTGCCTGCTAGAAACATTTAACTTCAAAACTTGGTCATAAACCAAATGGATGTAAGAAAAGTAACTTCCTTTATCTTTTCATTTTGCCCCTTTTTTCTTTTCGTTTGCTTTGACGCAATTTACCCACAAACCACTTTCCTGCATAAGACTTGACAAACAAATAAAATCTAAATGTTTTACACTGCAAATCTGGAGTTGTCAATCTAAAACAACTTTCTGAATGACACTGATTAGAGTTCGGAGCTGGAGCAATGGCAAGTGGTCATCCGCCCGAGCAGTACGTCATGTATACTCGTCCAAGAATCAACCTCTCAAAAATAACTGCAAGACTATCTTACCGTTCACCTCCCCAACCACAACATAGCCAGGAGCCTTTTGCACAGGGTACTTTTCCTGAAAGGCATGGCCTGATTGTTTGCTTTATCACTTCATAACCAGATGCCCATCACTTTTTCCATGATCAACAGAGAAAACCAATATCCCAATTGATTTGATGTCTATTTTTACAACAATATGTTTTCAATTTCAGGAACATCAATCTTTCATATTAAGATCTTGTTAAGAGAAAAGTAAAATAACTACAACAGTTTTTTACTTAATTTTGATTTAAAATCAATGTTCCATGGTTTACAAATATCACCCAAGAGTACCAAAAAGAGAAAAAGGGGGGGAGGGGGGGACGGGATGTACATGGTAGGCATAGGGAAGCTAACAAAACTAGGCACCAGCCAAAAAGTGTAAGTAACCCAAAAAATGTAAAGGTAAAAGAAAGCTACACAAAAGAATAAAAAGATTTGTCAACATAACAAAAAAAAAAAAACTAGGCTGAACCTTTTTTCCATCAGAAGCATAGATGAACTTAGAATTATTTATTAAAAACATTTCAACTAGTCATAATTAGTCAGCAGAGTAAGATCAAATGATGACACTCACTCTTTCCCTGGCTCTCAGTTTTTCTGTCAAAGGAAGTAATTCCTTGTCCTTTGCCTCTAAAAATCTTCTAAGTGACTCAGCTTCCTGCAACCAAATCAAACAAAAGAAAAAATTTATAAATAGAACAGTGGATTAATATGAAAACAGCACATATAGATCTGAAGCTCACTTCTTCTTTTACAATTACGTCTGCTAGTCTATCGCTTATGTCATCTTCTCTCTTCTTCAAAGTCAAACTGGCCAAATCAATATTTTTCTGTGCTTCTTGATGTTCCTTCTGTTTCTGCTTGAAAGCCCTCTCAATTTCATTTGCCTTTTCCTCTCGTTGATTGATAATTCTGCGTCCCTCACATATCCTTTCTTCCCCTTCCTGCAGTTTCCTCTCCCACTCTAGCAAATCTTCTCTATGTTTAGAAAAAGACAATTCATTTGCTTCTCGCCTGCAAGAATGTAACCCAAATTTATGATGATTGAATAAAAGTTTTGCCCACGAAACAGATATCTCGATCAGGGGGAAGACTCCACCTGGAGTTCATCCCAAGTTTTTCAAAAAAGAGAGATCAGTAACATTAGCACAGATCATACTCTGCATTAAGAGACTGGTGCTCCCTCCAAAGAACACTTTCACGAGCCTCAACCTCTTGGAATTTCCTGTCCAACTCCAAACTTTTTCTACTCGCCTCAGCAAGCTTGGCATCAGCAGCATGCAGCTTTTCATCCACCTCCAAAGATTTCCCCTCAATTCCAGTCACCAAAACTTTTGCATCAGTCAACTTCAACTCCGATGCAAGCTTTATTTGTTCATGCTCTGAACACATTTCATGTAAAGCCTTATCAAGCTGCAGCGAGGAAGCATCAGCTGTGAAATCAGCATAAGGTACAACAAAGATATAAGAGACTCCAAATTACAAAACAACCATGTTCCTAGCAATTACAAATCGACATACAATGGAAAAATTGGAAGCAATTCCGCATAGGACAGTGCTTGATGGAAGGTATAGGAACCAGCAAGGAAACAAGTAAAAATAAATAGCAAAATTCTTTAAGCAGTTTGTTGTGCACTACGTTAGAGAACATGAAAAGGAAGACCTCGAGAAGGAAATTGTCAACTCTCAGAAGGCAAATGACCACTTTGGTAAAAAAAAAAAATTGATCATCTCAGGCACCTCAGCCAATCATAAAGACTGCAAAATTAAATATTGTGCTAATTACAACAATTGTGCGATTAAAAAAATCGCCACTATAAGATAGAAAGTAAGGGCAGTACTCCTTTGTATAACTAAAATATAAGCCCGAAGCTCCTTGGACATACAACCATTCAGGTGGAAGAAAAAAAATAAAGTTTCTAACCTCCAGTCAAACTAATCAAACTCCAGTTAAATTCCAAAAAAAAAATGGAGGCAATATGTAAAAATTGATGACAAGAACCGTGGCAATATTTTTGTGGAAGTCTCAATTCTTTCCTTTCTGGTCTCTCTTGACTCACTAGAAGTCATCATTCTTGAAAACCTTAGCTAAAACCATCAGTAATACTATCACTACATGGCCTTGGGAAATCATTAATCTAATTGATAACTTGTACAGAGGCTTAAAGGAGGAATAATGACCCTATTTCAAAGATCAAACTATTGATGTAACAGGACAATTAATATCAAAGGATGTAAAGGGTTTTTTTAACTAAGGGAAGTGTTAGGGATTTTGCATCTCTTGCATGTCAGGAGTGAATCTAAAAATAAGGGCCGCACCACAGACTTTGTCACTTGAAATTTAGTCTCAACATACAGAATTAATAAGGAAAGAAAAAACGGTAAATATTTTCAACATCAGAAAGCCAAAAAAAATTGTCAATCGTCAGCATCTGGATTTGAGATCCATGGAATAACCACACCCCACACCACATCATAAACATTCAAGATACATTTATCTGCAAGTAATTTCAAGAAAATAATAAAATATTCAAAATGGTCTTACATCACCCACACACTGCTTTTCAACACCTAAAGCTTTCCTCAAATTCTCCTCCCGCCTCTCAACTTCAGATATTGAAATCAAATGAGCCGTCTGCTCATGTTTGAGGGCCTCCTGTACTTCTGCCAGTGATTCTCTGAATTCTGCTTTCTTTGAAGTCCACTCCTCCTTCTCAATCAATAAAAGTCCCATATTGTACTGATAATCAAAAAGCTGGTTGGACAATAAATCAAAAAACAGATGGCATTACCAAGTCTGAAAGAGAATCTTCAAGCATGATTTTAAAACTGGAAAATAAGCAATAATATCTTCTCATACCAAAAAAAATTAGCATCAACGAAAACTATAGACACAGTAACAAGAAAATTATCAGTATTATTACTAAGAAACAAGATCACGTTAAGTAACACATCCAAGGAAATTACGAGAAACTCCCATGATAGATATTTTTATAAAAGAAATCCAAAAAAAAAGGGGATCTCTCTAAAGAAAATTCTAAATTTTCTGCTCAAAATGGAATCACAAACAATTCCTCTCTTTCTGAAACTTACAAATGCTACATCATAAGTCCAAAAAACCAAACATAAAGACATCACAAGGGTGAGGGCGGGTCTCAAGTTCAAGAATACACAAGACAAGTTTATTTGACGCCTCTAACTTTTTCCCCCTTTTCTCAGCATGAAAACCCCGAGAAGTCTGGCATTTGAACATAATTCACCAATCAACCCAACGATAAATAGAAGGTGATAAACTATGTTGCCAAGGCAAAAATAAATTAACAACCTATTTAACAAAAGTTGACAACTAACAAAACCGTTGGATAAATAGAACAGATCACAGCAATATATCAACGTAAACATTTACCCTAAAAACAAGAATTTTAAAACAACACATGATTCAAGTTTAAAACATTAATTCAGGACCCCAATTAATCCTCCAACCTCTCTTTCGAGCTTAGAAACCTTCTCGAACAATGCCTGCTGGTCCCTTCTCTCCATAACCGCAGCATCCAATAACCCTACCTCTCTAAACCTCCTCCAATCCTCCATATTCCCCAAATCACCACCCACCTTCGCAGCACTCTCATTCAACGAGCCCACCGGTGGTGGCGGTGGCAGTGGCGGGCCATCAAGAAACACCACCGCCTTCCCCTTCCCCAAGTCCCTCGAATTTGGGGTACTCCCACTCTTTGGTGCCTCATTTCGTAGCGTTACCGATAACGCCGGCCAGTGCTTTCTCTGCGGCGTGAACATCACGAATAAACACTCCCAAACAATCCGATAGTGGGTAATTTCATGAAGGAAATCAAATCGTAATGTGAGTTAAGATAGTTTCTTGAAGCCCTAATTTGCAGAGTAAGAACTTCAGAGAAGTAACCGGAGGTTGACGGAATATACGAAACAACGATTATTTTCTTTCTTTGGAGTTTGGATGGTCGTGAACGAAATGCGTCAGACGGAAAAGAAAGCCCGTTTAACGAAGATGACTCTCCCACCGTTAATTTGTTTTCTGAGGACGGAACATGAACTACACGCCCACTCATAACGTGGAAATTCCAGATTTTTAAGCTCCAACTAATACAGGTTATTCTATAATATAAAATAAGGTCGCTTCAACGAGCTGATGTTACGGTCTCAAAATCATTCATTTAACGGTCAAAAAATTATTTTTTTTTTTTTAATATTTCTCCTTTCAAAAAGTCAACGATTACGGCTGATCTTATAACACATCTTACGGTCTCAAATTCATTCATCCAGCGGTCAAAAAATTATAATTTTTTTTCTAATATTTCTCTCCTCAAAAAGTCAATAATTACGATTGATCTTAAAACATATCTTACGGTCTTAAATTCATTCATCCAACGGTCAAAAAATTATAATTTTTTTTCTTAATATTTTCACCCAACAGGTCAACAATTACTACTGATATTGAAATACATGATTTTCTCTGACATAATAATTAAATTAGTCAAATTTGTCATAAATATCATTTGTGTAGTGTGACATTTTGAATTTGTATAATACATAATGAGATTAAAAAATGTTCATCAATTTAAGATTAAAAAAAACAAAGGCGTTGCTTAACATATTTATATTGAATATAATTAATTTTAATTTTATTTATTTAATTAATTATTTCAAATCAACATGTATTACACATATCTTGAATCAAAAGTTCAAGACTAATTTTTTTTATCTCTTAAGAAAACT
>CM042199.1:4765169-4792500 GCA_023539305.1 Ilex asprella
AAATTGCTTATTGTTTTGGTTGTTTTGTTCATCTTTCAGTTTTGTATACTCTTTTTTCAAATTAACTGGTTGGTTTACATTGCACCGTGCCTACAGGCACGTGTTACCTCTAGTATATTTTCAAATACATATCTTTTTGAATTTTTACTGGCACTCTCTTATTAAATTAAAAATATTAACTAAAATATAATTTTACTAAATTATTTATAATATATTTGAGGAAAAACTACATTAACACCCACTCTAGATAGATATATCTTTAATAAGATCCTCTTTATTTTTAATTTTTTTTACGTAATATTCGAGCCTATTAAAATTCAATTCGAATTAATTAATTTTTTTTATGTATTAAAATTCAAGTTGATTAAAAATTATATTTTTTATGTATTAAAATTTGAGCAGATTAAAAATCAGCTCAAATCAAATTTTAATCAATTTGCATTGAATTTTAATTGGTCCAAATTTTATTATATAAAAATATAAATTTTAATCGACTTAAATTTTAATGAATTGAATTTTAATTAGCACGAATTTTAATAAGTAAAAAATTATAACATTGTGTTTACTTAATAAGTGTATTTATCATAGGGTACTTGATGTTCGGGATGACTTGACTCCACTGGGGCGAGAGGATATGAATGCTTAGCCTATCTTGAACATCTAGCCCAGTGTCACCATCATGCATTAATGAGCCGTGACAGGAAAACACTTCTTACATTGGCAGGTCAAGTGATTATTACGTCATTATATTTGAATGTATAAATATCTCAATAAAATCGAACAAAGGTATGCATGTTGAACTAGTTTTATATTGTATACTTATCCTTTCAATCTTGAGCGTCGATTGACTTAAATTTCGAATGAGATAAATTGAATACATTTTCGACCATTTTATATCGTCATTCTTTATTTCAGGAATCTTAACTAAATTCACTGTGACAACTTATTTCAAACCCCTGCAGAAAAAAATATTTGTGCAAATACCGAACTCTAATTTGATTATGTGTCAAGTAATATGATTCAAATGAAAAAAGTCCAATAATAATAGTTACAATAATACTATTGACCAAGTGAACTGCTACATTATTAGCATTGTGTTTGTTTGGTCCTAAATAAACATGACAATATAATCATCATTACCAAATAATATTTGTTCCAATGTTTGGCTTGTACCAAAGAATATTTTTTTTGGTCAAATCATTTAGTATCCAAAAGTCACTTTGGGTTTCGACTAATCCGGATTCGAGCCAGATAGGACCACAAGGGCGGCAAAGTTCTCACTACCGAATGTAGCTGCGTTCCCAAGACTCAAACTCGAGACCTTAATTAAACTATAACAGTCTCTCACTAATTGATCTAACGTTCGTTGGTAAAAAAATAAAATAAAAATTTGGGTGGTATAACCATGAAATGTTTAATCTCACCCATTTCTTTAACATGGAGTGGTATAACCAATTACCAGTTACCACCCCTCATTCCCAAGTTCCCAACCATGACCATTACCATCTCTACCTCCTCCCAAGTTTATAGTTTTAGTTGAGGGTCGTAGTCTAGGTTGGGTGTAGGCCCCGATTTGGGACCTTGGACTGGGGTTTGGGATTCTTGTTGAGGGTCAGGACCCAGTCCGCTTTGTGGGTCCAAGCCTGAGTTTGGATTGGGAGCTGAGGTACTAGTCTAGGGTCGGTCCAGGCAAAGGCAAGGGGAACAAGGTTGGGTTTTGATACAATGGTCTGGGTGCAAATTCGTGTTTGTATCAGGAATTTGAGTTTAGGGCAGAGTTTCGTAACACCTAAGTATGAGATTCTGAGGTTGGGTATAATAAAATAATTATATTATTTTAATGGCATGAAGAATATTTTGATTAAATTTAATTAATTTATGAGAAAAATGTTTACTTAACCAAATATCAAAATTATAATGCACATTCTATTATATTTCTTTTTTGGTGGTACATCATATCCTATTATATTTCTAAATTAATTACATTGATTTATTCATTCCATTCTCACCCAAAAATATTATCTTGGACCAACCATAATATAATTTAATAAATTAGGTTAAATTTTTGTAAGTCTAAATATTATTACTTTGATCAAGGGAAAAATTTAAGATATTGAATTTTTTTTCGGGTACTGTACCATCAGTTATCATTTTTTATGGTAAAAATTACACTTTGAAAGGAAAAATTATAATTTCTCAAAGGTAGACGATGATTGATCCCATACATCAATGCTCAATAATGAATTCTCGACATCAATCTCAATCTTTCATGATTGATTACTCCTTTCCAATTATACCTTAACCTTAAAAAATGGTATAATACCACCGACCATACCATAGTTTTTCCCATTTGCACCGAAATGCAGAAAAAGACCGTCGAGGCCAAGCTAGGCCACGTGGCTTTCTATAATTGGAGATTTCAACAGAAACTGCAAATCAGCCAAATGACAAGTCCAAACACAGTCCACAGATGTGCTCCTGGCCCAAACAGAACAGAACGCCTTAAATTCACCAAAACGCACCGTTTTGTTATAGAAACTGAAACCCTATATAGCCTCTCTCTCTCGCTCTCAACCCACCTCACCTGCTAAGGACGAGTCAACAATTCCCCAATCTCCCTAATTCCTCTCTCTAAAATCAACGGCAGAGTAGGATTTTCTCTCTCTATATCTAACTTACGCCGCTCTTGCGAAGGCTGAGTATGGCGGCAGCGGCGGCTGAGAGTTCGTCTAGATCTGGTACATCTGCTGATTCTTACATCGGTAGTCTTATTAGCTTGACTTCCAAGAGTGAAATCAGATACGAGGGCATCTTGTACAACATCAACACTGAAGAGTCCAGTATCGGATTGCGTAACGGTAAAGCCCTCTTATTTTATTACGATTTTTGTTTGTTTTTGTTGATTTCTGAGATTTTATAGGTTTTTTTAGATGTATTTTTGTTCATACGTTTTCTGTTTGGGCATCCTTGTTTTTTTGTTTAATTAGATATATTAGGTGGACTACATTGAACTATAAATTAGTTTTTAGCTTTGAATTGAAAGTAAAACTTGATCTTTAGTGGTTGCGTTGCATTGAACTGAAAAAAATAGTGTTGTTATTTCGAAGAGTTTGGATATTTTATAAGTAGTTTGGTGAATTTTTGGCATTTGGTAATTTTAAATGATCTGTTGGTTTTGCTATTTGGTGTTAGCTATACAGCACAGTGATTAGATGAAGCCATATGTGTGTATTTTATGTGGAATTGTATATATATTTATACCTAAACTGGAAAAAGTTACAAAGACGGGTGCTTGTGTTAGGGGACCATTGGTGCAGCTATGTAAAAAGATGAGGTCTATCATTTCTGACACCTAGCATCCTGCATAAACTGGATACAGAAATGAGATAATTATTCTTATATTATTTCATGCAGTAGCTTATTTCTTGAGGTTAATTGAACTCTTATAGCACATCGTTGATTTTGAATAATTACTTATGCAACCAATAGATTATGTTTTCAAGTGAGTTAAATTGTAATGCATATGATATTGTAATGTTTGCTTTTTCTTTGTTATGTGAGTTGTGCAAATTCATTTTCAACATGGAAAATACAGATTAAGACCAAGACAAGAGAGTTGAAGATAATTCATGTTCTTTGTGTGTAGGGCCCATTAAGCATGATTCATGTTTTGGTTTATTGGCTGGAAGAGCTTATATAAATGAGAATACAGATAAAGTTTAGATTTTTAAGTTCAAATTGCAGCAAATTATACAACTTTGCAAGTTGTGCAAATTGAACCGGTGCCACTGAAAATAAATTTCAGAAGCTGCAGCAATTTTGTAAATCCTGATGCAACAAAGTTCTGGATTAAAGATTACCAAATTTTCTTCATAATACAAACGAGAAAACTGTTGCATATCATAATCAGTTTTAAAAACCTGTTGCTTATTAAGAGTTGCAATGGAAGTAATTCTTTTTCTAGATAGCTCTGATCTCTTATACCATTTCTATTTTTATTTGCATTGGTTTCAACTTTCTGGCTATGGATTCCATCTAATTGAGGGCTCTGATTTATCTCATGGCAGTAAGATCATTTGGAACGGAAGGACGTAAAAAGGATGGTCCACAAGTCCCTCCTAGTGATAAAGTTTATGAATACATTCTGTTCCGTGGTAGTGATATCAAGGTATTTTGTTTGGAACTTATATACTTGATTTGTCTCTCTTTTTTATTTTGCTTTAATAGGATTTTGTATAAATGTGCACAACACCTGCAAAACTGAACTAGCTGGCAATCACCATCATTTGTTATTTACAGACCATGTAAACCTTTGCTTGCTTTGTCCATCATGAAATAAATAGTGATCTCATAATATGCCCGAACCGTTCATCTCTTGTTGCTGTATGTTATGCATCATCATAGCCAAGTTTCTTTGTTGTCTTCACTTTCCACTAAGTGGCTCTGTTGTTGATAATTATTTTTGACTGCAATGGCTTTATATACCAACCTCTGGCTTTGGTCATTTACCTTTTGTTTTCCAATTACCATCCTACACATGCTGCAAGTAAAATGTGTTATATTATAACCTTATGGACTTATGGTTCATAGTAGTCTTCTTTTCCCCCTTTTTTTTTTTAATTCTCCGACTGCTACTTGCTAAATTTAAAAACACTTGTTGTTCTCTTTGCAGGATTTGCAGGTTAAATCTTCTCCTCCTGTACAAAGTACACCTTCCATAAACAGTGACCCAGCAATTATTCAGGTAACTGATAGGTGGAATGTCACATATGTATGGTTTACCAGGTCGAGTTAATTTTATTCTTAATCCTCCCAATTTTGCATGCAGTCTCATTATCCACGCCCAGCTTCTGCATCTACAAGCTTGCCTGCTGCAGTTACTGGGTCTCTGTCGGATCTTAGTTCCCATACTGCACAGTTAGGCGCCCCTGGGTCGACCTTCCAAGGTGGTCTGCCTTTATATCAACCTGGAGGGAATTTAGGGTCTTGGGGGCCTTCACCACCTCCAAATGCAAATGGTGCTGGGCTTGCTATGCCAATGTATTGGCAAGGATTCTATGGCCCACCTAATGGGCTCCCTCAGTTGCACCAACAATCTTTGCTTCGGCCACCACCTGGGCTGACCATGCCTCCTTCCATGCAGCCTCCTATGCAGTTTTCTGGTTTCAATGCGTCTTTGCCAATCGGACCTAATAGCTTACCTGGTTCAAACCTGCCAGAATATTCTTCTCCTTTGGTCCCCATTAGTACCAGTTCCCTCAATTTAACCACTAGTTCTTTACCACCTTCAACTCTGCCTTCGACTCTGCCTCCTGTGCCACCTGGGATGCTATCTTCTGAAAAATTACCAAGCATGATACCAAACAAGGCTCCAATTTCTGCTATTACTACTGCAGCATTAAGTGCTAGCTTACAGCCACTATCTCCCTTGACTACTCCAATTCTGGATGTAAATGCCATTGGACCTCCAATCTCGAACAAGCCTAGTGCAGTTCCTGGTCCACCCTTGCCATATCAGACCATGTCGCAGCCTATATCCACTGTTGCTGGGACATCCAGTTCAATTCAAGCAGAGACTCCCACCCCTTCACTTGTAACCCCAGGTCAGCTGCTGAAGTCTGGACCTGCTGCAGTTGCTTCGTCCCAGTCTTCACAAATGGCTCACAAAGACGTGGAGGTGGTTCAAGTATCACCAACTCCATCATCAGAGCCGACAGCACCAGTTGTAGGAGAAGCTCAGCCTCCAATACTGCCAACACCGCCAGCTTCACGTGCCCCAAAGGTGCTTCTCTCTTATATTTATTGATTTGATAAATTTATACTATTTTTCCCCTTTGGTATGTTTTGGGTTTTTTAGATTGCATGCTTTCAAGAAGAAGAATGATCCTTTGTATTTTCTTACCGAAATTTTTTCCATTGTATATGATTCTGGTTTGGGGTTGAATTTCTAGAGAATCGGAAAGGGGCTTCCTTCATTTTTCATGGGATCATAAAGGTTGTCTGATAAGACTGAAAATTTATCACTGAAGCTGAATTAGTATCACTAAAACTTTTGAGTTGCAGAAGTACATGAGAATATGCCTACGTTATTGGTTTCCCTTATTGTTTTCACGTATGCTGATAAGTGTAGAGTCATCTTTATATAACATTAAGCAGTTATTAAGTCATTCATTATCAAGTACATTTTATGAATAAACTACCAAGTGTATTCAATATCTGCAGCCAAGATGGTCATTGGATCAACATCAAGCTCCAATGTTAGAAGGGGTCCATAATCAATTCAAATGCCATAATGAATTATGTCAACAAATTAAGTTATTAAATTAGATCCCAATAGCATTACTTGGCAAGAGTAATTTTATTTTCACCTAAAAATATGACCTAGTTTGTTGATCTAATTAGGAAAACATACAGTATTTTCTCTCATATTATAGCCCCTTCACTTTTTCCCCTGACCCCCAACTTAAGAAAGAAATGGAAAACTCACACCCTATCCTCTTTCTATCATGATAATTGTCCTTGTCTTGCATTGTATATATTGTTAAGCCTTCATTAGTACAGGAAATAGCTGAGCTGAGTGCTTGATGTAATTTTAATGACATGTGCTTTTAGGCAATGCATGTAGACTATTTTTCTGTGCCAGTATTTAGTTGTTGAGGAGTTGCAATATGTTATAAGCCTTTCATAATCAATTTTAGTATTCTGATGCATTTTATGCCTCCATTTTGATTGTCATTAAGCAATGACACAAAATGGTGAAGGGAACAGGTGATATATTTAAAACTAAATTAGCATGGGCAGCATCTAAAATGTCAAGTGATATTTTGAATTACATTTAGTTCATGCTCTGTTTACAAATCTATTCTAAGGTCGCATGCCTGTACAACGTCCTTAAACTGCATTTTTCGGTAAATTGCTTCATTTTGTTTGTTAAGCATTGAGTTTTAAATGGGGATTCTGACATAGGTTCTTCCCTTTTTTTGGTTTATTTTCTAGCCGAATGGAGCTCATTTTCAAACTCATTACAACCACAGGGGCCGTGGAAGAGGAAGAGGAACTGGGGTAATTTGTTATTTTATTTTCGTATTAAAGTTAACAATGAATATGGATTTCAGCCAAGTTGACAACCTCTTCTTTATACTGCCCGAATTTCTGTGGTTGTACATATGTTCTCTTTTCTTCTTTAAACTTGTGTTTCTTTTGTTGTAAAGGTCAGTAACGTAAATTCCACTTTGAACAGAGCAATGTTACAAAAGTTTGAAAAATTCCTGTGCCTTCAACGCCATAGGGACATCTAATGACAGACTAATTCTTTTATTGGGTCCATATTCTATAATTTCTCGGAAATTGAGTTATGCATGCATTTTTGTTTGAAATGATCCTGTGCAGGATTGTACATAATGCACAAAAAATAGGACATGATGCTTTCTGTTTGGTTTTCGTACTAAATGGTACCCCTGTTCAATAAAACGTCTTAGTGGGAAAAGATTCTTCAAAATTGCACGTTTGTTCCTTAAAATAAGAAGTGGTTTTACAGTAGTGGAAAGGGACAAACTCACCCTTTTAATTCTTATTTAGTGATCCCACAATATATTCAAGCTGATGCTTGCCAGCGAGAGTTGATCCCTGAATATCGGAGGATTTCAAACATTTCAGACGAATATTCCTCTGGTTCAACTTGTCGATAAATGAAATAAAAGAAGTTTACATTAAGACTTGCATGGACATGTTGTTTGGAAGCCTTCCATAGTTCCATGAATTGGGCAACAGTGGAAGTGTAGCGTGTTCAACGATTGTTTACTGCAATTCTAAATTCTGCATTTGTTCAATTCTCCATGGGATTATTGTTGAGATTGTATTAGAAGGATTTCAATTGAGAAGCTGCTGATAGGTTGTGTGCCACCTCTGTTGAGTATGCATCTGTAGTTAGAATCTGAAAAATGAGAAAGAGGGATATCCTTCTTTTCTTCACCTGGTCAACTTGAAAGGGTACTTTTCCCATTAGGATGCCGTTGCAGTGGTTAAGCAGGACGTTGTTGGATCTCAAGTGTGCCTTGTAATTGTACATTTTTATATTGTTTTATCAACATCATGTGGCATTGGTATAGTTTTTAATTGTGGCCTAAAATAATTAAGTAGGGGTCATTGCCTACTTACTGTAAGGGGACATGGATTGGGTTTGTCCGTTGGGGAGGAGTTCTGACTCCCGCCATTACAGGCCCAGGTGAAGGCCCAAGCAATGGGTATTGGTTAGCTTCGCATAGAAAGCTTATACAAAAACTTAGCGCCTATAAAGCCAAAGATTAGTTCCGCACCTAGCTGACCTCTCCCACACCCTCTTTGACCTCTCCCACACCTTCTAATATGAAGCTGTGTCATGGATGAACAGATGTGGTCTCGTCGTTTCATCTTTGTAATGGTTTTGTGTTGATGAATGATGAAATCTGATTGAATTTCTGAGCACAGTTTGTAACTTCTTCTTGGCAAATGTATGTTATGTATTTGTTGGTTAAAGATAGCCTGATATGGTTAGGAGTTTTACGCCATGGAATGTTGAACACTTCGCTTGCAGATTTCACGTCCACTGACAAAATTCACTGAGGAGTTTGATTTTATGGCAATGAATGAGAAATTCAACAAGGATGAAGTATGGGGTCATCTTGGCAAAAGTAGCAAGTCCCAGTCAAAGGATAAAGAAGGAGATGGACAAGGCAGTGATGATGATGATTCTCAATATGAAGATGACGCCGAGTTACTGAAGTTTGAGATCAAGGTCGGTTACCATTTTGTGCACTGCTTTATATCTGTTTTTTTTTTTCTGCAAGAGGATGATCCGCCTTCTTTATGCACAATTGCTCTGTGTTCTTCAGCCAGTCTATAATAAGGATGATTTTTTCGATTCCCTCTCTTGCACTGCACTTGATAATGATCCAAATAATGGAAGGACTAGGTTCTCTGAGCAATTGAAGATAGACACAGAGGTATGTACTGCTTTGACTCTGATACCCCAAGACATGTCAATTTCTTTCCAATATGCTTACATGTTTCATGGGTGCAGACCTTTGGCGAGTTCTCAAGGTACCGGGGTGGTCGGGGAAGCCGTGGGCCTGTTCGTGGTGGCCGTTCTCGAGGTTCTTACTATGGAAGGGGGTATGGCTATGTTAATCGAGGCCGTGGTCGGGGCTTTTCCAATCGTGGTTCATAGAGCATGTGTTTTTTTCCTTACTGCCTGGTTAGAAAACTAAAGCCCACCTGTTTATCAGTATTGTGTTAGAGCCATGCTTGTAATGTTTGTGCGTTCTACTTCTCTATACCTGAGAAATAAAATTAGGATGTATTTTGTATTGCCTTTGATATTTAGCCCTGAATAACTCTCTCTTTATTGGTAACATTCTATTGTGTTTTTCTCAAGCTGATGGTTCCAATTATCTGAATATCTCTGGTTGTGAAGTGGTTGAGATTGTTGCAGTAAGTGGCAATTGAAGCTGAAACATGAAAGTTCTCTGCTGATATCATACTGAAAACTTAGATTTATGAGAGATAAACTTGGGGCTGGCGTTCTTCAAGGAAGCTAATGGCACATTAGGTGTACCTTGGCGCCGTCTCCTGGTGATATGTGTCCTGATTGGTGCCCGATCAACGCTGTTTTTGATAGTCCTGATCTACCATATAGTTCTCCTTACGTCATTGAGATCTGATGCTTAGTTGTTGGCTGCTTGTTGGTTTGATGCTTAATGCATTTGTTGGTTGCTGCGTTAGCTGTTTTGTTTGGTTTATGCTGAATATGTATAAGCGATGGTACCATGGGAATGACATTAATTCTTATACTAGATTACCGACAATAACCAAACACTGAATATAAGATTACTATAATAATTGAAACCAGGGTATTCTATTTTCAATCAAGATTACTGTCAACTAAAAGTGTTCTACATGTGTTATAGAGGAAAAGATAGTTCAGTAAACAGGAGTTTTACAATTTCGAGAATATTACGATAGGATTATGTTTTATTTATTCAGAAGTTGCACTTTGAATTATTGTGATCATCAAACAAACCAACTCCACAGCAAAAGACCAATAATTTCGAGCTACCTGCATGTGGCAACCTAGACTTTTCTTGGAGGGAGAGAAGGCCTCCTAGCACGGAGCAAAGTCAAGTTATCAAGGAAAAGTACATCACCCTTTTCCCACTTAAACTGGATGCTCTCTTCTTCAATGATCTCTCCACATCTCTTCACTACTTCCTCTGGTATCTCAGTTCCATCGGCCATCGTGGCTGATCTGAGCTCCTTCCCATGCATACCAACCACCGTGTTGAACCACATTCTCCGCCCTTTTCTTCCATCGAACACCTTGGTTAGGGATCGCGGCCCTAAGCTCGCCTTCACCCCCACCATTCGGTAGCCATTCGATGTCCATCCCTACAGCCTTAGCCCTGCAACCAATATTCCTTGCAGTTCAAGGTTCAACTACGTACTCAAAGATCTCAAGATGAGCTATACGTAGTCATTTGAAGCTTGCTTTTGTGCCGGTCTCAATAATGGTTAAACTTTCTTTTAGCAAAATAAAAATAATAAGTTCGTAATGATGGGAGTTTTGTACACTAGATCGCCTAATGATAGAGCCACTCATAGGCCAGGGCGGGCCGGTGGCCCCCTTTGACATTTGTCTTGCTTACTACACATTCTTATATGATATTTTCACTAAACGTTCCTTTTAATTTTTTAATCTTTCCTTTGACCTTTGTATTTTGGTGTCTTGAGAAATAAATATTATTAAATCTTACATTCTTATGATTTAACGAGTTAAAAAATACATGAGTTGTGTCGAATTTTAATGGTCATGTGGATTAGTGCTGCTTGTTAAATTTGGGGATTATTTTCGATAATGTATATTATCAATAATATGATTTTAATACAATGGATGATGATTTATTGGTCAGTTCTTTGATTATGTACATCAAGAAGAAAATTAGTGTAAAATTTTACACAAAAATAGATAATTTTTAGAGCATGACTTGACATCAAGCATTATTTAGATAGGTGATTGAGTTGAATGCACTAGGACATGAATATTGTGTTATTTTTTTCTAATGTTTTATTATTAATATATTGGATTTTTCATACTTTATGCCCTAAAATATTTCAAGTTTTTCACTTTGCACCATAAAAAATTAAATTTTTTATATTGCACCCTCAATGTATCGAAAATATTATAATATAACACTTTTGTTATCTTTCGTTATTTTTTTTTATCAAAAGTCAACCTATTGATATTAACCAAAAAATTAACAGAAAGTTAACCGAAATGTCACATTGCAATATTTTTAATACATTAAGGGTATAAGGTAAAAAATTTAATCTTTAAAGGTACAAAATAAAAACTTGAAATCTTTCAAGATACAAGAAACTTAAAATCATTCCTATTGTAAAGTAAATATTTTTTATATTTGTGTGTTAAAAACATGTCCAAAACTTTGATAGTTTATATCGGCCAGTAAAAAAAAATTTATTCATATTTGTGCCAACCTAGCTTCGTCACTAAGTACGTTGTTTTATTACTACAACAATGAAACTTAGGGGAAAAAAAATTTAAAAAATAAAATAGTAAAACGTGTTTTTTTTTTTTTTTTGTTGAGAGAAAAAAGAGTGGTTGCGAATGAAAGTGTCCAAAGAATATCCCGATAAATCTTCTATGGTAAAATTATGAACTCTTCAAAAAAATGAATCGAATTAAATTAATATAGCGGTCAATCATCTGACCCGAATGTGAAATTAGATATCAAACGATAGTTGAGCTATAGAGGGTTACATACCTTCTCTCGGCTTCTGCGTGGTCTGATGTTCCAAAAGCATCTTCCCAACCTCGACCTCTCGTGGAAGATCGATCACTCTTGCTAAGGGCTGTCAAAGTGTATTTCAGGCCTTTCTTCTCCATTCCTCCCCAGCTTCTGGAAACTCTTCCAACATCCGTTCTGTAACCCGAAAACTTGGCACCATGGGCGTCTGCCCACCTTCTGGTGGTGGTACCTCACAGAAAAAACACCACTTTCTTCGGATATTCCTTCATCTGGTAAGTTTATACATGGTAAAATCTTGTTAAAATATATAGTCAACTCTCGATTTTATGGTCGTATTAAGTGCACAAAGTTTCCGTCTACAGCACAGCGTAGACCGGTGTGTGATACGTCGAGGGATCTAATTCCCATACTCAAACCCCTCAACTCATTATTTTTTAAAATTTCTCTCTCTCTCTCACTCAACGCATTTCTAGTAGGAATGATAATAGATTGGGACGGGGCGGAAGAGTAGTCTCCACCCCGTACCCACTTCAAAAAGATTTATCCATCCTTGATCTATTCTTGTTAACGGAGTAAGTTTTAATCCTCATTCCTCTCCTGTGGATAAATTCTAATTTCTGCCTCTACCCTCACCTTTATATTAAATCTTCACACATGAAGATATGTCTATGCAAAAAAAAAAAAACATAGATCTTGAAGAAAAACACTAGATATGTGGGAAAAAAATAGATCTATGCTAAAAAAAAACCTAGATTTGTGGGGAAAAAAATTATATGGATACTAAAAAATCCTATATTTATGGAAAAAAAATAAATCTATGCTAAAAAACCTATTTATAGGAGTCGATGTGTAGGTTTCATTATATAAAAAGCTATCGGGTTTACCGGGGTGGGACCGAGCTGGGTAGGGGCATGGCGGGATGGGGATAAGTTTTTGTCCATCCCCGTACTAATTTATACGAGTATTTTTATATTCGTCCACCATATAATACATATGATCCATTCCATATCTAAGCAAGCGGTTTTGAACAAATTCTTGTTTTTCTCCGCTCTACTGCCATTTCTAATATTTACCATTTTTCCCATATAAGTCATATTTCCTAACAAGGAAACTTGAATATACGGGCAGTTCTGAAAATTTCGAAAACTTCTGGGGTTTGCTTAGAATTCTGAAAATTTTAATTTTAATTTTTTTTGTAAAATAACTTGCCCCATTTGGAAGATATTTAGGGATAGTTTTATGTTTTAGAAAATGAGTAGTAGTCAGTTACCAATTAAAAAACTAGCCCTAAACTCATTATATTTGGAATTTGTTAATTATGGATTACATTTGTTTTGATTAATTAGATTCCAATAACTCACTTCTACTAGTTAAATTATTTCGAATATCTAAGTTCGAGTGTGATAGACTTGTAAGATATTAATTTTTTCTTAGAAACTATATGACTCAACGATAAAGTATTGAGTGTACCTTCTTTTATTTGCACAAAGTTCTTGTTTGCACAACTTTACGATATTTTTTCGATTAGTATTATTACATGAATGATTTTTTCGATTGGTCAAGAGTTATTTAAATTATTTTTTTATTCATATTTAAGTATCATGTGACAAATTTACGATAAAAAATTATTAGCAATCTGGACACTGTCTGCTTGAAGGACTATATAGAAATATATTCAATACTTTAGGGGTTAAAATAATGCAATTAAAATATTGAGGATCGAAATGAGATAAATTATATGCTTCGAGGACCTCCAGTATAATTAACCTTTTTTTTTATAATACATTTGAACTCACAATATATTAGCGTGGAACACAACGACGTTGTCTTACACCTTAAGAATTAATTATAATTGATTAATAATTGCATAATAAAATTTTCAGCAATTTCTTTTAATCTTGTTAAGAAATTTATATGTCTCGAAGGTCATAAATATTTTTTGGATTATTGTATTTTATAATTTGCATTTATTCGTGTGATACTGGGTTATGAACCACTAACTTGCTAGGGACAACTATACAATTATTTTTAAAGAAACAAGAGAAAGTGTATAATATAACAAAGATATTGTCTTTCTTTAATATATATGATTTATGAAATTTTCACATTTCTTTTACTCAATCAAAAAATAAAATATATATTCTAAAATATTAGGGGGTGAGTTAACTACTAATTTACTAAAAGGAAAAAAAAAATTAGGGTCATTATGCAAATTTTTAAAAACTTAAGAGGGAACAATATAATAAATTGAACACAGTTTAATTTTCATAAAAGTATACATTGATAACTCCTCAAAAGTCGGTGGGGCAATTGCTTTCTTGGGAGTGCAACTCACTCATTTTCATGAAAAAGACAAAAAAATATCGGGGATAACTTAAGTGATAATATAGACGAGTTATAAATTTAAATATTTTGAGTTCAAATATTGATAACTCATTAAAGTCCTCTCATGAGAGTTCATTCATGAATATCTTTGTCTCTGTGTGATTGACTTATTTTTAATAATAATAAAAAAAATTAGTCAAGGTCCTCGTACCCAAGAAAAAAAAAACAAGAGAAGATAAGGAGAGTGACAGCAGTGGAATATAAACAAAACCAATGTTCATGATAGATTCGAAAAAAATGCCCATATCTATTTACTTACATAGGGCACAAAGGGTTGAAAAGTGACAAACTTTAGGATATGTATATTCTAGTAGTTCGGTTCTTTCAATATTTATTCGTTGAAAAAAAAATTACCAGAGTGAATTTAGATCTTGTAGTTACGTGTATAACATAGAAATGATGTTTCAACATGACACAACTTTGGAGCAATTATCCACGGTTTTTGGTTTAATAGTATTGTATACCATAAACAACAATAATAATAAAAATAAACCCAAGACAATGCTTTGTCTTCCACACTTAGATTCAAGAATACGATAAAAAAACAACAAAATCAACTTGAAATAAGAGCTTGTAGAATATTAAACCAGTTCAAAACAAAACACGACATCTTCTATATACACTTTTTAAATCCAATAACTGTACAAATGACTTCTACTTTTAGCACTTTTATATGTACAAATGAATTAAAATTTTCACACTTACCATACACTCGATCTAGATTAAAAGGAACGTCTGCTGGTCGGATTGATCAAGACATGTCTGATTGATGAACACACGCCCTCGTTTGCAAACCGTAACTTGTTCTTCTTCAATCATCCTTGGAATGAATTTATGCACAGGGATCCACAATAAATTTGTGACAATGGATACAAAACGAATTTAGGGGATGAACCCTGATTAACTCTGCCAACTGACATTCTCGAGGAGGGAAAAGGGAAGACGTTTGGCTCCAAAACTCAATTCCATTGAGTATAATATTCATTATGCCCTTAGTTCCTCACAATTTTCTTGTTCTCGTTAGCTTTAACGTCTGAAATAGACAAAATGTGTCGATTGGTATATATGTAAAAGTATAAGGGCTAAAATGATATAATTGAATGTTCATAGGCCAATTTAAAATGGATACTAAAGTTCGAGGGCATTTGTTTTGTTTTTCCTTTATCTTATTCTAAATGTGAGAGAGTTTAAATGGTTAAGTGACCAACTTGAAGAAGTTTAAGTATAACTTACCCAATTAGTTTTAGACCATAAATTGACGGTTGTTAGTTTTAAACGTGTATTAATATAAATTTATATTTTTGATTGTACAAATTAAATATTTTCTTCTAGGGTATAAATTAAAGTTCAAAATATCTTTTGAGATTTAATTTATAATTAATCCTGTAAGTTATTCCTAGGCTTTGTTTGGTTAGCGAGAGAATGGTGAAAAAAGGGAGAAAGAGAAAAAAAATAAATAATTTGTCGTTTGTTTAGCAGGAAATGAATATTTCTTGGGAAAAAAAAATTTTCTGCATGATTAAATTTTTCTGTATCTGATGGTTTTTAATTTCCTACAAAATCTGCATGAAATTTTTTTTTTCCCGTGAAACTTGTCAATCTATTTCACTGTTTACCACCTTGCCCCTATTTTAACACACCACAACTCCTCTCGGCTCTCATCTTCTCAACCACTTTTGAATAATTATATATAATGGTAATTCAGACAATTAAATAAAATTTTTTGTAACTTTCTTGCTTTCCAAACTACAGAATGAATTTTTCTTAAAACTTTCTTACAAAATTTTCATCACAATCAAACACATAAAAAAATATATTTTTTTTTCACTTCTATTTCTTTCACTTCATTTTCTATCACTTTTACTTTTTATTATTTTTTTTTTTCTAGCCAAACCGACCCTTACTTTAGCGGTGTCGCTTTGTTCAGTACTTTATGGTTTCTCTTTAGCTTCACTCCATAATTTTTAAATACAATAATGGATCTACAACTGTGTCGGTCACTAACCATTTTGGAGTAACTGCTCACAGCCTTACCCACTATCCATTACCCACTTTCAGAGAGCTGAGACAATCTTGACTACGACTACTGAGTCCGCCGTACAGACAATGGCCAAAGTCTCAACTGCAGCACTCTCTCTTCTTCTATTTGCTAGAATCTCATCTCTCACAGTCGCTTTACTTGTCCTCATTTGGGCTCTACACTTCAAAACTAGCTTCCTCCCTCACTCTCACTCCCAAGAAGACCTCATCTACGCTGTAAATCTCTGTCTCTCTCTAGATGCATATGTGAGGGAATGCATTTGCATTTTAGGTAAAAATGATGGGTTTTTTTTTTCTTCTCCTTTTTAACAGGTGCTTCATCCTTTATTCATGGTGATTGGGTTCATTCTCATAAGCGGAGAAGGTAGTGAGACAAACTAGAAATTACAATTCTAGAGGCAGATGTTGTTTTTCTGGAACATGAAAGTGATTTTAAAAACTGGGTTTTGATTGATTTTTGTGTTTTCAGCGATTTTGGTGCACAGTTGGTTGCCTGGTTCGAGAAATTTTAAGAAATCAGTGCACTTGTGTCTTCAAGGTGTGGCTTTGGCATCTGGGGTTTTTGGGATATGGACAAAGTTTCATGGAGAAGATGGGATTGTGGCTAATTTCTTCAGCTTGCATTCATGGATGGGTCTGATCTGTATCTCCTTGTTTGGAGCTCAGGTTTTATTTTATTAATTATTTTTTCCCCTCAATATTGATTTCTTATTCTTGACCAAGTTAAATTATAATTTAGCTTTGGGATGGTATTTTGTTAAGAGTAACACAATTATGTGATGATGCCACTATGGCCCACATTTCTATTGAAAAGGAACAAACTGCATTATTGTTTGAATTTTCTATTGAGTATAAGCATCTTTATATATATTTTTTATTAGTTTGAGCCAAAATTGGGTCTATCATCATGAAGATAATGGTTTTAGACTGTTCAAAGTTTATTTTGGTGGCATTTACCATGTTTACCGTTAGATTGAAACAGATTAGGAGGATATGATCCAATAGGTGCTCATGAAAGGAAGTATAATAGTTTTTATGAGCAGGTAATAGGGCATAGGTCCACTAAGATACCTGATTATATGTCCCTTGTTTCAGCATTTCAACTGAATGAGATGTTTGGTGGGCCTCATCCTCATTGGCCAACAATAATAATTTCTTGGTTTTTGCAAACCTATGTCTGATTAAGCCCCAATTAATTCACGAATGTTCAAACTATTCAGAATTAAACATTATTTGAAGGTTGATTTGATGTGTACTTGGAGTTTACTCCCTTTGTGTTTGTGGTTCAGAGCCTTAAGAGGCCAATGCAGCAATGTTGAGCACATTGCCTTCATACCAATCTCCTCCTTCAAGGGTGAATCCAGGAATTAGTAGAGGACAGTTGTGGAAGTGAAAAAAAAAGGGGTTGGGGGTGAAATCCTCCTTAGGTGGATCGATTGTTGTGCTTACCAGTGATTATTCGTGCTTATTGTTTGAAACATGGGTGTTGGTGCCTTCAATGCCTTTCTCCATTGATTTAATTTAGATTAACAAATAAAATTGGAATAAACAATACCTGCTAAAGGATGCAAGTATAAAAGAAGCTATCCTCATAGAAAATCAAAAAGTCTTTGAGTCTTGCTTGGTGTCGCCTTCTCCCAAAAATGTGATGAGCAAGAATATACCACCTAAAATTTTCGATGACTATATGCAGGCAAAATAAATATGCTTATTTTCTGTAGAAATTTAGAGAGGATAATATGTCTGATGCAAAACATATGCAAATAAAGGTATTTGTGATTCGCTGATTTCATGGAACCCAAATTTAGCTAGAGCTAAACACATTATGAACAATATGTTGAAGGTTTTGAGTTTCTCAGAATCGGTTTATTGGTTAGCAAGGGACACCATTTTGATCTTACATGTATTCTTTTTGTTGGTGCAGTGGTTGATGGGTTTCTTAAGCTTTTGGCACAGAGGGGAGGTGCGAAAAGCAAGGGTACGGATACTGCCTTGGCACATTTTCCTTGGTCTTTACACATATGGTTTGGCAGTGGTGACAGCCGAGACGGGCCTTCTTGAGAAATTGACCTTCTTGCAATCGAGGGGTAGTGTGTTGAAGCGTGGTACAGAGTCCATGGTTGTCAACGGTTTAGGACTCGGATTGGCTCTGCTCAGTGGTGTTGTAATATTAGCTGCTATCTCACCAAAGTACCAAATGCCACAAACCAAGATAATGTATTCCAATGGCAAGTCCTTGTCTTCTTAAGTTGAAACATTTCAGTATAATTATCATTCTTACGTCTTTTTTACTTTGATCTGTTGAGAAAAAGTAAATAAAGACAGAGATTGCCATAGATTATAGGACAGAGGTTACAGAATTGAAGGCATACGTTACTAAGATCTGTGGTAAGTCTTCAGGCATCAAGTTCCACCGATTTGGCTCTAGCTTTGTTCATCTTTGTTCTTGAGCAATTTAGTGGCAGAGGCTGATGTTGGGGCAATATGAAGAGTGCTGTTTTTTCTTAACTTCATGTGTTTGTTGGTTCATGAAAGTATGAGTTTGTACTGGAGTGTTGTCTGAAGGTTGAAGAAGCATTTCCTCAGTTGGTTCTTCTATTGTACATATTAATGTAGTTGAAGGATCTTGGTGTACAATTTGACAGTGTAATTTACAACCTTTCCTTTTAGAGAAGAAATGAGCAATGGGTGGTTCACTTTTCAAGGCATTACAGTATGTGTGTGACATAAATTTTAGAACAAAACTAAATTCTACCCTATGTGGTTTGATCTCTCTAAATTTGTTTACAATTACGAATTATGCAAATCACGCGTCTTTTGAACTTGTGATTGCTGCGTCTGAGACACCGCGCAAACTTTTTTTGGTTTCCCAGTTGGGGGACATGTGCAAATTTATTTTGTCATGCATACAAACTATTTTTACTTAAATAGAAAGCTTTTTAGTTTTTTAAAAAAATGGTTTTTTTTTTCCTATTAAAGATATTCTTTGTTTAGAAAAAAACACTTTTCTAAAATAGATAATTCAAAATTTTAATTTGGGATAATCTTTACCATTTTTTTAGACTAATATTTACAGATTATAACTCTAATGATAGCTCAAGGAGGGGCGGAGTCAGGAATGAGGATTTGGGGGGTGGGGGTAAAAATAATTCATTAGTTGATATCCAAAAAAAATGAATGCAAGAATGACAAAATAGGCTAAGATTCGAGATAGTAACACAATCATGTATTATAGTGAAATATAGTATTCTTTAAAACATCTAAGATTTTTATAATTAATTAATTGCAAGTTAAATAATCACATAGTTTTATAGTAAAATTATTTTTTTTTATAGTTACAGAATATAGTTGAAATCATTATCGATCTTATTAAGAAATTACATATTTGACGTAGCATAAAATACTTTTGGGTTATAACATGTAGCTTTTGCATTCATCATGTTTTATCAGGTATAAACTACAAACAAATCGAAAAATAATAAATGATAACTACACAATTATTTTTAAAAGATAGGAAGCATTATACTAAATAGAATAAAAATATTATATATATTTTTCACTGTATATAAATAGATTGCAACATTTACATCGAATTTTTTCAATCCAAAAATAAAACATTTGTTTTAAGAGGGCAATGAACCACTTACTGAAAAGAAAAAGAGACTAATGCTATTATGTAAATTTTTAAAACTTAGGGAGAACAAATGTAATATATCTATATAAAAAAGTAGTTTATAATTCAAATCTTAAAAAATAAACAAAATGACTTTTGTTATTTATATTTGAGATCGCTTTAAATTTTATTTTAAAGTTAATCTAATGTCTAATATTAATACCCTAAATTTAATAGGAAAAATAGGGGTCTAACGATGTGTTTGGAGTGATTTTTTAAAAGTACTTCTAGAAATTATTTATTATAAATATTTTTTTTAAAAAATAATAGTGTTTGAAACCATCCCGCCACCACCACCACTCCCACAACCATCCCCACCACCACCGACACCGTCGTTGCAGTTGTCGTGACCGTCGTTGCCACCGTTGTCGCCGCCGCCACCCCCACTGTCGCTGCCACCTCTCACCCCACTGCAAACTAATGCTTAAATTCATTTATTTCTTTTATGTTAGTAATTCGATTTTGAATATGAATACAAATAAGTTTATTGTTTATTATGTTTTATTATATTATGACTTTAGATACAGACAATAACTAATTAAATAATATTATATGGATAAAAGTGATACAAAATAAGGGGGCAAGTGCACACCCATATCCCAATGTAGCTCCACCTCTGAGCTCAAGGGCATCGTGATTCGAATGTCGTCAATCTTTTGAGAGAGATATTGGCGTAAATGATATATTTTTAATTAAAATAAGAATGAGTAATATTAGTTGAGGTAAGCAAAAAAAATAAAAAAAAAATTACATCGGCGGAATGATTTGTTTTTAATTAAAATACAGATGAGCTGTATTAGGTAAGGTAAGCGTATAAAGAAATTTACAGTTTACACTTCAGTGTACACTCATTTATGAAGGAAAACCTCTGAAAGCTAAGCTGCCAACCCCCCCCCCCCCCCTCTCTCTCTCTCAATTCTAACCCTAATTTTCTGTGAAAACAATTACCCAAAAAATGTTCTCTTCCGTATCATCGCACTCGTCTCTCTTGGCTCCTACCAACACTCGCTCTCTATACCACCGTTTTAGTGCCTCAACCCCTATTTCTTCCGACCCATTTCTAATCAGACCCAGAAAACCTAGACCATTATTTCTATGTGCTTCCATTGCGGACAAGAATCTCTTGGTTTCGTGGGTATCTCCGGATAAAAATGTCAGTGACGACTACAACGGGTGGGCAATTATTGAAACCCCCATTGAAAAGAAGAAGAAAGGTTCGGTCTTTGGACTTTGTATGAGCCCCTCGGATACTTGTTTAATGTAACTAATGTGAATTATATGTTTTTTTTTTCTGGAAAGAGCTATACTAGTGAGTTGGGTTTGTGCAGGTTTGCCTACATTTGTGTTGGTGGGTTTTGGGACTTCCATTGCTGCTTTACTTGGTGTCATTGCTCATTTTTCACTATCAAGAAAAGGTCAATTACTTGAGAATTTAGTTATTGAGTGTGTTATTTTCCGAGTTTTTGGATTGTTAATTGTGCGGATAAGTAGTGGGGTTTTTTTGTATCAATTGGATGCAGTTATGTTAAGCAAAAGTATAACGAATTTTTGTTTTTCAGGTGTAGGGTTTTTGTTTAGAAGTCCATTGCACTCTTTGCATGGGATTTTAAGGCCATCTGGAAGAGATAAAGGTATTGAAAGTGGAACTGTTGAATCTGAAGCATCATTTGGAGATAAAATGGTTTCTGAAGAAAGTGTGGAGACAATGTTTGATGCGGTTAACGATTCCATGGCATCAGGTATAATCACATTGATCAATTTCGGATTGTAGTCCCATTTTTGGAATGTTACAGTAAATTTATGCTTATCCTATCTGGTCATGTAATTTAATATTGCATTTTGGAGGTACCCGGCATAACTGCTAAGATTTTAAGTAAAATTGGTATTTTTTGAACTCTGGAAATGATCATAATCTATTCATAGAAATAAGATAGGAATTCAATCTAGTTTGATAGGAAATGAAAGCATAAAGTAAAACACACTAGGGACTAGGGTAGTTCAATTCTATGGATTGCCCATCCCTCCTCCTCCTTCTCAACCTCCTAAAGTAATTAACTGAAATTCAATTTTTGTTGTCAAAATATGCATTACTAGAGTTGTCTTCTTGTTTTATATAAGTTGCATGTCATATAAATTGAATTGCTTAAATGCAACTTTTATAATTGGTCTTACTTAGTTGATAATATGCCTGAAGCTGATTTGTTTGCCAACCTTTGTCATTTGAAGAGAATTGAGTTTTGTAGAAATTTTAGTTATTGGAGCAATTGCTAACTAGATTTCGACTTTTTTCGGTAAATAACACGGTTCAACTTATTTTGTGCATTTTGAGGAATGTTTTTCCAAGTTTTGAACTATAAATAGACAACTTAAAAGTGATCTTCCAAGTGCTCTGGGTGATACTCTTTTGGAAGTTATTGAGAACGTCAGGATGTTATGAAGTAAATTATGTGATGCAGTAAGGGGGCGTTAAGCAAGGGAATTAGGGGTGTTGTTCAATTGGAAAATGGTGCACGAGGCCTTTAAGTTATAGGTTTGCAATTTGGAAGGTATAGTTAGGGTTTATGTTGGGCCTAGGCTTGTTTTGATTGTGGTTTAAGGATGATTTTGGTGTGAAGGAGATGATCGGAGGTAGGAGGATTTCTACGCAATATGTTGAGAATCAAGGATTGAAGGCTAGAAAGTTGGGTAATAAGGGCTAGGGTTGTATGATTAATGACTTAGTTTTTGTCTAAGAATTGTCTGGTAGAAAAAATGATTATGTCTATTAGTCACCATTACTGAAATTAAATAAACAAGGAAAAAGAAGACAGTAAATCTTGGAGTCTTACTAAGGCCTGCCAAGACAGTAACAAATTTTAGGGTCTCACCTAGAATAATTTTAATGGAATCTTACCATTAGAGAGAGCAAAATTCTTCAGGAAATTTTGTTAATCAATACATACATTCAATTGTCTCTGTATTAACATGCCAGTGTGGAAGCATGTTACATTATAAGACTTTCTACTGTCTTTTAGGTCTTTTGAAAGAGAAGAGAACGAATAATTATAGCATTACTCCTGCCCCTCCCTCCATGGTTCACAGACGGAATCCCCAAGGGAAGAGAAGAGGGCGGGCCTGTCAGCTCTAATTCACCTCGGCGGGTTTCAACCGCATAATCTGGAAACTCCTACTAGACATTGCACTTTATAATTAATTCAGACTTAACTAATTTTGACCAAGAAAAGGGCTAAACACAATCCACAACAAAACACTTCATTAACCTGGCCACCAAATCCCTAAAGTACAGCTAATATGTTATTTTATGCAAACACCCTAGTTTCAAAATTTTGAGTGTCTGGCTCAAAAGGAATTTGAATCATGTGACAGTAGCTTTTGCCCCATCGGTCCATTGGTAGGACCCATCCTGACCAAACATAGGCAGTAAGGGGTTGATCTCTATCATTATATCATTCGAGAAAATAAATTGTCAATTTGTGCATCTTTGGGTTTCTTACTTATAATAGTTTCAGCTTAGTTGTTGTGAACTTTTTCTTTTGCTTTATCCAGAGACAAACCATAGTACGGGGGGAGAAAGAAAGCTTGGACGTATTATAATTCCAGCTGCTGTGGATTCTATTCAACAGGAAGCTATAGTGATGTTGAAGAAACTCGAGGTATGGTTTTAGAAGCATGTCACACCACAGAGATTAATTTTTCTTGTTGATACAGTGCCTGTTCCCATAAGTAGTTGGTTCCATGCTCATCGTTGCTCATCATTCTTGTTACCCTAACAAGACTTAGATGGTATACATTATCATCAATAAAGAATCAGAAGACTAGTGAATGGTGTTGGGAAAAAGAGAAAAGGGGGGGGTATTTTATTTAACGAAAATAAACATAAGTAATGACTTGGATTGATCCTTCCATTTACTATACAACCTGCAAAATGTGCTCCATGCAATTCCCATAATTGCGCATTTTTCCCCTTCCCATGATCCACATTCAACAGAACCCTTTTTGTTCATGTCAATATGGTCATCCAACTTTTGATGTAGTGTCTATTCATCTAGTAAATAACAGTACTTAAATTTCACATGGAATAACTATCCCGAAAAATGTGCTCCTACTTTTTCCATTCACACAAGCACACACCTGTGCGCGCGCACACACACTCTTACTTCCTCCCCCGTCCAAAAAAAAAAGAAAAAAGAAAAACGAAATAGGTAAAAAAAAAACTCCAGGATCAAGATCTACTCGTCATCTGGGATTAATTTGTACATCTGTAATGAAGTAGTAGCTGTGTTGAATGTTGCTTTGGTGTCAGTTCTAAGCATGGTTTTCACTATTGGAATTAAGGTATACAGATCATTGAAGATGATATCAAGGCAGATGAATTGTGTACTAGGAGGGAATATGCAAGATGGTTAGTTCGGGCAAATTCACAACTGGAAAGGTTGTAATTTATCCCTGCTGGTGGTTTGGAAGTCTTAATAAGTGAAAAATGAATGTATGGTGTGATATTTTATGATCTTCCTCAGCAATTTTTTATATTGGTTGCAGAAATCCAAAGCATCGGATAGCTCCCTCTGTGGCACTTGCTGGGTCAACAATTACAGCTTTTGATGACGTGAATGTTGAAGACCCTGATTTTGGTTCCATTCAATGTGAGATTTGATCCCATTGTTTGCCTGTTATTTTAAGGGTGGCTTTGAGGAAAGAACAGATGTTTTATATTTTGCCTCAATTTTATATTTCAGCGCTGGCTGAGGCTGGCATTGTTCGTAGCAAGCTCTTAAATAAGTACTTTGGGCTGGATGACTTAAGAGGCCAAGAAGATGTCAATTTTTTTCCTGAGGGGTACTTGTTAGTTGTTAGAATGCTACTGAGTTTTTTAAGTTCTCAATAATTTCCTCTTTTAAGTTATTTATCAAGTGCAAAAAGAATATAACTTCCTTTCACTCGGGGAGACACATTGCTGTTGCAGATTTTTATCTCGTCAGGATCTGATAAAGTGGAAAGCCAAGCTGGAATATGATGTCCTGCCTGGAATAAATGAAGAGGTAGGAGAAATTTTTTACTTTGCGTTGTTTGTTTATTTTCACAAAGAAAAAGAGAAAAAACAAAGAGACAAATGAGTGATACTTCATTATTCTTTCTATTGCTTAGTTATTGTCTGACTTGTTTACAGTCCAGATATTTAGGAACAACGTGGGTTTTATGGACATGAGGGAGATCGGTTCAGAAGCGTCAGATGCACTTTTTGTGGACATGCTGGCAGGCAACAAGAGCATACTCAGAAAAGTTTTTGGTCTCTCTCTCTCTCTCAAACACACACACACACACACACTCGCACATGCGCACATTGTTTGTTTGAGAGAGAGAGAGGCACGATCCACCTATCTGCCCACCCCCATGTGCATACAAACTTGTGGCCACACAAACACATGCGCGTACATCTTAGTGCATTACTGATCGGCAATCAGTGCCTAGTGGCATGTTTGTGTCGAACTACTTGTTTGAACGGACCAATTTGTTGACTTAACCTAGTAGTATTTGGAAGCACAATTGGCTCGCTTTTAAGGCAATTAGGATAGATTTTAATGAGTTTATTGAATAAGGCGCATATGGTATGTGCACTTCATGCCATCCCATAGGAAATAACACCTGCTATATTTCATTTTACAGGACAGGCAAAGCGATTTCAACCTAATAAACCTTCCACGAAGGCGCAAGCAGCAGTGGCGCTGACAAGTGGGAGAATGAAGGAAGCAATTCATGCTGAACTATCAAGATTAGAAGCTGAGAATTCTTTAAGGAAAACTGTTATGTATGAAATTCAGACTGAACTTCTAGCGAGAGGAGACATTCAAAGTTATTGGGACAAAAAGATGGAAGAAGAAAAAGGCCGTGGTTTGGAGGTGGAGGGGGCTTATCATGCAGCAGTGCACGATCTTGAAGAGGAGAAGATAGTTCAAGAGAATACTTTATCTGAATTTCTGAAGAAAAAGGCAGCCATTGAATGTCAGAAGCAGCTGCTTTCTAGCCTTGAGGAAGAAGTCAATGAGATGTCAGAGAGATTTGCATATGAGAGAGCTAAACATCTGGATGAGCAGCACAATTTGCAGGGTATGCTGAGTGATTTGCAGGTGAAGCACGAAGGAATGCTTGATGTAAAGTCGATACTGGAAGCTGAAAAAGAAGCTCTTCGAATACTCAGGTAATGATTGGAATTGCATCTTTTTCCTGGGTTTGTTTCTCTTTCTTTTTGTCTTTTATGGAGAAAGATATTAAGGTACAATTCCCTTTTGTAGCTTTGAAACTAAGACCGCTAGTTTCTGGGTTACCGGAGATGTGCCGAAAGTAAAAAAGAAATTGTTTAAGATGTAGGGATGATGTAGCAGTATCCTATTTTGAGCATTCACAACCTGTTTCTGAAAAATGAACTTGCCTTTATAGTATCCAAGTGGTTGTGTGACAGTGTGAGTGATACTTGGGTTTGCTTAAGTGAAGTAAAACTGTATTTGTTGGCACATAAATCACAATTAATTTTACCAGTTGAGAGTGAGCCTCAATTTGACTTAGGACAAGGCAATGTGAATGTTATACTTTATTATTACTGAAATTAGTTGTAAGATGGAATAAAATGTTCCATATTTCAGTCTCTCTGTCTGGGACCTAGTTTTCAATAATTGAGTCTGTCGGTGCAGATCTTGGATTGAGGATGAAGCAAGGAAAAGCCAAGCCCGTGCTAAGGTTCTTGAGGAGGTGGGACGAAGGTGGAAATGGTAGAAGTAATCTTAAGGCCCCTATGAAAGCACAGATGGTTTAATAAGGTGCTCAAAAACGAATCTTGCTTGGGGGTAACATCAGAGATCCTTAACCGATTCTTGTGTAAACTAGATGTTTTGTAGATTTTGCTGCTGTTGTCCTTTTTGTTCCTCTCAATTTTCTATCATTTTTTTTTTTCATTTTCTTGGCCAATGTTTAGATTGTTTCTGAGATCCTTTTTTGCTCCTTCCTGTGTACTTACAGTAGGCAGCCCAACCATGTATGCGGAATGAATTTCATTTAAGCAAATAAAACTGTAAAATTACCATCGACCTGAATATACAACACATGCTTGAAAATTTTTCTTAGATTTTGAGGCAAATTGTCATTTTTTTTTCTCCATATTATTTTTTTTTTTTGAGCAACTTCTCCATATTGTTTATTGCCAATCTTTCTCAGGTGTCCAGACCTCATAACTCATAGTAGTGGTGGACGGTGGACAGTGTACAGGAACTCCCTCCCTATGTATGTAAAGGCACTATTGATTTCATGTTGTAAGGTGTTTGGAGGCTACTGAGGATTTGGAACTTCATATTTCTTTCCATTTTTCTTGAGAAATGAGTGGAAAACTTTCACCTTCCATTTTGGGTGGAGTGATGTAAAAGGAAAATGCTTATAAAGTAAT
>CM042199.1:4792510-4797510 GCA_023539305.1 Ilex asprella
TCCATTTTGGGTGGAGTGATGTAAAAGGAAAATGCTTATAAAGTAATTCTCAAAATCGGTCTCAGAGTTCGAGGGAGTAGTCGGTATAAGTTTAAACAGATAGTAGCAACAAAAAAGGTTTTTTTGATGGTTGTTAAAGGGATTTTCCAGCAAATGAAGTCCAGAGTTGTGTAACTAAAGGTGGTGGGTAGGGAGGTTGGAAGGTCAATTAGATCTCAACCCATGGGTATAAAAATTGAAAATTGAGTTCAACTTGAACCCGAATTCAATCTGAACTTGTCAATCTGAGAACTTGTTTAAATTGTTGAATTTGATTCTTGAATTATACAATTCAGGTTGAAGCCCATTTTAAATTGGAGTTCAATGTGAGTTTGACCCGAATTCACTTTCGATGGGGTTGGAAATTTTTTATCCTACCCGATTAGCATATTAAAAATATTTGTTAAAATATTAAATATCTTGGATTAGCTTTGAGTTAAATTCGAATTGATCATACTAATTTTTTTTTTACTTATACGTAATTTATTGATTTAATTTGTTACTTAATCAATCACTATTATTATATTGATTGTGAATCTCAATACTAATTGGGATTTGTATCAAACAATCTCATCTATACCTATTTCTCTTTTCATTTTAATTTTAAGGGAACTTTTATGGTACCACCAGTGGTACCGGTATTAAAAATTAGAATTCTTTAAGGTTAAGTTATAATTTTTTTGAGTTATAAGTTATAATTTTAAAGGGCATGATCAATCGTGGAAGATTGAGATCAATACCACATTTTTCATAATTAATTATAGGTATCTGTGATCAATCATGACCTCTCTTGAACGATTATAACTTTTGTTTTCAAAATAATAACTTTATCATACAAAGTAGAAACTGATGGTATTAGTACCAATTTTTTTTTTCGGTACCGTAATTTTTTTTTTAATTTTAAATTATGTTATTAAAAAATTAAATTATTATTTAAAATATAAACATAACAAAATTGGTTCGTTTTTTTATATTGTACAGTTTCTTCGGTTATTGCTATTGTTTTATAGGAAAACATAGCCTTCAAAAGATATTCCCGCCGAAGCAAATTGGCGCTTCCTTCTCTTCATCTCCCTGACGTACTGTTCGAATCTTCAGGTGCCGATTCCAAGCTTGTATCGCAGTTCAAGTTAGTCCTGAGCTTCCCACTCACGCAATTCCCTCAAAGAACTTTCGCCCCTTTCTTTAATCTCAGCCAGGTATGCTCCCACCATGCTTGCATTTGTGTCCGTGTCTCTGTGTCGTATATATTTGAGTTTTTATGAACTTTTCATGATCTTGATTGATGATTATCGTGCGATGGGGGAAAAACCCAGGAACGTTGAACTCGAATCAAAATCAGTCATACCTTCTTGTAACAAGAGAGGCTACTACAGTCTCTCTTGTGAGATTTACAAATATTACTTTTGTGTTTCTAAACCCGCATTATTCATTGCTCCTTACTTCAATTCTCATTTGATTTCGAATGGCTTTACTTATACTTGCAATTCTCTATGATAGTACATTACAGATTTGGGGGTGAGACTTGAATGTTTCGGTGAGACCACTCAGGTGAGTCAGAGGAATGGTGAAAGATAACTAGGTAAGACAAGATGCAAGTGGATGTTGCGATTTTAGGTTTAGAATAGGAGCCAAATTAGGGGGAAAAATTGGGTTAATTTTCTTTCAGTTTCAATTCCTGAAGCCCATTTCTGTGCTACCAATTACAGTGTGAAAGTGTTAGGACCCTTCGTACTCGTGGCTTTCACCTGTACACGCTATCGATATTGAGTAATTGGGTTAGATTAGGAGAATAATAGTAGCCAAGAGTTATGATTGGCAAAGGAGTTAGTCTAGGAAGTCTTTTTCTTTAAATTAGCTTGTAAACCTGTGTTGGAAGAAAATCAATAAAATTTGGATGACGGTCGAGTTATCACGGGATCCCTGGATCCTATCATCTGATTTCATAGGAGGCAAGGAAGGGGCGATCTATAGGTTGGATTAAAATCTATATAATAAAACACATAAAAAATTAAATTTTATCCCCTACACATTTTTTTTTTCCTAAAACCATCACATCAATTATTTTTATCACATGTTTAATCATTTAATATTTGATTAATTTATAATTTAACATAATTTTTATTTCAAATATTATCCATACAAGATAGTATCCACATGTTGAAATTTTTTTATCGAATTACATATTTTAAGAAAATTTTGTCAATATTTTTGAGAAAATAATAGATAAAAATAAATTTTATTTAATATAGTAAGATCAAATTTTTAAAGGCTCGAATTTTATATTTTATAGTGTCATCGCGTCGGTTTGCTAGTTTTTTAATATTATGTATATGTTTGAATTAAAAATGGGTATAGTGTTATCGCGTCGAACAGGCAAGTGAAGTCGTAAAAGAGAAAGGGTTATTGACTAGTGTCGATAGAGTAGGCCGTTATGAGCATCGGCTTTGAGGATGGTGGGATATTACGAACTCTAACCACCTCAAGGCCATAAGTCTTGGAGCTTTTGGATGAACGGTTGGGTTGGTAACACAGATTTTGAGATGAATAAAAACTCTACCTTCCTATGATGCATCATCCGGATAAAACTAACTGGGATGGTTTTTTAGACCCTGGTCGCACCTCGGTTCTGCTGGCGAATTATCAATAAATTTGGATAAGCTTTCCAATTTTCACAAGAAAGTTTACCATAGAGATTTGTGGATCCCCCGGCCCAGAAACACTGGCATTTGGGATAACACTTTGGCTGCTATGGAGGCAGTGGGGCTCTGAATATATGACCCAGACAAGGAATTATTGTGTTTTTGTTTCATTTTTCTCTCTTTGACTAGTTTACACCAATACATTCCTTGGCTTATATGACCCAACACATGATGGTTGGGCTCTACGTGTGACAAATCTAGACCTTCCTTGCCAGGTCAGCATCCCTGTGGGTTGAAAGTTTAAACGGATGGAATTCAAGCCCGGACCAGGAAGGGTTCGATTAATATTTGAGTTTATTTGTAATTTATATATGTTTAAACTTTCTGTAATACATGATGCTGAAAATATGTCTGGAGTGATTTTGTTTTGCAGCTTCCCATAATTTTGTCACATATATAGAGGGGCTGTTACTCTACCTAATAAAGCCAAAACATTTAGAGGACAACCCATGACCACAGAAAAGCCAAAAAGGCTATCAAGCGGGCAAGGGTCAAATCTTCTTTCACCACACAAAAAGTTTGGGTTACACTGGTTTCTCTTGGATAACATCTTCCAAATGCTCCAATCCATTAAGCAAAGGCTGGAATTAATTCTATGCCCCAACTTTCCTTGGCAAACTATCATTTACTTTCCATCTAATAATTCTGTGCCAACCTGAAAAGAAGCCTTTTATTTTTGTATCTGTCCTGTGAATTGGACCCACTTTCTTCATCTGGGTCCTCACTCTTCATGTCACACTAACTAGCACATGAGTAAGATTGATGGGTAGTTATGACTTCTAATTTTGATCTATCTAGCAGTTGATGAGTCTTGTTAAAAAAAAGGTGTTGATATGAGTGGACAAAAACCAACCATTAGCTGGATAACTGACAAGAAATATGTTAAGTAGATTGCATTAGCGACGAGACATTATATGTCAACCTCTTTTTCACTCCCTGCTGTCTCCATAACTAGATAGGCCTTGAGCAAGAGGTGAAGAAACTTTGGGTGGCACTGATTTTTTGCTCAAATTTACAGTGTGTGTAGTCTTTTTCGTTCCGTGTACTGGTCCTTCAACTGTTTATTCCTCTCTACTAAAGACTACGTGTTAAACCCATCCGTTGATAGAACTCCAATCCTTTTGGAGAAAGATTGGCCACTAAATACCGGTGGTTGCTGTAGCTCTTAGCATGACAGTTGTCAAAAATATACCTTTCAAGGGTCTGTAAACCTTGTAAGATGTTAAATGCCGATGATGCTGAAATGCTTCTGGTTGGATATGGTTACTAAATCTGCATTTATTTCTACATTCCTAACTTGGGTTTGTTAAATATTGCACCAGGAATTTTTTGTTAGGCTTTTTTGGGCAATTATAGATTATGAGTTGCCTCGCATTTCAAGTGGCCTGATGGTTTGAATTATGAGATATGGGTGTGGGAAGAAATGGGCAAAGGACTGTTTGAGTTTTGGTTTGTCTTAGTAGATGAGTGGAAGGTTCAGTATTTTCTATCAACAATACCTACATGATACCCAGGTTAGGCTTCCTGGTCGCTGCTTCAATTGCAGCCTATGCAGTTAAGCAGATTAACATCAAAGGCTCGAAGTCTTCAGGTTCTTTAATCAAACCTTCAGGTATTTTATTCTGGAATTGTAAATATAATCCATTTAATTCCTTGTTGCTCGTATTACATTAACAGAAATCCAAGGTTACTTCCATTTACTTGAGACTTTTTGCAGTTGAAACTTTGTTGTGGAGAAGTGTCAATGGCTAATCAATTGATTCATCTGGATTCTAACTGAGTCTTGCTCTTTTGTTATTTTGCTTGACTTCAAGCACACTAATGTCATTGTTTAATGAATTTTGCACAGCAGAAAACGATGATGCACTCATCGAACAACATCATATTGAAGGGGAAGCTAATGAGCAGTTCACTTATTCTAGTGATGGCCTCAAAGAGGTGGTTGTAACTGTGAATCAAATTTATGTTATTTCTATGGCTACCTATTTGTATAGGGAATTTTGAATTTTCTATGTTTATTTATTTCCTCGAGTACAATAGATACCACTGAAGTCTGTATTCTTTTCTTCTTTTTGAAAACACAATAAGTTGTTCTATATATTGCAGGGCGAGGAGAAAGAGGAGAAAGAAGAAGTTAAATTGATTAGTGGCATCATAAACCCGGTTCCGAGTAATCCTCTTGATATTGAAGATGAGATTTTACCGGAGTTATTGCAGGGCGAGGAGGAAGAGGAGAAAGAAGAAGTTAAATTGATTAGT
>CM042199.1:4802510-4805720 GCA_023539305.1 Ilex asprella
GGGCTTTGAACAAATCTGATGAAGTCTTTTCTTTGGCGATGTTCAACGCAACTGACGGCGCGAGGCACAGTCACACAGTCCCTAGGGCTTTGCGATCCAGAACATCCCATTTTGCTTGCTCCATATCCGCTGGCTTCGTGCCATCAATGGGTAAATACAGATCCTTCTGATACAAAATATCCTCCATCTTCATCTCTCAGAACGCGTAGTTCATGCCATTGATCTCGATCTTGACTTTGTCTTCAGCCATTGTGCAAACCTTTGACCTCTGAATCCAGAGCTCTGATACCAATTGTTGAGATTTAAATGTGCTTTAAACCCACAGACAAACACACACAATCAAAGAACAACCCAAGCCTTCGTTCCATGGACTAAGCCTCAAAAATTTTTTCATTAAAAACCGTGCAACATTATTTCGGGTCGGGTCACCATCCGGATCAACACAAAAAACTAGGCTTCACAAAAGCCCAACACACATGGTATGACACCAATGGTTTCTTTACATCATTCTTGATTGCAATAAAATCGCTTGGTGGCACTAATTTTTTGCCATTAGGCTGCTCTCATTTGGCCCAAGATCTAACTTTCAGTGATAATTCAAATATTCAAACATGTTCAAATTTGTGAATGTGCATGTAATTGGTTAGATTCTTCTGAACTTGTCTGGCTTCTTCTGCTGCAGAGCGATATGGCTGCCAATGCCAGAGAGGAGGTGAATAATTTGAGGCACGCGAATGAAGACCTTTTAAAACAAGTAGAAGGACTTCAAATGAACAGGTTCAGTGAAGTTGAAGAGCTAGTGTACCTTCGCTGGGTCAATGCATGTTTGAGGTATGAGCTCCGGAACTACCAGACACCATCAGGGAAAATATCAGCTCGTGATCTCAATAAGAGTTTGAGCCCAAGATCCCAAGAAAGGGCTAAGCAGCTGATGTTAGAATATGCAGGATCAGAACGCGGCCAAGGGGATACAGATGTTGAAAGCAACTTTTCGCAACCATCCTCTCCTGGAAGTGAGGATTTCGACAATGCTTCTGTGGATAGCTCCACCAGTAGATATAGTAACCTCGGTAAAAAGCCTAGCTTAATACAAAAATTAAAGAAATGGGGAAAAAGCAAAGATGACTCGAGTGGTCTGTCATCACCTGCAAGATCCTTTGCGGGGGGCTCCCCCAGGGCTAGCATGAGCCAAAGACCAAGGGGCCCTTTGGAAGCTCTGATGCTAAGGAACGCCGGAGACAGTGAAGCCATCACTACATTTGGTACAGCAGAACAGGATTCTCCTAATTCCCCTGAGACACCAAATCTCCCACACATTAGAACACGGGTTTCTTCCAATGATTCTCTAAATACAGTGGCAGCATCATTCCAATTGATGTCTAAATCAGTTGAAGGAGTACTAGATGAGAAATATCCTGCATATAAAGACCGGCATAAGCTGGCATTAGAGAGAGAGAAGCAAATTAAGGAAAAAGCTGAGCAAGCCAGAGCAGTAAGGTTTGGTGGCAGTTCAAATTCTGCTCCAGAGAGAGGAAAAACTGTAACTTTGCCCCCGAAACTAGCTCAAGTGAAAGAGAGAGTCGTTGTCTCTGGTAATTCAAGTGAGCAACCCAATGATGGCCAGATGGCTGATTCTCAAATGGTCAGCAAAATGAAGCTTGCTCATGTTGAGAAGAGACCTCCCAGAGTCCCTAGACCTCCTCCTAAAGCATCGGGAAGTGCACCTGCTGGTACAAACACACATCCTTCTAGCAGGGTACCAGGCACTCCACCTCTGCCACCTCCTCCGCCGGGTGCTCCACCTCCACCACCACTACCTGGTGGACCACCTCGCCCACCTCCTCCTCCAGGAAGCTTATCGAGAATGGCAGGGAGTGGTGATAAAGTTCACCGGGCTCCTGAACTAGTTGAATTCTACCAATCTCTGATGAAGCGTGAAGCGAAGAAAGATACATCATCTTTGGTTTCTTCAACTTCCAGCACAGCAGATGCGAGGAGCAACATGATTGGAGAGATAGAGAATAGATCATCATTCCTCTTAGCTGTATGTAAAACTCTCTATTCTTTTTATCCTAGGCACATTGCATTTGTGGTACTTAATTTGATTCTACAAAAGATGGTTGTTGTATGGCCTGCAATCAGGTGAAAGCTGATGTGGAAACTCAAGGTGATTTTGTCCAGTCATTAGCAACTGAAGTCCGGGCAGCTTCTTTTACCAACATAGAAGAGTTGTTGTCATTCGTAAACTGGCTTGACGAGGAACTTTCCTTCTTGGTACGCGTTTTGTACCTATATTGCTTGAAATGTGCTATTTATAGTAGATACATTCATGGTTTTAGATTGAAGATAAGTTACTTGGGGGCTAAGCTGTTTAGGGAAACACAATAGTTGTACACCTGCCACGACCTTTACATACTATTGAGGTCTACTCTGCTACAGTTCACTTAGATTAGCTATTTTTTTTGTTCAGTATTGCCAACAAGTGGAAAGAAACATGCATTTATTGAGATCTAGTCGTGTTTTAGGTCAGCTTACTTCAGTACTGTGGGAACATGAAATTAATATAATGAGCGGAAATGACCAGTTTCATTGCTGCATCATATACTTTGTCGCCCATCTATGAATTATCCCTTTAATCTTTGTTTGACAAGGTTGATGAGCGAGCAGTCCTCAAGCACTTCGATTGGCCAGAAGGGAAAGCAGATGCATTAAGAGAGGCTGCCTTTGAATATCAGGACTTGATGAAGCTGGAGAAGCAAGTAACCTCTTTCGTTGATGATCCCAATCTCCCATGTGAAGCTGCTTTAAAGAAAATGTACAAGTTGCTTGAAAAGTAAGTCCAATCTCCTTACATTTGCTTATATCAGTTGCATGAGTGGTAATGATTAATCTTGTCTGTGAACTTGACCTGATATTGATAAGTTTTGACTTCCGTTTTTCAGAGTGGAACAGAGTGTGTATGCACTATTGCGTACTCGGGATATGGCAGTTTCACGATATAGAGAATTTGGCATTCCCGTTGATTGGTTGCAAGATTCAGGAGTTGTTGGCAAGGTATGGTTCAAAGCAAAAGAAAGGAAGTTTGTGATATCTGAATATGTCTTGTTGGTTGGTTTATGTATCATGCATTCAGTCACTAATAAGCAAACTAATACGATTACAAGGACCAATGGTACTCCTTGTCTTATGAAGGCTTTGCCTTCCTTGAGG
>CM042199.1:4825720-4858051 GCA_023539305.1 Ilex asprella
TATCAGTTCCCATTCTTGGTAGGGTAGCCAAATCCAATGGGTAGCCATACATCTCATGGAATTTATATCTATTAGTAATAAATTCGTATTTTAAAATATTACATAATATTAAAAATTAAATTGATTTTAAAATATTTATATTTTATAAAATTGAATTAAAATTAAATTAATATTTTAACTATAATTATGTTTATATAAATTGAGAATTAAACTTATTATAATACTAAATATAGATAGCTCTGTCTTTCACAAATTTATACACACACACTGTTATGGCCAAACTTCAATACATATGCATATAATACGTCCTTTTGAATCTCTCTCTCTCTCTCTCTATCTCCTCTTGACACCTTCCTCTCTCTCATCTTCACTTTCCCCAACACCACCACGATGGTGTTACTGTTTTCTCTCTCCCCACCAGTCTTTCTCCTCTCTCTCTTCCTCATCGTTCTCCTCACCCTCCCAGATCTCTCCACCACCACTGACTACCTCAAACTCCCACTCCTCCACAAAACCCCATTCCCCACCCCATCTCAGTCCCTCATCTCCGACTCCCACCGCCTCTCCGCCCTTCACCACCGCACCCACAACCCCCAACTCCAGCTTCCCATCACCTCCGGAGCATCTACAGGCTCCGGCCAGTACTTTGTCGATCTCCGCCTCGGCACACCATCCCAATCTCTCCTCCTCGTCGCCGACACCGGCAGCGACCTCGTCTGGGTATCGTGCTCCGCTTGCCGGAACTGCTCCTCCCACCCACCCAACTCTGCCTTTTTGGCTCGCCACTCAACCACATTCTCTCCCCACCACTGTTTTGACTCATTTTGTCGGCTCGTCCCACACCCCAAACACAGTCCTTGCAAACACACGCGCCTCCACAGCCCATGTCGCTACGAATACTCTTACGTCGACGGTTCAATGACCAGTGGTTTCTTCTCTCGTGAAACGACGACGTACAACACTAGCTCCGGCAGAGAAGTAAAGCACCAAAATCTAGCCTTTGGTTGTGGGTTTGAAGTTTCTGGGCCGAGCCTCTCTGGCCCAAGTTTCAATGGGGCCCACGGAGTCATGGGTCTTGGCCGTGGCCCCATCTCCTTGGCCTCCCAACTGGGCCGGAAGTTTGGTGACAAATTCTCCTACTGTCTCATGGACTACACTCTCTCTCCTCCTCCGACGAGTTATCTCTTAATCGGCGGCTCCCATGACGGCGTTGGCAGTGAAATGTCGAAAATGACCTACACACCATTACAAACTAATCCCCTATTTACTACATTTTACTATATTGGGATCAAGAATGTCTTCATTGATGGTGCAAAATTACCAATAAACCATTCAGTTTGGGCCATTGATGAGTTGGGCAATGGTGGGACCGTGGTGGACTCGGGTACGACCCTGACTTACTTAGCCAACCCGGCTTACCGTCGGATCCTAACGGCGTTTAAACGGCGAGTGAAGCTGCCAAGCCCAGACGAGCCGACTCTGGGTTTTGATCTTTGTGTCAATGTATCTGGCGTGTTAAGACCGAGTCTACCCAAGCTGAGTTTCCAACTCGTGGGTGACTCAGTGCTCTCGCCGCCTCCGGGGAACTACTTTATAGACTCGGCAGAAGATGTTAAGTGCTTGGCATTGCAGCCAGTTACGTCGCCGTCGGGTTCCTCCGTGATTGGCAATCTAATGCAACAAGGGTTCCTTTTTGAGTTCGACAAGGATCGGTCCCGACTCGGTTTCACACGGCACGGTTGTGCACTACCATGACTCACTGAGTCAAGGTGACATTGATTTGTTTTTTCAAATTTTAATAATCAATTGTTGCTGCTTAATAGTAATTATTTTTGGTTCTGTGTAGTTCTGTATTTTAATTGGACTTTTGGGCATTTTTTTTCTTTTGTTGTTGTAAATTGTTTCAATAGTTGAGTTTAATCTTTGATAATCGATCTTAAATGCAATCCATTTCTATATTGTCATTAAGTGTAGTCACCTTTGTTTCTTAAAAACATGTTTTATCGCAGCTCATGTTACAATTATTGCTGCTGAGTTTGAAAAAATAATCGCAAAACACTTGCACTATAATCACAAAAGAAAAGAAAAAACAAATGTGAGGAGAGAGAGAGTTGTTTTGGTTGGCTTTTTGCTGTTGTCTGATTGCTGTTTGAAACTTTCACGTGAAATTCTTTATGAAATGGACGTTGTCTCTTTTTTCTGTGGTACATTCTTTTGTTGGGTCACCAATACCTCTGTTCGGCTGCCATTTTAGCTAATATGATGTCACGTCATGTCCTTCTAAATTTATTTTAATTCAATTTCATTAATCATTGTAGTAGATATGCTGATACTTACTTTCAATTTATTAATCGTATTGAAATTAACGCCGCCAATGATTCAGCATCAACCACTTTGAAATAACCAATAACTAATGCACTCTATTTTAATTCTACTGGATGGGTGCTTTCCAGCAATATACTGAGATTGTGATATGTAGGATGATGAACTTGAAGTGATCAAAAAATTGGGAAAAGGATCGGGTGAACACTCGGCATGAGAGTCATTAGTACTGCGTATTTTCTAGATTTAGTTTGCGTCTCTTTATTCATCTTTTTGAGGGGTATTTATACTTGAACTAATAATGATTGCAAGATTTTGAGTCTCATCTGCATATTTAATAGCTCGCACTCGCTTTCATGCGTAATTAATGTTGTCCCATCAAATCCTCACAAGATCGATTCACTCGGGCAATTGAAACCCTACTCGGCACCTGCCTAGCCTTAATGGCACTATTTTCGACCATTAAATACCATTGTTCAGTACTTGACACCTACACCTGAATATTCACTGCTCGGGAATAAGTACCTCTCAGGTTTCATCGAGGACAGAAGGTTGGCACCTTCACAATTAATGCTTTGTACTGATCATTGCCCTCACACTTTTCGAGGACCTGAATGCGCATTTAATAAGCTATCATATCTTCTTTAATGTCAGGTCCAAGTGGTGTACTTGGCCTTTCTAGGCTTTAACTCCTCGGTGCCACCTCTAGGCGCCCTTTGCGCTCCTCACCAGTTATAATGATCCACGTGTTGACTTTGCAGCTATTGAGCCACCTAAAGTCCCGTTAACTGCCCATCAGCCTTCGTTTTCTTTGCGTTGTGGGACAGGTGTCGCACGGAGAATGAATGCTTCTTCAACACACTTAGGATTTAGGGGCAGTTACTCGCACGTCCGGCGTCGATTTTTTCAAATCTGCAGCACTTGATGGTTTTGCCTATTTGATTCTTGCCTACAGAGCAATCAGTATAAATATGGGGATTCATGGCTCATTCGAGTCTTTTTGGATCTTCGAACTCTAAACTGCAATTACCTCCCGAGCAACTCTTCATTTCCCCTGGAGCAAATCCCACGAAGCCACTAAATCTGTAAGTATTGCTTTGTTTACACTTTCCTCCTCATCTTCCCTAATCTCTTCCACTCATCCATCAGAACTCCCAATGACCAACATAAGAAGGACCAAGGTTATAGGGGAACCTTCCATGTCCAGGGCACACAGGAAACCTAGTAGGCCTAGCAATACAAGTCGTTTGAGGAGAACTTAGGTGATTGATGCCAGCTTGCAGGTGTTCAAAGTCACCTACAACATCCCATCGTCTGTCTTTACTTTTGTTTTTGACCCCGTGTTCCATTCGGTCACTATGGGTAGCGTAGAACTAATGTTCTTCCATACCAATCGTGGAGGGAAGGTCAGATTTCCCTTTCTTCCTCTTCTGTTAAGAGTTCTCATGCACTTGAAGTTTTTTCCCGTTTAGTGCTGCATTTGCCTTTTTAGGATAGTCATGGGCGTAGTAGCCCTAAATGCTCAGCTTAGAGTGAACCTTGGGGTAGATGAGATTCTGTTTTGCTATGACTTGAAGCTAGTCAGCGGCAGCAAATACTACTTATAGGCTCGAGATCACTCTATATACTTAGTGACGCATATGCCCGACACAGACAAGGGATACACCCAGTATCTCATCATGCTCGGCGATATATGAGAGAAGGGTGAAGGACCCGAGTATGACGGCCTCTATTACTCCTAAGTACTTAGGGATCTAGGTGGGCCTTTAGTCAATTCCTGCACCCATCGATCGTCATTTTTGTTCCTCATTTTGTTTGACTTTGTGTTCTTCTCTGCAAAAGGATATAAGAAGGATGCTGCCCAGCCTTTGAAATCCTTCATTGCCTTCGAAGATCTCATCAAAGTTTGGTCCTACAATCCAAGCGATCCACTTGTTTGGTAGCCCACATATTCCTCTGCTATCGCCCCGATTACACCAGGTTGTCTCAAATTCCACCACCCTTTGACTCTTCTATCTGGGTGGACCACTCCTCAAAAGAAGAAGGCGAAGAGGAAAACCTTGAGGAAGACCCTGACTATGACTCAAAATGCACTCTATCTCGTCCATCCGAAATGTTTCGCATCTCTCCCATCATTGCAGAAAGTCTGGAGGTAGCCTCTGAGGCCGCCTTGATCTCGGGGCCTAGTGACCCTTCTGGCATGACACTAATTATTGAGCCTCCACATCCCCCTCATTTGCGCCAACAAGAGCGTTGACATCATCATCATCATTAACAACAACAACAACAAGAAGGACTAGAAGTCCCCCCGAAGGTTCAAGATCAGCGCCGAAGGCACCAAGAGGAACCCTTAGAGCCAAGTGATGATCGACAGAGGTAGCGCCAAGGTCGGGATACTGACCCAACCACCGAGTGTGGTGTCAAATAGCAATATGATGTCCTAGCGCCCTCAGGTCCACTCGTTTAGTCAAAGAGTGATATATATCGGTATCTTAGGACAACCACAGTCAGAATGTCGCTGACACCATGACTTCCAAGCATGCCTCCATTTCGTTCACCTCTTCCCAATATCTTATGGCATATTGCCGAAGAGTCCCACCACTCCTATGTTCGAGTGTCAGGAGTGCACCAATGTCTTTGGGTCTTTTGTTACTAGTGATAAATAGAGCGACAAATAGCTTGGACATCTGCCTCTAATACTTAACATTCTTCAAGGCTAAACTCTCATAATACTTTATGGCAGTGTCCCCAAAGCTCATAGGGGAACACTCGGTATAGTAATATTTGATCAGTATTGTAGATGGACATCAGTTGCTTATACTGTCGTAGGTGATTCTCGAGGCTCGTCCTCCCGTCCTAAACCTTAAAACGAGGGACTATAAACTTCTTCGCCAGCTCGATCTCCTTGATAGCTCGAACAAATGGCTAGACAATCTTGCTCGTCTTTAGTGTCATCATCTTTCCTTCGAAGGGGTATCCGGCGCTTAGCATCCAAGAGGTCTTTTCGGGGTCTTTTGTTCCCAGGCCCCCTCGTAGTTGAATCTGTGCTGGACTCTACCACCTCAGTACCTCCCCCGAGAGTCTGTAGCGAAGATCCCTACTGGACAGATCCAACCTACGCCTTTTGCTACCTTCAAAACTCTCCTTGGTGACGCATCCTCCATAATGCCACGAAGCGCGTTTCTCACCCAAGCCTTCATGCAAGCCACTTCCCAGGACTTCCTACCTTGAGTCCCAGGAATCACTCTAGTGGATACTCGGATCCTTGCACCTGTTATTGCATCAGATGGTTCCCTTCGATCGCTCGAAGTCATCGAGTCGAGTCCGCACATTGGTGTTGTCTTTCTTAAGTCATTTCAAACGTTTTTCCATCCATTTTTTTATTAACTGAACGATTTCGCGAGCCAAGATGCCTTGCCCCCCAAGGCTCTAGTCCATTAGTACCGTCTCCTGAGAGACGCGTTGGGCACCATTCGACAGGCTGAATGAGGGTGATTCAACGTTAGTTGTGAGCTGGCTAGCTTCCGTGTTTCTCACGCGTAGACTATTCCCCAACTCTCCTTGAAATCACATGTCCACCATAACGTTTACGCTACGGGGAAAGTTGGTCCTTTGTTCCCACAGACGTCGTCAAATTGCATGAGTGCTTTCTTGCAATATGTTGAGATATCGACCTACAGGATGATGAACCTAAAACGATCAAAAGGTTAGGAAATGAGCCGAATGAACACCCGACTAATCCCTCCGAAACTTAAGTCAGTCGACCTGAGAATCATTAGCATTGCGTATTTTCTTCATACCTTTGTTCATCTTTTTTAGGGGTATTTTATACCTAGGCTAGTAATGATTGCATGATCTTTGAGTCTCATTTTCACATTTAATGACTCGCACTCGCATCCATGTGTAACTAATGTTGTCCCATTAAATGTTCTCAAAACTGATTTACTTGGTCGATCAGAACCCTACTCAGCACCTGTCGAGCTTTAATGTCCCTATCTCCGACCATTAAATATCATTGCTCGGTGCTTGACACCTACGCTCGAGCGTTCACTACTCGGGAATAAGCACCCCTCGGGTTTCACCGAGGACAGAAGATCGGCGCCTTCGCAATTAATGCTTTGTATTGATTACTATCCTCACACTTCTCGAGGGCATAGATGTATATTTAATGAGTTGTAGCCACTCATGACCCTCTTTAATGAGCTGTCATATCTTCTTTAGTGCCAAGTCCTGGCAGTGTACTCGGCCTCTCCAGGATTTAACTCCTCGACGCCACCTCTAGACATTCTTTGTGCTCCACACCGACTATAATGATCCACGTGTCGACTTCACGACTACTAAGCCGTCTAAAGTCCCGTCACTACCACTGCCAAGTGAAAAATATTAGATTTTACAAATTATAATGTAAAAGTTTTCACGTCAAAATGAAGGACTAAATTAAGGACTAATTGCAACACTAGTTGTCTTAGACGTATTTAGTTTGAATCGTAATAATTCTTTGAAGTCAAACCGTTAGAGATTTATTATTCATGAATAACATAATTTCGACGTGAATGACCTACTTTTATCCGTGTAAATTGATCTGAATACTCTTAATCGTTGAAAAAAAAAATATCAAAACAACTATTAGTCGAGATTTGATCCTTCTGACACCTCCACCCCAAAATTCTTTTGTCACCCTGACCCATTAGGCAAGGATAAATCTAAGATTCCCCCCCCCCCCCCAAAATGAAAATCACACTAAAGTTGATCATGGGTAGTAACATTATTGTTGGATTGATTTGTAGTCAATTGATTGGGAAAAAAAAAAAGATAAGGTAATATAAAATTATAAAATAAAAATACTTTACATGTGTCAAAATTGTTACCAAATTAAGTGGAGATATAATTATAGAAAAAAATTATTTTTTGACACTATAAACAGACCCATTAAGCAAAGTTACCAATGTATCCATGGATGATTGACGAGATTGTTTGCGTTGGACGTATAGAGATACTCTATGGCCTGCTTTGGTGGCATTATAATGAGGCTATTTTGAGTGGCCCCCGGTGGATAGTTACTTCATCTTTTTTGTTTCATCTATATTCTTGTGTATCTCTTGTATTTTATTTCAAAATTTATTTTGCTCGCCATTGTCACTATTTTGGTATGAGTTTCTTCTGCGAATCGTGACTTACCCCCACGTTTTCAAGTAGTGCACTATCATTGTCATCTCCTTCTCTTGGATCGCACCTCTCGATCTCATTGAGCTTTCGGCTCTCATATGCGATAGGGTTATCTTATTGTATTAGCACACCCCCTATGACCTAGTCTTGATTTTAATCAAAAAATTGTTGAGGCTTAGTTGAGGTGAAAATAAGAACTATTTGTAATCCTAATCTTTGATAATAAACCTTTATCGTTGCATATTGTATGTAAATGTAAGTTTATAAGTTTAACCGCACAAATTTATATGTTCCCATTTTATTTTGTTGTTGTTCTAATGTTGACCACTCAATTCTTAGTTATCCTTAATTGAATTCGACTTAAACTCAAGATAATCCGACTCGCTTTAAACTTTTATAGAAAAGGGAATAATTCTCAAAATTAGGCACAAATAATTTAAAATACAGGGTAAAATGTATTAAGGTTCATCCCAATTAGAACACAAGTGGATTAGCAACTCAGCGTCATCAATGCACGACATACTCAATGTTTTTATTATTGTTGTAGTACTAAAGAAAAATGTTAAAAATAGTTACCATAATAATGATAAAAATAATTGTCATAACAGTAGTAAAAATACTCACAATAATAATGAAAATATTCACAAAAATGATAAATTACCCACAAAAATAATAAATTTTTAGTTTTAAAATAATTCATATTAATTGTAAAATACTCATTAAAATAATAAATTTTAAAAGTACGATAATATTTTTTTTTTTGTGTACCGTTGTGAAGTCCTAAAAAGTACAAGAAATTTGAAAGAAGCCCCCTCATTTATTTGCTTTTACTCTTTGCTTCTTCCTAGCAATTAAGGCCACATGTAAAGTCTTCCTTTCTTTTGCACTTGGTTGTACCCCCTTTATAATGGCTACTCTTACAGAAAAGGCTCATTACTAAGATCACACGTTCAACAATGGCCAGCTCACCCAGCTCTAATAATGGCAATTGGCAAGTGGGATTGCAGTGAGAAAGCTTTTTGAGTAATGGTGTCTACGCTACATAGCTTATTAAAGTTACTTATCAAATGAATGTGAATAGTTGGACCATTAGGTTTCATTTAAAAAAAAAAATTAGTATGACCTATTGTTCTAAGATTATTTTTTTTTTGTTTAATGGTCAGGGATTTTTGGATTAGTTTATACGCATCTCGATTAATTCTATTTTCAATCCAATCAAAAACATGTTATCTACATTACGAATTGAGACATTTTGAGTGTTGCGAGTAGCGTTATAAGTTATCTTTCTCATTTCTTAAGTAAAATGGAAAATGCTATGACACCCAAAAAAAATCAGTACTATAATGAATAATGATCTTTGGCGGCTGATTTTAATTCGAATTATTTATAGTAATTGATGATTGAAATAATAAATATATATATTTGTCATCTTGTAATCGACATGCATAAAATTACTTCACAAAAATCTAACCCCAAGTGATTTGCCTGTCTATCCCAGTCTAACTACTCCACACCGAGATGTTTGGTCTGATTCTGATCTCATGGGAATAGTTTGCAGTCTGCATCACAAATTAAGTACATTTTGTGATGGACTAGGATTGGCCTGGCAACCACCATATGCTATTTCTGTCATCCACCTCTCACCAACTGCCATTTTCCTATCATGAATCTTGTTTTTATTTTATTTATTTATTTTTTGTTATAAGGTATTTAAATTTGTATCGATTATTCTATCTAGTTTTGAGTCAATTATTGTAATTCGAACTAGTTTAAGGATATGTGTTCTGAAGAACAAAAGTGGTTAGCTCTTAAGGAGCTGTTTGGTAAATGGGTATTTTTTTTTTTGGGGGGGGGGGGAAGCTTGACAAGATGGCTTTGGGAAAAAATAGTTCAATAGATCCCAAAACCCTTGTTTGGATGGTTTTTCAAGCTATGGACAACAGTTCCGCCCCATAGCTGACCTGATATCTTAAACTCTTTAATTTGATTTTCGGTCAAGCTATATTTGAATTAATGAGACAAATGTCATTTGTATTCCTGAGTTAAACAAATATGAGTATGAATTAGATTAACCAGTAGACAATATAGTTGATAATGGATGGTGATGATGCACAAAATCGCCTTCGTGCAAGATCAACAGTCAAGAGAATGATAATGTATAATTAAAGAACAGTAAATAGACAATCAATGGCAATCAATGATAAAACGGTAAATATAGAGTTAACACCAAAATTTATAGTGGTTCGGTCCGGGTGACCTACGTCCACTTTCTCAAATGGCAGCGGTGGCCGGCGATCTTTATTAATGTATCAAGGTACTCCAAAGAGTTTACAGTGCTTAGAGAAAGGGAGAGAGAGCAGTGTGTGTGAGGGATTCAGAGGCATAGTGTGTAGAGATCAAGATCATGCCCCTTCATGTGGAGAGGGGCTTACATTATATAGGCTAGGGTTATGGCGGTGAGGCAGTGACGTGAGGAAGAGGAGCTCTACTATTTTAGTAAGTACAACTTAGATAGGAGATCTTCGTATTCCGTCTTTCTCTCCCTCGTGTCCCTATTTAGTCGGAGGAGGACTCTCAGCTGGATTGGACTTGATCCTCGTGTTGAGCTTCGACTCATCTTGAGTTTGGACTTGTCTTGAGTAGGCTTGGACCTGCGTTGAAGTCAAGAGGGCCTGTGTTGGAATACCAAGGTGAAGAAAGGGAGGCAAGCCATTGGCGGCGCCCATTTGGAGACCGCATGGGCGGCGCTCCCTTGGGGTACCCTTGGGCGGCGCCCACTTGGGCTCCTTGGGTGGCGCCCCCCCTTTGGGGATCCTTAGTGTGGCTTCTTGTTCTTTTAGTGATTTAGACTCCTTCTTGATGGGTTGACCCAGTTTTGATTTGGGCCTTCTCGGTTTATTTTTGTTGGGCTTGGCCCAGTTAATTTTGAGCTCGTCAGATGGATTTCAGCTTTGGCTACCCATCCAAAAACTCAGAACGTCCAATGGGCTCCTTGCTTACATGACAATCCAAACGGCCCATTTGCAGCCTGCTCACCCCGCAATAAGAATGGGTCACAACCCAAATAAGAGAGTCAAGTGACATCCAGGTCAATATGCTTTTGCTCGATCGCATCTAGCTCAGGGACAAGGAGCTCGGTACTCTTTAGATCCCGAACATATCCCGTCGCGCCACGTGTTTAGAGGACAGTTTGTGGAGCCACTAACGAACATGTATTCACTAGTAAAGTGAATATTAGTGCACATTCCGTTTAAGGATCATGAGCACGATTTGCGTCAGAATGATAAGTACCACTACAAAACAAAAAAATAGGGGATCACAGAATCAATCAAGGAAATGAGAAAATCACATAAAACCCTAGATAATTATATATATACATAGAACACTATCACGTTGTATAAATGGTTTCGAAGTGATCTGTATTTACAAGACACTGCATGCAAAAAGCTCTAAGTTAAGAAACCTACTGTAACTTTTTTCTCAAAGTAATATAAACTTCAAGGAGCAAAAGTCTCCATTGTAATGAACATAACCTTGATCATTTTACTAATTTAAACCACGTATATGCTATTTTTTATCCAACTTTATCTCTTTCTTCTCTGTTAGTCTAAATATTCATATTACTCCCCCCACTAGGTCAAAAAGTTGCGGCTCTGTACTTGAGCCAAGTATTTTCGAGCATCATCAATAGTCATTTATAAGACAAATATATTATGTAGTGATATATTTGTGAGTTTTATATGTATATGTGTTGCGTACTAAACATGAGTATATATTGAATTTAACATTGAATCTCTTCTTTGTAAGAAGATGTTTGAGTTTGGGGAAGTCGATCAAAACCCTCCCTAAAAATCTATCCACACAATCTTTAAAAGATATAAGAAATATCGAATCTAAGACCTCTTACGTATAAAAATATATACATGACTATTAAATCACCCCCTAAGGGTTTCATGTTTTTTTTCTTTTTTTGATATCCTAAGTGAAATTTTTTTATGCAAAATATAGTAAGTGAATCCAGGACGCGTGTGCACTCCAAAAAATTAACAAGTTCCACTGAAAGGTAGTTTGGTAGTGTAGTCACCCCGATGGGCTGCCCAAAAATACCCGTCTCTTAGTAGGTTAAGGGGCGAGAATTTTTCTAGCAGGTTGTCTTGAACCCGACCCATTGATTTGTCAAAGGTGGAGCAGGTCTGCCCGTAACGGACATGGGCCACAAAAATCCGGCTGTCGGGCTGGGCCCATTCGTTGTCGACCAGTAGATTTTGTTGGTCCCAGCAGATGATGCTTTAAAGCACAACTTCCAAAGAAAAAATTATGAATATATAACAAATAAATTTTATCAAACCTCATCTAAAGTACGGATATACATGAAACTCCTAAAATTTCAATGGTATTTCAAGTGATTGAGAAGATGAATTATAAATTAAACTGTTATGAATTTAAATTTTGACAATTTATTAGGATCGGATTATAATAAATTTATTTGTGACATAAATGACCTGTCGTTGACTATAGTGTAGTTCAACTGACCCGAATACTCATCACTGTTAAAAAAAGTGATTCTTAATATCACACATGTATATATACACGTGTGTGTGTATATATACATATAATTAGCTGAGACTCTTTAGAGAGCTCATAATGGAGCTAGGAGTCCTTTCTATCATTTAAAACAGCACAATTCAATATTTTTCTACCCAAAACTACAATCTTTTTTTGATAGGCCATGTCGGAAGTGGCACGTACGCAAGTTACAACTTGCATCCGTCACATAGTGACTGTTATCGTTATTTAAAATTATGGTCATCGATGTTTTATACGTAATTTTGCCGACAGTGTCCACACCATCAAACACTTGATAGTATGTTTTCATTAATTTATTACAAGGAGACACATTATGAGAGACTGCCCTACTTAAATTATTATCTCTCCTAACTGTTTTCTTAGCTTTTAGGCCCACCCTTCCTCAAAAGATTCAAGAATACTATGCTCATGAACTTTTTTTTTTCCACTTTCTTACATGAAATTCATGATAAATATACACCTACACCTAGTGAGATGCATGAAAGTAGCAATGCAAACCAACAGTTTTAGTAAAATTATTGCCTTCTGCTAGTTACATGACATATTTAATAGGGGCACATTAGCCATGTCTCCCATTTCTTTCGATATACATTTTAGGATTAATTGTACTGAACGTCTCTAAAGTACGAGGTTTGTCTTATTTTGGTCTCCAATATTTTAATTACAATATTTTAATCTTTGAAGTATTGAATATATTTCTATATAATCCCTCAAGTAGACAACGTTTAGAATACTAACGATTTTTAATTATAAACTTGTCACAAAAAAATCTAAATATGGGCAAAAAAAATAATTTGTATAATTCTTGACCAAATTTCTACTCAAATTTTGGTCAAAGAGCTACCCAAATTACTCAAGTTTGGTTATGACTTATCCAAATTTTAGTCAAAAGCTGTACAAATTATTTTTTATTTATATTTAAGTATCATATGACAAGTTTATGATAAAAAAAATTTATGAGCTCAAATCTAATTGGATTTGGCCCAATAATTCTAGTAGACCCAAATAAGTTAAAAGGAAGGTCAAGCCCCGTATGTGAATCTGACACGGCCCAAGGTCCAAGGAGTCCAAGAATAATTATAGCATGTGGGGTGTAATCATCGGGATACTCACTCTCGAATATCAAGGCTACATTTAATTGTATTTATCTTTTGTAGCTATCCTCCACCGAAAGATTAGTACATTTATCCTCACGTCACCACCTCACCTAAGAGTTTTGTGCCTATAAATTATAAGTTCTCTTTAAATGAGGTGGCATCTATCTCTCTACACCTCATTACACCTCCCTACACACTTTCTCTCTCCTAGTTATTGTACCTCTCCTGGAGCACATCTCTCACGGAACTCTCTCTCTCTCTTACTTTATCATAAATAAAGGCTATCCGGCCACCGTTGTCATTTTCTGGAATAGAGTAGGTCATCCAGACTAAACTACTATATATCTGTGTGTTGACTCGATATTTACACTACTGTCATTGATTGATTTATTTATTGTTCATTAATTACAATTTATCACACACTTAAGTGTTGATCCTACATAAATCTATTTTGTATATCATAAAAAATTATTAACAATTTGAATATTGTCTACTTAAAAGACCACATAAAAATATATTCAATATTTTAGTATACAAAATTCCCGTCTATAATAGAGTCTAAAAGAGATATACGACATGCAAACTTACTTCTATTTTGTAAAGGCTGATTCTTGGAGTTACAATTTTTTCACTGTGACACCTAAACAGTCGTATGCCTTCCACCAGCCCGCAGGGTGAAAGGTGGTGTGTTTAGGTCTTGCTTACAATCACCCAATGGGCTTGGATCGGATTGATGTGGTCAGAACCGAGATTTAATCCTGTGCCACTATGGAGTTTACACTGAATCTATGGATTGGGCTTCAATTGACTGGGCCAAAAATAATATTTATAGTGAGAAAATTGGAAGGAGATATATCGAATTAGATTTAATTGTAAAAAAATACGTAAAAAAAAATATTGCGTAATTAATGTAATAACCTATTGAAGGCAATTTGGTAATTTCTTTATTTTGTTTGTGGCAGTTTAGTAATTTTTCTATTTTGTCTAATTTCGAAAATTAATTAAAATTCATAATATTTTTTTAATTACTTAAACTTGGGTTATTACAATTAATTCCTTAATTTTGATACTCATTTATATCTAAGTACATTATTTGAATTTTATTGATTTTTTTGTGACATTTTTGCCATCCATTAATCCATGTGTATTTAATGCATCACTTTTCTTTGAAAAATGGTGCATTAAACATTAATTAGTTTTATGAGGGGAACTTTAATACATGTTTAGACATGTATATATATATACACGTACATGTACTTGTCTGAAATTCAAAATTTATATTCATGTATATAATTTGTATTTAGACAAGTATATATATATGTATATATATACTAATTTATATATAAATGTGAATTTATATATATTTCCAGTTAAATCTCATATCTAAATTTTGAATTATCTTTAATGCACCTTGATTCATAAATATTTTTTTTGAAAAGTGATTTTATTTTCAAATTATATTTATGCATTAAATATTTACTACTACTAGTTTTATAAGAGAATTTTAATATTTTGTTTATTTTAGAATATATCACTTGTTTGAATTTTAAAATTTGTTAATATCTGAACTCCATAATAGTGTAACAAATACACTGCAACAAAGACAGGGTAACAATACACTATAACAAAAATAATGTTCAATAGTTTTGTGTATGTAGTAACAAATTCAAAACGGATATGGACTGTTTTGAATGAAATTATGTGAAAATATATGTTTGACAAAATATAATAGTACAATATTTTGTGTATGTAGCTTGTTACACTTTTATTGTTACACTATTCGGATATTAAATTAATTTAAAAATAAAACCACTTTTCAAAATAAAAAAAACGTATGAATCAATGTGCATTAAATATAATTTGAAAATAAAATCACTTTTAAAAAAACGCATGAACCAAGGTGCATAATTTGAAAACAAAATCATTTTTCCAAAAAAAAATTAGCATAAATCAAGGGAGGATATACAAATATAGAACATTAAAGTGTGTGTATATATATATATATACACACACACTTGTTACTTGTTTGAATTTATATAAATACGTATATATAAACGTATAAATATATAAATATTGCATCAAATTATATATATACAAATACATATATATATGTATTAACAAATAAATATGAATCAAAGTACATTCAAGATAAGAGATTTTGAATTAAATGACATTAAAATGAGCATTTACGTCTTTGTATCTCAGTTGTGTACTTTTGTCCAAAATATTTTGTTCTATATATTTTTTGTCAAATAATTCTAATTAGGTGTACCAGCTTCTAAAGATCTATATTTATAGATGGTGTCGTTTTAATTGATAGAAACAACAATAGCTCAACTGGGAATAAACGCACTCGTTTGGTTGTCGTATAATAAAAAAAAAATTAGCTACATCCCTTCTAGTTTATCATATTTTCAAGGACATTCTTTTTATTTTTAAAATTTTCATTGACACCCTCTATTAGATTAAAAATATTTACTAGAATGCAATTTTATTAAATTGCCATGATATATTTGAGAAAAAAACGTCATCCACACCATTTTTAGATAGATATATCTTCAATGAGACCCTCTTTTTTTTTTTTAATTTACGTATTAAAAATTTATTTTTTACGTATTAAAATTTGATTCGATTAAAAATTATATTTTTTATGTATTAAAATTTGAGCCAATTGAAATTCTATTTGAGCCGATTAAAAATCAAAATATTTTTAATTGGCTCAAATCAAATTTTAATCAACTAGTATTGAATTTTAATGGCTTGAATTTTGATACATAAAAAAAAATATAAATTTTAATCGAATCAAATTTTAATGAATTGAATAAAATCTAATCTGATTCCAGTTATTGGAAATCAAAAAAGTCCAAAATGATCACCCGAACTAATTTGGAGCACATGTATCATAACAAAAGGAAAAAAAAAACATAAAATTCACTATCTATCTGTGGAATGGTGGAGGTTGTTTGTGGCTTTCATAACAAAACAAGAACCATCTAGTGTACTGCACATGTATTCCACCATTTTTACTTTCTGCAACTCATTTTGTATTCAAACAGGCATGCATTTGCGCATGCCTTTCTTTGCAAACCCATAATTTATGATCAATCTACTTTATGCATATGTACCTGTGTGTTCATGAGAGAATGTAGAGTGGGTTACAACAGCTACAATACATTATAGTCAAACACCTGATCATTATTACTGTCTGTGAAGCTCAAGAAATTAAAAAGAACAAAAAAAAAACCAAGTTTTTAGGCTTAGCATTACAGGGGTACATCATTTAACTTCATCATAGTCTCTAAGTGGCATTTAAGTTACTGTTGGTTTGTAGACATTATTAGTGCTTCACTTTCGGCTAATCCTAAAATAAATAAATGCAAATTATTGAATGAGTTTAAGTTATCATGTGTGGAGAATAGTGCAAATAGGGTTTAAGCTAAACATTTATCACTTGGTCTCGTTACCGTAATGGACCTTTTATCTCCCAATAAATGTTCTCACAAATAATGGTTGATTACGGTGCTAGATGAACCCATTTAAGTGATGTGTGGTGTGTCTACATTATTTACTCCGAGCGTATATATATGGATTTTTCTTCGATTAATGATGGCGCAAGACTCCTAGTAGAGAAGAGCCTACGGGTGATTCACGAAGAGCGAACGCTTGTAAAGAGTGATGGATAAGTCTCACCGAAGATTTAAAAGACGATTATGGTTTACACATAAAAATAATAGTTTTATGAGATATCACGTGACACGTGTAACTATTTTACATATAAAAAAAATGTGAAAGACAAGTAATACATTACGAATAAGTTCGTTGCATACCAACTTATTTTTTTTTTTAGATGAATTTGAATTCCAAGTAGGTTTGAATAGTCTGTCCAAATATCAACTCTTTGACAACACATTTCCTTAGAAACTTTAGCAGATTTGACTCTACAGAACAAAGAAACATCCTCTGACCCAGGAAAGATAGAAGAATACTTTCTCATTCCTTGATTAAGACAGCTAAATCTATGAACCACAGCTTCAGTCAATGCATCGAGACTGCTTTTTTGGGGCTTTTTGAAGGGTTGAGTTTTTTATGGAATTTCAGTGAAAGTTAAGATATTTTAATTTCTCTGGCCCCCCAGTGCAGATTGTTTTGATAGAGAGAAAACTTGGTTCGCCAAATGTGACCGTCCAAACATAATTGTTTTGACTTTGGGGAAACTTTGATTTTTTCTGTTCACTTTCCGACAGCCAACACAGTCATTGCATTACTTTGATGTTCTAAGACAATCTTAAGATGTCTCTTTCTTGAGATTCTCTTTGTATGAATTTGTTCTGTCTTCTTGTTGATGCTATCATGTTAGTTTTTCGACAGGTTTCATTCCATATTAAGTAGGCAAGAAAGAATTTTGATTTCTACCCTAATTCACTTCCAAGTTTTTTGGAACTGCATTTCAAAATCTTGCTAATTACTAGAAATGAAAGTTACTTTCGATTCGCTCGGATTGATTTACAAAGAGTGAGACGCAAAACACGCATCTATTAGACCATTTCTTGACTTGTGTGTGTCCTCTTTATGCATGAATCATGTTAATCTTCTTTATATCATTTCAATTTTAATGAGCTCAAGTTACTTGCATAATAAAGCCCGTATTTTCAACCAAGTGGCTAGAAAATTTTCCTACGCACTTAAGATTATACAAGGAGAGGATTCAAGGAATCCCACGTGAGATTGAGACAACACACTTTCAAATTTATTGGTGTATTGGACGCCCCATTTGTTCTAAAGAATTTTATATTTGATCAGTTTAAATCAAAATAGAATCGGAATAGAAAACAAGAGATCACAATAATCTAACTAAAGTCGTCTCGAAAATCTTGTGGTTCTCTGGTACTTAGCTGACGTTAGCGCTCTAAGCTACTGCCTAAAGTGCTATGGAATAGTACATGAAATCACAAATATCATATTTTGAAGAATATAGGAATATGAAAGATCAAATTTGATGTCCTTTGTAAATATAAAGATGATTCTTTTTCTTTGAGTTTGGAGATATTTGACATTAGAACACGCAAGTCTTATTTTGGAAAGTTTAATTGTCTCTCCAATGTTTTAATATTGCCCCCGTCCCACTTGTGAAATTTTAAGGTCGGAAAACCACGATTATACTATTCACCCTAAATATATAGATTCCAGTTGAGAGGTTAATCGTCTTTCTATAATAGGTTGAAATTATCTATCACTTATTTTTTTTGATCCTGTAGCGAGAACTTTTAAATTATGTACATAATGGCATGTGCTTAAGGGCAGAGCCACCTTTCGCCAACAGGGGCACATATCCACTCTAAAAAAAATAAATTATTTATATATATTTTAAGTATTTTTCAATATTTTAAATTGGGTCCACCCTATCTTTTAGTCAAGATTAAAAAAAAGGCATGAAATATTCATGAGTTTATTTGTAATTTTGATATTTATTTTAGTAATTATCACATATATGATAGATAACATATTTAATTGTATAATCGACTTAATGATAAATAGTTAAATGATAGTATGATTGTGAATATAAAAAATAATAAAATTAATGAAAGACTTTCAAAGTATGAAAATTCATCGGAGTTAATCCTAAATGGTTTTGATTAGTCTTTGTTAAGTAAAAAAAATATAATTAATCTTTTTTTTTTTTGGTCATTTGCATCTACTATGCTTACCCAATTTTAGTCTTTTGAATTTAATGAACTTCTAATTATTAAATAGAATGTAATTAAATATAAACGCATTATCCTATTTTTTCAATTGTTAAAAAAAATTAAACTTATTAAAATATTCAATGTCCACCTAAAAACGATTTTCTGGCTCCGCCCCTACATGTGTTATGACCCCCAAAAATGTAAATGAGAATTAAGAATGTAATGAGAACAAAAGAATACTCTTTATCAATATTATGGGGAGAATGATATTACTTTGCATTAAATAATAAATTCCCCTCTACCTTTTTCCGCCGCTTGGTTATTAGAAATATAAAATGAAGCTTCGATTAGAAGAATTGATCAAACTAAACACACTTATTTAAGGGAATAGCCCATAATTAAGTTGCTTTTTAGATTGCTAATCCATTGATTATAATAACTTAATACTTTGGGGGGACAAACGTCATGACGGCGTGGGACTGATGTCATCATAAACGCCACACACACACACAACTACACAAGGACAAAGCCTTTCTCTCGTGGGTTCTGCTAGTGGGGGGGGTTGCAGCTATCATCAAATCTTTGAAGAAGACACTAAAATAACACAGAATAGACAAAAGGCCCTAAAAAGATTAAAGAATGGGCACCCAAGTAGATATGTGTACCCACCAAAAAGGTCGAAAAAAACCCTTTCATAAATGTCAGAGATCAATCGTTCGAACTGGTTATCTAGTGGTTAACCCTATTCATCTAAAGTTATCCTTGACTCTCGTGCGGTTATCAAACAGAGAATAACGTAGTTTATTGTTTGACTTTGACACTGTTGAGGTGATGCACTATCCTTCCGAATTAATAATTATGATTCAAATCGAACATTCCACAATAAAGGACCCTTATGATAACGCCTATTGGGAGATATAAAGGTAATAGTTATGTCTTATGTTTATTAGTCTCGAGAGTTCTCAATGGTCTGTCAATGAATAGAACAAAACGAAGCATAGAATAGTGGAGCACCACGCAACAGATAAGAAATATTAGTAATGTACAAAAGGGTATAAGATTTTCAATTAATATCTTTATATCAACTGTAATTCTATAATACAGTATACATAGAGAAGAATGGGTGCCTCGGTGGGTGGCGGTAATATTCTAACAAACCATGTAAATTTATATAGTGAAAGAATGGACAACGCCGTGAATACGTATAGTATTCTATCATACCAGGTAAATTCTTATGTTACAATGCTGTTGTATGTTTTTGATTTTTTTTCCGTTAACTGCACTATTGGTTCAGAGCATTAGGACAGAGAGCGAGAGAGAGAGAGAGAGAGAGAGAGCAGTGCTTATAGACTGGCCTGAATAAGTGAATAGAGGGTACCCGTACTGAAGAAATGGTAGGTATGGTGCACCACCAGGAGAGACAATGAAATTAGCTTGCTGACACTTTAGTGTTTAGGGTTCTATTCCTACATGAATGCTAATGTTTAACGTCAAATAGGGCCAAACCAACACTACAACTGTTTATGTCTCCCTCTTGTGGTGCTACATTTTTGTTTTACCTTTCTCAACTAGGCTTTTTATTAGAGCATTTTTAATAAAGTTTTGTATTTTATCTATGTAAAAAGTACTTTTTTTTATTTAAACTACTTATTTTTCAATACACACTTCAAGAGATTTTATATATTTTAAATATTTCTTTTAAATATTATTTCACATATTTTGTACATTTATTTTGATTGGTGGAGATAGAAAGAGAAAGATAGTGGACAAGAGAGATAAGAAAAGACAAGAGGAGAGAAAAAAAAAACTGCAAAGTATTTATACAAGTTGTTATGGTGATATTCTATATTTAGAATATCATTGTAGCAAAAAACTATTTTAGAGGATCTAAACATATTCTGTTTGAGCATAATTTTTGTTTTTAGTTAGCTAAATTTTAATTATTTTGAAGTTTTACATTATCTATTAGAGATTCTCTTAAAAGCATATTCAATAAGGTTTTGTATTTTAGCTATGTAAAAATACATTTTTTCTATTTTAACTACTCATTTTTTTAATACACTTCAACAGATTTTTTATATTTTAACTACTGTTCTAAAATATTAGTTCTCATATTTTGTACTTTTGTTGAAAATGTTAGAGGGAGAGAGAGAGAAAGAAAGAATGGAGAGAGAGATAAAGAGTGGACAAAAGAGGTGGAAAAAGACAAGAAAATAAAGAATATATTATAAACTATTTATATATCACCCTACAATTATGCTCTAAATATAGAACATCACTATAATAAAATTGCATTTTACCTAATCCAGACATCTTCTGTTGAAGGATAATTTTTAGGATAAAAATCATTCGGACTCCCTGAGTTTTGTCTTAATGACACGGACACGCCTCACATTTTATTAATTACAGTGACACCCCCTCACATTTGAAACTTGTTACACGGACACCCCCTCCGTTCAATGGCCATCAATATTGAAGATGGAAAAGAGTGACATCACCTTAAAAACTCTTGTAATTCCAAAATTAGCCCTCAATAGTAAGATTAAGTATTATATATATTAAAATTTTCTCAAAAATATATAATAAAAAAACTATTATATCCCTCAATACACTTTAAAAACATAACACAACTCACTTCCACTTCTCATAATAGAAAGACTATTCTATTTAATGAAGTTTTGGGATATTTTTTTTTATTTGGGTAAAAATTATTCGGACCCCCTGAGTTTTGTCTTAATGACACGGACACTCCCTCACATTTTATTAATTACAGTGACACCCCCTCACATTTGAAACTTGTTACACGGACACCCCCTTAGAGAGAAGTTTGAGGGGGTGTCTGTGTAACAAGTTTCAAATATGAGGGGGTGTCACTGTAATTAATAAAATGTGAGAGGGTGTCCGTGTTATTAAGACAAAACTCAGGGGGTCCGAATGACTATTACCCTAATTTTTATCTTTAAATAATTAAATTTTATTTATTTTAAAGTTTTAGCCATTCTTTTAAGATGCTCTAAAGTTAGAGTATCTCCAATAATAAAAGTTAGTTTAGCTATTCAAAAAATAATATTTTTTATTTTAGATGCTTACTTTTTTAATTCACAATCTAATAGATTTTTTATATTTTTAATTACTTCTTTTAAATACTATTTCTCATTTTTTTGTATTATTTTTTTTTATGAATAGTGAGAGAGAAAATGAAAAGAGAGAAAATATTATAAAATATTTATAAATGTTGTTACAATTATACTCTAAAGATAGAGTATTACTGTAATAAAATATTATTTTAGATATTTTATAGATATTGTAGTAAAGTGAAATTTTAAGATAAAATCGTTAAATTTTAAATTGTTTTATAAACTTTAACTCATCTCTCATGGATGCTCTAACTGTGTAATTATACAGACTGCTGACCAAAACCGCTGCACCACACCAACTTTGCTTGCTGTTTCAATTTTTTTTTTACTTGGTCTCTTTTTTGCTTTATTTACCGTACACAAACATTACATGGGGTAAAACTTAAAAGTAATGGAAACCCCTTTTGGTCCAACCACCCAACAAATGGCAGAGGTAGTCTAAATTGGTATGTACTTGCTAGTAGTTGATATTGGGTGGCTCTTAGTATTTTGTTACACAAAGACTATGCTGCCCTTGGTTGAACCAACTCTTCATTGCCCAATACTACTGCTAGGAGCTAGTATTGGGGCTGCTCTATTCAATATATACACAAGTTCAGGGTGATCTAGTCTCATTCCTTCCAATGGGTTTTTAATTCCAAAAGGAGCAGTAAATGTTATGAATATTTTCAAGTAATGCGACTGAAACCGAGGGACTTATAAATACACATGTTTGTGTATATATATATATATATATATATATGTATTAGATTAGAGTGAGGAAGGGGCGGAAGAGGATGGGAGGAGTGTGTTCCAAGACACAATGATTACATGGGTCTTGGGGTAGCAGAAAGGGGTGGCGTGGAAATAGCTAGAGAGAGAAAATGGAAGAACGTGGGGGCTTGACCGAGGTACCAAACGCAAAGGAAAGTTAACTAGCCCCTTTTATCATGATACATCCATCACACAAACACACACTCTCTCTCTATATCTGCTTTAATATTGTCTTTGGTCGGTCGACAATCTGTGTGTTGTGTGTTCACTCTGTTGTGCTTGTGTTTCCCCCATCTCTCTCTCCTGCCGCAGCAGCACTCACAGAGTGTAATTATACAGTTTGGACCAACTATAAAGCAACATATTTTATAGGTATGGTAGAAACATTTCGTATATGATTACAAAAAAACAATAGTCTGATGGCTAGAGAAGTGGATTGTGAGAGAGAAAAAGAGAATGCCGTAAGAAGAAAGGAAAGGGGACTAGCAGTACTTACACATCTATATATGTGAGGAGTGGCGTGGGTTGGGGTTGGGGGTGGGAAGGGGCAGACTATGAGGGCCCACAAGACCAAAAGATTCCAATAAAGCACAATAGATAGGGAAAGCTTAGTTGAAGGTAAGGATAAAAGGGCCATCACCATTCACCCCCACGAAGGTTGTGTATGTGGAAGAAAAAACCTACCCAGGTAAAGAGAGAGGAGAGAGATAGAGAGACAGAAGAGAGAGAAAGGGGGTCCAAAACCCTCCATTCACATATCAGAACAAGGTCTGTCTTACTTCCTTTTCTGCTTCTTCCTTAATATCCCTTTTAAACCCTCTTTCCCAGAGCAAGTATATCCAAGTATTTGATTCTTTTCTAATCAAAATTCCTCCTTTTCATCTTTATGCGAAAGAAAGAGCAGATGATGATGAAACAAGCCTAAAGTTAATTAATTTGATACTTGTTTTACTGTCCTTGCTATATATATGCCCTATATATAGTCTCTCTGGATATCTGAATATAAAGAGAGAGAGAGAGAGGTGGCCAATAGAGTGAGGTATGTGTGGTAAGAAGGAAGAAGAACAAGGAGAGTGTTCACAGAGTTTACAAAACATTCAAAGCTTCCAAGAACAATTACTTCTTCAACAACATCATCAACAGATGCAACAACAAAACAGTGATCCATTTATAGGTGGTGGTGGTGGTGGTAGTGGAGGAAGGTCAGGATTGATCTTCCCAGAAGTCTCTCCAATCCTACCATGGACTCTTCCTCCGGTTCACAGTTTCAACCCGGTCCACTACCCAACCAACCCGGTCCGTGATCATGACCCATTCCTTCTTCCTCCACCACCACCATCGTATGGAGGTTTATTCAACAGAAGGCCACCTGGTCTACAATTTGGATATGAAGGTCCATCATCAGACCACCTCAGACTCATGTCCGACACATTTGGTCAGGTGGTTCAACCCGGTTCAGCTCCTTTTGGTCTCCAAGCTGAGTTGCAGAAGATGACTGCTCAGGAGATCATGGATGCCAAGGCTCTTGCTGCTTCCAAGAGCCACAGTGAAGCTGAAAGGAGACGAAGAGAGAGAATCAACAACCATCTTGCCAGGTTGCGTAGTTTACTACCCAGCACCACCAAAGTAAGTATCAACCTAACAATCATAATCATTTTATTCTCACAAGTACAACATAGTGAGCTTATGCTACAATAAAAAAAAACTACCCTTTTTGTTTTCTATTGTATTGGGTTTTTAGGTTTCAGGATCTTTGAATATCTTCCCAAGATTCTACTTAGATTGACAATGGGTGGAGGCCAGGGATATAGATAATATACATGAAAATTTAGTGGTGAATCAGTAAATATATAAGTACAAAGAGTAACACAAAGTTTAGTCCCATTTTCAATGCGACCATTCATCTTTTTTTCTAATGTGTTCGGTTCATATTCTATTCTTTGGTTGCTGGTGGTTTGAGGCTGGTGGTAGTTCCAAGGAAAGAAAAACGAAAAAGGGTACAAAGCGTTTATGTCGCTCAGTTGATATGGTAAAGTGAAACCAAGCAACAGTTAAAAAGCTTCCATGGAAAATTCTTGCCGGATTTGCAGGGAAAATAAGAAGAGAATGAAAAGATGTAAAGAAAGACAAAGCAGGATTCTTGTCAGTCAAGCACACTATATACCCATACCTAGCCTAAAAACCCCACCATTAACAACACTAACTTCCTAGTTTGAATGATCAAACTAGCAAAATATCTCCCCCAACTTCTCTCTTTCTTCTGAGAAAATAACAAGTTTGTTGCACCCTTATCTTCATTTCACGAGTTTGAGTCGTAAAAACAATAATTTTATATGAGAATAAGACTAAAAATCCACCTTAGTGCAGTTTGTGTACTTGAATACCCCTTGTTTCTACAAATGCTCATGTTGCATGTATGTGTATTAAGCTGTACTTAATCTTGCCTGCAAGATAATGGACTCTCTTGTGTATAGTCTTTTGGTTTCTTATTGCGCTCTTTTGGTTAAAATGCCTGTGGTTTATAGACGGACAAAGCTTCATTGCTGGCTGAAGTGATCCAGCATGTTAAGGAGCTTAAGCGTCAGACTTCATTGATAGCTGAATCAAGTCCAGTCCCCACTGAGATCGACGAGTTAACAGTCGATAATGCATCTGATGAAGATGGTAAGTTTGTGATCAAAGCCTCATTGTGCTGTGAAGACAGGTCAGATCTCTTGCCTGACCTAATCAAGACCTTGAAAGCCTTAAAATTAAGAACCCTAAAAGCTGAGATCACTACACTAGGTGGGCGTGTTAAGAATGTGTTATTCATCACTGGGGACGAAGATTCGAACAGCGACGATCAACAACAGCAGCAGCAACAACAACAACAACAACAATACTCCATAAGTTCAATACAAGAAGCACTTAAAGCAGTCATGGAGAAAACAAATGGTGATGAGTCTTCTTCCGGGAGTGTTAAGAGACAAAGAACTAATATCAATATCCTTGAGCAAAGATCTCTTTAACTTACAAAGACCCAACTTTTTCTAAATAATGTTGTTTTCGGGTGTGCTTTTTTTTGGGGGTGTTTTTGTTTTTACTATTTAGGAACTATAATATTGTGGTGTCCTTTATATATTTTCATGACTTACTGGGGAAAGTGGGAGACGCGATGAGAGAGAGAGTGGATTGTTGGTTGTGGGGGACCTGGGGTTCCAATCTTCTTGTGCTTCGTTTGTATGTGCATAATGCTGGGTAGAGAGAGAGAGTTGGTTTGTTGGGGGAAAAAAGAGTGAAGGATCTTTTTCGTGGGGAGAGAAACCTTATATCAAAACCTAACATAGAATTGTGGACTTTCGATTGCTTTTCTCGAACCGGTTTGGACGCAAACATGCAGTTTGGGGTTTGTTTTCTAGTGATTGTACCCTTCAAATGTCTCTATCTCTCGTCAGACTCTGGCATTAGAATCATAAGAATGGTGAAGATATTCTACTTCCACCTCTACAACCATCACCATCTCCTTCTAATCCGTACAGTTTGCTGTTTCTGTTCAGGCTTCCAGCTCTGGTGTCCAACGAATAAAGAAAAAAAAAAAACCAACCCTAAAGTGGCATGCAGGTTTCAGAGTCACGAGAGCTTGTGATGGACTGTTTGTGGGAAGCTTGTATAATGTATATATTGCTTCATATCTTTTGTTTTTCTTCTATTTCTGGTCTCTTTCTCTCACTTTTTTTGGTTTTTGTTTTCTTTCTGTTTTTGCTTGTCTGGTTTATTGGTGTAATGGGTTTATTTCATGAAGGGTATGCTCTGGTTGAGGGTTTGCTAAATCAAATATTATCCCAGTATTAATTCACTTGTCATGGAAAGCCTGAATTGTCTACTGTATTCCTATTAGAAGAAAATCATCTGCATGCATATCTGCATGAGTATGTGTTATGCAGTTATTTTAAAACATCGACAATCTTTTGATTTTGATTTCAGTGCTCCTAGTCTTACGAATTGTAAGAAATGCGAGTGATATTGTTTGGACTTAAAAATTTGACTTATTGTATTGATTTGTCGACTGTATCAAATGATACAGTCTCAAAGAAAAAATTTGACAGTTTCAATGCAATCGGATTAATGAACCATGACATTGCCAGTTAGATTGTTCGGTATAAATAAGATTACACGAGGAATATATCCACGACATTTACATTAGACTAAGTTGATTCAGAATTAAGTTAATATCTATGTTTTTATTTTCAAAAAGAAAAATTTACTTCAAAAAGAAATTGATATGGCAACAGTAGCTGCATTAACATCTGCAACAACCAGCATGCCATTTTGTGGACCTACTAGTGAGTGATCAGTACAAGGATTTGATTGTGGTTTTGTTGGTGGCAAGTAGGAAAAAATAATTGCCCTAAATGTAATGTTCATGAAGAGGGAATGAGAATGGTTGTATTAAATTTACATGCCTAAATCTCAAACCTAGTCTAAATATAATCATCCACATATGAGTGATTATGTTTCTTTTTAATTCCATGAGGTTTCAGCAATTTTGTTCTACCATCATTTTCAGATCTTATCTTCCTTAAAAAGGTCATAGTCAAGTTGGAAACTTAGGCAACATGAAAGGACTAACTGAGATTTTAAAAGATATATACCCAGACACTTGAATCTACATGGGCCATGGTGCTTCAAGAGGTTTTTTTTTTTTTTTTTGTGTCTGTCTTCTAGCATTCTGTTATGTTGTAGTAGTTTGTTTTACTCATCAATCATTAAGGGACCAGACTTTTCAGTTCAAGTTCCCATTCTCAAGCAATGATCACTACCCATAGGTAAATTAAACTGCAAGAACTTCATGTAATAATCTTTGTCTCGCAACATTTCCTTTTTACCAACTTCATGAATTAGTGTCGGTATGATTGTTATTTATTCAAAAAATAAAACAAATTTGCAACTTTCGGGAAAAAGAGTCGGAACATGTGTAATTGTCTCATGAATTAGTGTTGATATGATCGAAATTTTGTCAAAAATTAAAATAAATTTGCTACTTTCAAGAAAAAAATCAGTAAGAGGTGAAAATGGTCTCGGTGTCGGTAGTTGATATCAAGCTGGTTAGTGGCTTCAGTAAAATTTGCATATTGATAGCAAACACATGGCTGCAAGATTAACAGGAATGAAGATGGGTTGTGTTTGTAGTAGGAGATGGTCTGTTGTTGATGCTATTGCTTAGAACAATGATGATTGATGGTGCTGTTGGGGGTCACGCTGGGTATTTTTTGTCACAATTTTTGGGCAGTGGTGATGAAAATATAAGAATTCAAAAGGTTGATAATGAATCCGATCCTAGCACAAAAAAATTGGGTCGGGTTGGAGTTGAATGATACGCAAAAAGTGAACCTAAAAATTCCAAACTAAGAGTTTACGAGATTAAAACTAAGTCAAACTTTGCTGATCTCTTCTTGTTCTGTTTTGTTAGTTTTTGTACTCTCAATCGGAGATATTTTATAAGTTGAAATTCATCAAGACAATTTGTTTAGAGTGTAAGGATAAACATTTTTTTTTATATAGGGAAGAGGGGGTGTCATTTGAGTTGTTTATTCGTTATGGGATAACAATTTTTTGACCTGTTTTTATAATTTTTTATTTATTCCACACCGATTGTATAAATTTCTTTTACCATCTATAATTCTTATATGTCATGTTTCACTTCGTTTTTAAATAATAATAATAATTACAAAATATGTATTTATATTTTAAAATTTTATATTATTTATATTATATAAATATAATACTTGAATTGAGTTGAACTTGGAGTTGAGTTTAGGTTGAGCCAGATTTTATCATTTCGAGTTAGGTTCAAGTTAAACTTTTGAACTTGAATCTTGTCTGAATTTAATTCATGTTGAAGGTTTTTTTAACCCTAATGCTATTTTTTTTGAGTTTGATTTGATTTCTCTGTCCAAGTTGTACCACTAATCACTAATACAAAAAATTATGTTGATTTCATGGGATTGTCGAGAGATCGAGAGAGAGAGAGAGAGAGAAATGAGCTCTAATTTATTAAGAATTTGATGATCTTTTTGTTTTAGTTCTCGTTAAATAATCAGGATTTATACACATAAATATATTTAATTGATTCAAAAAAATTATTAAATTTCAAAAATTGAACCTCTACTAAATCTGTTAACGAGTACAAATCTTAATCATTCAAAAGTAAATCGCAAGATCTTCCAATTCTTGTGAAATTGGAGGGGGGGTTAACTCCGATAAAGAAAGCATAGTCGGGCACCACTCTCATTAATGAAACCTCTCTTAATGAAACAAGTCATATATTTCTTACATCATCCCAAATGAGCTATTAGTAAGCAAGACCTAATTCTCCTCTCTCTTTGTTTATTATTATAATTGGTTTGTTTGGCGCTGCCTTAAAATTTCAATTTTTTTGTTTCAAAAGAAAAAAAGTTTGGTCTGTTTAGACCCAGGCTTATTAGACAACTTTTTTATCAATTTTTTGGACAAAATAGCTTTTATCAATGATGGAGTCTCGGAAATATCGGACCAAGCCCAATCAAAGAGATGATGATAGAATGAAAGAGTGTGTGGTATGTTAATCTATGAAGGATGGAAAAAACACGAGATAAGTGATTCGCCTTAGCTGTTAAGCTAAGATTACGTCCGCTGTAAATGGAGTCTCTTACTCCTTGGGAGTTATATTAACTTGATAATTGGTCAATACAGAGATAAAATGGAATACAATGACCTTACCAAAGATGGATCCTCTTTCCTTTTCCCCCCGGGTCATTCTTTTTTATCTCTCTCCCCCTCACTCCCTTTCGCTGTTATCGTCGCTTTTATCCGGTGTTACAATACGTCCGGCGCCCCCTGTTGCCATGATCTCTGGTGGTTGTGTGCTCCAACTTCTTTGCTTTGAGACCTCAATGAGTGTCAAGGGTGGTCCCTAAAGACGTGTGATCCCCACAGGTGATTCTAGAATTACTTCTAGGTCTGGCCCCCATTCTATGGGTTGCTCGCTGGCTGAGGTGGGCCCAACGTATGAAGCTTCTGTTTGACATTGGACCTTTATTTCTCTGGGCTCGAGCCTTTTTTGGGCTTTATGGGATTGCTGGGTAATGGAGCCTATGCCTTGGATTCCACCTATACCAATCAACATTAAGGAAAAGCTAAAAATGAAACTTATCCAAAGGCTTCCAATGAAAAATCGACTTTTTCAAAAACATTCCAAACGATTTTAAAAAAATTTTAAAACTCTTGAATTTTTCATTTTACTTTTTAAATCTCTATTTTTACACCCAAAAATATCAACTCTAAACCAAGGCCGACCCAATAGTATTAAAAAAAAAAACATAAGCTTTTAGGTCCCAAATTTTTAGAATGTCTTGTAATTGTAAATATATAACTAATCCACATAAAAAATTTAAATTCATGAAAATTTTAGGCCTTATAAAAAGGCCCCAAAAAATTGAAGTCCAATTAAAAAATTATAATTTCAATAATTTTGGCCTGCAATTCAATCCATAATAATAAAAACTCAAAAATCAAAAATTTTAAAAATAAATAAATAAAATCTCTCTCATTCTCTCTCTTACAAAACAAAAACAAAGTATCATATCCTCCTCTCTCACTTAAAAAAAATTAAAAATTTTTTTTTTAAAAAAAATAATCCTAAAAATAAAAAAGTTTTATTTGATATTACCGCTTTAAACCTCAATTTACCTTGAGCCGTCCTACTGAAACGGGCCTAAAATGAAAATTTTATTCCCCAAAACAGTGACTGCCTTCAATTTCTTCCAAATTAAACAAGTCCTCAAAGATACAACAGGGAAATTCAAAAAACAAACAGATTGATGATCCCCATTTTCATCTCCAAGTAAAAATGATTATTTTCTTCAGCACACATGGAACCGATATTCACACAGAATAATAATATCCAGCACTACTACTTTGGAAAATCAACTAGAACATTGGCTGTGGTGGGCCCATTGGTAGTGGGTGTGGGTCCACCATGCTTGTCTTTTATCTTGACAGCGAATTCATCGAAGCACTCATCAACGGTGATAAAAGGCTCATCAGGATAGAGACTGCTGACTTCCACTTCATCGGGACCGTTACTTGAGAAATTAGTTTGACAACCTTTTATGAATATGTCATGTGTGAATGCTGCAACAATGCTCCGTGGGATGATTTTTTCTGCATTAATAGAAAAAAAAACGGTTAACAAAAATTAAGATGAAAATATTTACGATAGGGATAATGCTTCTGTATCCGGGGGGGGGGGAGGGGGGGAATTCAGTACTCTATGGCTAAGCACAATTTTTTTGGAGTTTTTATTAATTTTTTTAGAATTATTTATAACTTTTGGAAAGTAAAAAATCGTAATTTGATCACTAAAAAATTGTAATTTGAATTATAAAAGCTATAACATAACCTAAATTCTGATCCAAAAAAAAAACATAGCCTAAAAATTTTATAAATTTCACCTCCTTCTGTATGAAGTCAAATCCTTACATTCAACTCAACCCAAGAACCCATGGGCCTAGTGGTGTTTATGGACTGGGTTACCCACGGGTCCGTTACTCGGTCCAAAAAAATAGGCCTGATAGTTGACCCGCCCGAGTCCGAGCCCAATATCCTTAAAAAGAGGGCTTGAGTTTGCCTTCAAACTCATTATCCGGCCCAAAGCCCAACCTAAGAGTCCGTCTGTCAAGCTCGCCCATAAGCCCAGCCCACCCACCCACCCTTCTTTGGGAAAAAAGTTATATTTTTAGGTCATTAAATTTGAAACTTTAAAATAAGTCTATCAATATCGAAATTTGAAGTTTAAAAATTTTAAATATTATAAATAATGTATTTTTTGTCCAAGTATTAAGCATAAAAGTTTTAAATAATAGAATAATGCAAATGACAGATAAGTTAGTAGGTGTCAACTTAGTTCAGATTTATACATTTTATTGAATGTAGTTCATTATTTTATTTTTACCCATTTTGACCTTACTTTTGATTCAAAAATATAATTTATACAAATATTAAGTTACAAAAATATTCCTCATTTTTAAATAAATATGTATATAAAAAAGCCCACAAGTAGACCCACCCAACAAGCTCGCTCAATAGACTCACAGGTTGGACTACGAGTAGCCTACCCATACACGAAGCTTTCCCCAGCCCGCCCTATAACTCACTTGGATAATAGTTTGGGCCTACACTACCCAAGCCTAGCCTGGCCCTTGCCCGTGGACACCTCTCTACATGGGCATGTGCTTTTAAATTTTATTAGCTTTAGAATTATTTTTAATCAATATTTATTGTAAAACATTTATATAATAAAGTACAATACAATTCAAATCTCAAAAGATAAACAAAATGACTTTTGTTTTTCGCGACTGAAATTGCTTTAAATTTTACTTTAAAGTTAATCTAACGACTAATATTAACACCTTAAATTTAATATGAAAAATAAGCTCTTAAGGGTGTACTTGGAGTAACTTTTTAAAAATATTTCTAGAACTTATAACTTTTCATAAATACTTCAAAAAATAATAGTGTTTGGAACTACTCCACCACCATCACCCCACCCCACCATTGCCACCCCCC